>VZTF01005908.1:1427614-1777052 GCA_013397755.1 Cnemophilus loriae
TATATTTACTAACAAGTCTGTCACAGTTGTGAGGTTTTGGTTGGTTGGTTGGTGGTTTGGTCTGTTTGTTTCTCGCATGCCTATTTTGCCTTTTGTGTTTGTTTTGGAAGAAAATTATGTTCTGTGATTTTTGAGACAAGTAACCATGTTTTCTGAGGCAAAAGTGTTCCTTCCAATGATGAATTATTTTTTCTTCTACTTGGAGTAATATTTGTGGTTGTCCATTGGGTGAAGTATTGAAGAGTTAAAGCTTTAGCATTACCCTACTTAGTTACATTAGTGCAACACTGCAGAATTTCTGTTAAGTTCTTTCTAAGATTCTTCACTCAAGAGAGTTCTTGAAAGGGAATGCAGCTCACCTTGGCCTCCAAGCTTCTTCCAACATAGGTAACACTGAAAGCAGTGAAGCAATGTATTAACTTAAGCATTACCATCATCGTGTGTTGGATTTTCTTCTCAAAAAAAAAGAAAAAAACCCAAAAAAACACCTACCTTCAAATCTAATCACTGCTTCCTTGTACTCTTTTTCATTCTCTAGAGCATTTGTTCAGCTCTAGAGGGGTCTTGAAAGCAGGAATGCTAAAACAGAAGCACCTGCAAGAGTTCTCTTCAGGAATGAATTTTCTCTGCTCATGACAGAAGTGGTTTCTCACGTAGTCTATGCTGATATTGATGCAAGTATCGCAAACTCAAATCTACACTAGTAAGACTAGAATATGTAAAGGTCTTCATTTCTGCAAGGATCCACTGAATCTAGTCATTTTGTACCACCTCAGTGTTCATTTTGTATGGGTGAAGTCAGTGTGAGTCACTACTTTGAAGCAAACTGGGTCTATTTCTGTTCAGTTTGAAGATGGGTAAATAGCCTCACATAATTTTTAAATATGTTACTTGTAGTATAGATAGTGTATATTAGCTTTGTCTAGGCATACTAATCTGGCTAAAAGTAGCAAGTAATCCAGTGATTCTTCATTTAATTTTTTGAGTGCACATAGACTGGTACTGAGTATACCATGCTGAATTTGTCAGTACAGCCTTCACATTCATTTCTCTTGCCTGACAGCAGCTTCATTCTCTTGCTTGGTCTTTGGCCAACTCAAATTAACTACTTAGACTGAGGCATCTATTACAAGGATTGTGCCAGATCTGCACAGTATTGGCAAGTTTTTTGAGACGGCCTTGTGCCCTAGAGGTCTAACATGTTTAACTGATTAGGAGTGACTGTTAGGAACCCCATTCCTGATCCCTACAACCGTTTGTTCTGGCTGTAATTTGAAGAAAGCTCTTCCTCTGGCAAAAGAAAAAAAAAAAAAGAAAAAAAAAAAAGAATGTTTCAGTTGAAACAGCCTCATGTCTCTTCCTTTGAGTGTCAGTATATTATGAATAGTTGTCTTTTATAAATATAAAATCTGTTAAATAATTATGGCAAGCTCAATTTTGTATCCAGATGACTGACTTACACTGTATTCATGAAACATGATTTCTGAGCTTTGAAGTTCAAGGTATAGGTCACTTCCATTAGCAAATTCAGAACAAAAGTTTGGCTAGCATTGGTTACTTCACAGAAAACTTTTTAAGTTATGACAGGCAGGCTGCTGGTCACTTCATCAGTTCCTCTGATGCTTTTCTACTGATGCCTTTGATAACAGCTAATCCAACAAAGGTTTAACGCTGTTTTTAAAGTCAGCTTCTCTTTTTGTCAGAAACCACCAGATGCTGCTTTGATCCCCTTTTGCACCTCTTGTCTTTTAGTCTTATTTAAAATTACTGTGTCTGTTTTGGAGTTTTTTAAACATGCTGGCATCTGCTCTTTTGTGGTTCATCAGAAAAACCTGCTCGCAGTTTTATCTTCTTAAAAATAAATTCCATGTCTCCTACCAGCATTTCCCTTTCTTGATGTGAGAAGCTAGCTAGTAATTAGAGTCCTGAGGATCCTTTGTGTTAGAGGAGAAAATGACAATGAGGTTGAATCTCTCCTTGTACTTCCTTTGTGAAATAAATAGGGTTGTGTCAAAGTACTGTTCCTGAAGCACGGTATGTAAGGAGATGTGCTTTTATTCGCAGATTCCATTCTTCCACCTGGCTGCTTTGTTGCCTGCTGCCTCTGCTTCACTCTGCATTTTTTTAATCACCCGACCTCAGAGATGGGCAGGCCTTCGTACCATCCAGCAGAGCCGTCGAAACACCGTTGCCCATCTCTGCCTGGCACCTGCCTTTGCACAGGGAAGTGGCCTGGGTTTGTTCTGCCCTGAATCTCCTGTTTCAGCATTGTCCTTCCCAGGAACTGCTCAGGGGCTGTCCCAGCTGTCAGGGAAACAGAGCTTTGAGAACAGCTCTCCATTCCCAAGTCATTTCACCAAAGCATAACCTACCTGAGAACCTATTTTGGCATTCGGCAAGATGACCTGGAAAGGTCCCTTCCAACCTCAACGAATCTCTGACTAATTCTGGGATTGTGATGAAACACTGTAGAGAAGTGGGAAATGTGGCCCTCAGCTATCCCCATAAAAAGTGGAACCAGATACACATCTCCAGACAATGACCTACTGAAGATCTAATTGCTCTTGGCAAAACACTGCCTTCCTCCTCGTTGACAACACTGGAAATGTCCCAACTACCTCCCTGTCAGCACTTCATTTAGGTTGTATGGCTCTCCCTTGATCTCCAGCTATAGATGTAGGTATTGACGTAGTATATCTGCATGAATTTGAAGGGACATCTGATTTTAAGAGACATGTTTGAACGATTCCAATTACACTATGAAATAATGGACCTAGGAGCTGTCTATATTAATTTATCTTCTCATCCGATCTAATGACTAATTAAATACATCTTTATCCCTTCCTTCATACCTGAACTTTAGTCTTTTCTGCTAGAGCATTTGTTTTCTTTTTCTGATATTCTGCACATCTTTCGGTATTAAGAAATTGTCTTAATCAGTGTGAGTACTGGAACAAAATAAAAAGCAAATATTAAATAAGCTGTAGAATGTTAGAATAAAGATATGCTTTATCTTTAATAGATAATTTAGAGTATAAACTTGTATAGAGTTTAAATAAACATTCATAGCATTAATTTCTTTTTCATGATACCCTATCTTGATAATTTGAGAATAGAAATCAGATTGTAAATCATATAAATTTTTGTGTATCTGTAGGTAATATTTAAGTCTTGAAAGCAAAGCAAGGAAGAAAAAAATTTGCTCTCCTAAGACACTTCTGGTATTTCAAAGCTTTTCCCAGTACTACACTGGAGTAAAACCAGTGTCTTTGGAATGAAAACAAGAGTAAAAAGATGCAGTTATATGTCTGAATCAGGAAGAACAGCAGTATCAACCTGTCTCAAACATCACATAGGAGCTCTGTGGCCAGCTGCTTACTGGCTATTGGTCTGTGTGTGCACCCTTTCACAGGCGATTCTAACTTTGCTAAAAGGAGCACCTCATCTCTCTGGAAAGTTTCAGTTCTGCAAGCCAAATGAGAGCTGAGTTTTGACTGAAAATTCCAACTGCCTTCATCTGCAATATCTTCCTTTGAAATGCCAGCCTAATATATCACAGAAAAATGGACATCCATGCTTTTATCTTTTGCTGCTTTTAAATACATTTTAAGAATTAGTTTCACATGTTACTACCTGAAAGAGAGACAAAACCAAAAGCTGCTCCTTCAAATTCCCTTTTGTAGCTTCTCCCCAGTCTTTAACTGGTTTTAGTCAGTTGTTCTGTTTCCATGGAGCTGTATGAATTAGTAGAAATCTGGGTAGGGAAACAAGAAAAGAGGTACAAAACCAGAGCACGTATGTTATCTGACATTTTCAGAAGAAAAACACTGTGTTTCCTTTCACTATCGGGAATGTAAAAACGGGCACATCTTGAGTGTTTTGAAAGTTTCAGTTACTCTTCAGGCAGAAGGATCATTACCAGAGCACTTCAGCACAGCTCTTTTCTCCCTGTTGAATTGTAAGCGCTCAGCAGATTATGGCAGCTGCAAACAGGGTCTAGATTTCATCCCTTTTGTTGAGAGCAAAATAGTTCCCTTTCAGCGAAAATAGCATTAACAATATTTCCCTATATTTGTGATACTTTTATAATCTTTTTGTTGTTGAGGACACTGTTTGTCAGACAAGAGTTTCCTTGTCATTCAAGTATGCTGTGGCATGATCATAATGGAAGGATTCATCAATCAGTCAATCAATCAATCAATCCATCTCTGTATGTCTATGCAGTGACTCATCAGTTAATCAGTGTGCTTATTTAATTGCTACTTGCCCCTTGCCAGGTTAATAAAAATGCCATTGTGGCCCCCTTAAATTAAAAATAGTATTGTGCTAATGTAACAGCAGTTGTGATTAATTATTCATAAATTCTTATTTATGTGATTATTCTTTTGACTGTGATGTAAATGATATTTAAACCCTAGGTTCTATTTTTGGGAAACATAATGACAAAGAAAGAACTTCAGTTTAATCTGAGGTGAATTGAATCTCCAAAGAATAAAGAGAAAAAAATAAAAGGAGCTGTGTTCCACATCCTATTCTTTTCTTCAAGTCCGTGGACCATTACATAGTGAAAAGGTTAACAATTTACCTCTAGAATAACAAGCTTCATATTGTTCTCCATTTTTTATCTTCTCAAGTGCTTGAAACTACCCAGATGACTTTTATATCCTTATAGCCCTCAAATAATACAGAGACCTACACAGAAAGCAAAAGGGTGGGAGTTGTACCCATTAAAAATAATTCAAGACAGAACTAGCTAAGTAGAGGTGACAAAGTAAGACTCTCTGTCTGTGGTCATTTGTGCATTTCAGTGATTTTCTGCTGATTTTAGTAGGAATTATCTCTTGTAACAAGGTAGGGCCCTCCCTGCTACCCTGATGCTTCCACCCATAGAGGAATACAAAGAAACCTAGAGGTATTTCATTGCTGACACATATAGAAAGGAGGTACACACAATCTCTCTGTATTTCTGGAATTTGGAATAATACCATCTGGAATGCTGGAAGGTAGGAGATTTTATTCAGAGTGAAAACTGACCTGGATCCTTTATTCACGTGGACAATGTGGATAATTTCTTCAGCAGCATTAAAGTGCCTTTCAGGCCAGGGCATGTCCCTTGACCCTGAATCCAGAGCTGTAGTATAACTTTGTCTTCCTATTCCGTTCTCCTTCTTCTTTATATTCCTCAAGGAAAAATGACCAAATTTTTGCTGAAAAATGAGTCAGCTGCTCAAAGTGGTGTGTTTTAATTGCACTCACTTCTTAGCTGTCATTAGTTCCTGGAGAATTGTATCAGAAATCCAGGTTGGTGGAAAGCACAAAGTGCTTTGGCAGAAATGTTGAAATGACACACGCAGTAAAGAAAAGTAGCTGCTGGATACAGTAGCCCTAAAAGGAGCTGAACAAAGGAAGATTTCCATCTGCTACTCAAATTTAGTTTTGCCAGCTCTCTTAGGGTGACTATCCACAGTATTTTCACTACATTAACAGCAGTGAAGCCCTGAGCCCCAGGAATATACTTCTTCTAAGAGCTGGCAAATACTTTAAGTAATACAGTAAAATTAAATCTCTTCTGCGGGAATTACCAGACCTATAATGGGTACATGATTTTTATGAAGAGTCTGCGAAATCTTAGCTGCTTCTGCTGTTTTGTGTTGCTGTGATAAATATGTGCTGTTTTTCTAAAGTAAATGAGTAATGTAACTATGTTATACAAAAAAACCCCAGGTTTTCTCTTCCAGATTAAAAGCAGCACTTCACACTTGTCCTGCACTGCCAAAGTGCAATTGCAGATCCTTCATACAGTCTTCTTTCGGATTAGAAACACTACATCCTTTCCCATTAGCAGCATGAGAACAGTGGGGTTTTGGTTTTTCTTCCTATCAGCATTAGAAAGGACATGGACTCTTTTTCCCCAGCTGCAATTTAAGGGAAAAAAATCAGGGATAAAATGTAATTACTAGCACTGGAGTCTTGCCAGGATGCTGGGCCTTTATTTGAATTCCTCAAAAAAAGTGTTCTAGGACCATCTAATTATAAGCAACCAAGACCACAGTTCCATATCTGACATGAAGGACTCTGCCTCTAGCAACACAGAACATCGGTCTGGGCATTTCCTCAGAGCTGACTCAAAAATGCCGTCTAATGACTCATATTTTCTGTTGGTTTTGTTCGTTTGAAGGTTTTTTATAAATTTTGTGATGTATCTAGAGCTTGTCAAAATATCTTAATAACCAGCATATGTGTCTTCTACAGCACACTGTTTTACAGTCAGTAAAACAAGAGCAGCCAGTACGTCTAATCCAGCCTATACTCCTTAACACCATTAAGAAGTATACTTACTCCTGGAGTGTGGAAAATTTAGGGCAATTTTCTTTGTTCCTGCAAGTTCATGTGATAGAAACTAGACCGAAAATGGTATTTTAATTGCAAGGAGTTTTAAAAACATTCATGTTTGATAAACAGTTAGAAAGTCAACAGAAAAGAACTGTAAATTAGAGACAAATGTCCCGTCTTACCATCCTGGCTATAAAATGTGTCAGAGACTGTTTTAAAACGTGTTGAGAAAAGCTATATCCACACTCCAATGACAAAGCTGATCAGCATCTACCAATATAAAAAAAATTACTCTTGTGAAATTTGAATTTCCCCACAAGTTTGGTATGACAAGCCCTGTTACTCTTGTGCAAAAGGGACTCTCTGGTATTTCGAACAGGAGGACAATAAAAACAAACAAACAAACAAAAAACAACAAAAACCCTGAAACAAAACAAAAAAAACCCAAAGGAAGTGAAAAAGGAAATTGAGTGGGCTTGCTCTCATAGAATTATTTTTATAACATACATCAAATAGTCGACAAACTAGAATAAATAGAGCATGGTTCATGTGCCAGTTCAATGAAATACCTTTGTAAATCCCTGAGTTGAGGTGTCTAGGCGGAAGGAAGCATATATAAGTGAAAGTCTTCCTATCCTGAACTACAAACAAGTCTAGTTTTTACCCTCAAAAGGGACAACAGATAATAGAATATTAATTGTAGAAAGCCTAAAAAATATCTCTATTCACATACGAACTAATTAGAGGAAAACACAAAAGTTATAAGATAGAACGTGCACTTACTTATCATTGATCTCATTGCCATTAATATGCAGAGGATGAGATGAAATCAATGATCTGAATGGGTAAATGGAATCAACATCAACATGCTGACTTCATCAACATGAGAACAAAATCAACATCAGCAAGGCTTAGTGAAAGTTGATTTCTCAGGTTGTTTTCTGTTTTAGAAATCATGCAGTGTAGGTTTTCCTTATCCAAATTTCCTGTCAAGCTGTTAACTATATAAAATAGAAAAATCCCAGTTAGTGGATGCCTGGAGAGAAGGAGGTGGGCATCTCCATTATTTTCCTGTGTCAAGGAGTGTGCATAAGGAGGTTCCTTTCTTCATATGAGGAATCGGTAATGATTTAACCCTCTCTTTATTCTACTTCCCTGACTGTTGACTTTAGCTTAAGTTTGGCTTGGTTTTGGTTTACAGTAAGTCATCTTCTATAAGTGTAAGGCAGTAACAACATATACTTGCATGACAACAATTTTAAACTTTTGGAAAACTAGTTTAAGACAGCTGTGGTAAGAAAATTGTGTCCAGTGAGATTATAGGCTATTTGGTTGCGTTCAATATCTCTTGAATTTTTGGCTGTTGCTCAGCGCATGGAGAGCCTTTTTGAAGTGACGTTGAAGTGCAGTGGACATCAGTACCCTTAAAAACTGGTCACATCATCTTTGACTTCAGAATTGAGGAGGATCAGATCCCTAGCTTACACTCAAAGTCCTTTAAAGAAGCTTGCGTATATGAAACTAGAACGTAATAAGATAGTATTTAATCTAATTTTAATAGTTATTTTTGGCAGAAATTCTCTGTAGCAATATGGTTATCCAGGCAAATTCTCATCTGTTTGTATCAAATAAATTTAGATTATATTCCTCTTTGTGGGGATGTCAAGCTGAAAGCAGGTCAGAACATGTATTCACAGATGTAATTCTCAAATTTTCAGGATGTATGTAGGTGGCCTCCTGTGAGGAGGACCAAAATTTAACAAGCTAATAACAGATGAATAGGAAAAGTGGCATTCAGCAGAAATGCAATTATATGTTGTGTAAAAAATTTAATAATCTGGAAGAAGAAGCCTGACAGCATGATGTCATAGAGATAGTAATACCAAGTGCCTGTTCTAGTGCATGTTTAGTTGAAGTAAGGGTTGTTGTAATTACTACATTGCTGACTTTTAAACAAAATATAACCTAATTTTGGAGCATTACTACAGTGATGCTCCACAGAGTGATTTAACTGGAATAAAGATACATTAGGCCATTAATTGTTAGTGATTTAGTTGTAGTTGTGAAATATCACTTCATGGGATGAACGAAAGAAAAGGGCAAGTAATGAAAGATGGGCTTTACTGAGAGGACCTACCTCCTCATTTAGTCAGCCAAGGGTTGTTATGCCTTTATTACCCTGTAACTTGGGGGCGAGTTCAGTGAACAACTGTGGAGACTGTCAGGAGCTGTCATGGAGAATTTATTTGCCTTTGAATAGAAGGTGGATGCAGTATGGTAGAGGCTGTGTGCTTCAAAGTAGGTAATTCTCCTTTTGTAAGCTTTTTAATACTATGTTTATTGTTTCCTAGTACATCTCTCAAGACCGTTTTTTGTTGCCTTTGCTCCTCTTGTCAGGAATAAAATTTACAGAAGTGTGGCCCAGGAGAACCAATCTTATTTTGTGTAGTGGCTATGCTAGCAGCCCACAGTGTCTTACTGGATACTTGGAGAAAACAGTAAAATCCACACCTCTTCAGAAGCTAAAGGTCTGGTGACATTTTTTCCTTCATTGCTGTAAAATACAGGTAGTTGTGGTAAAATAGACTCTGTCTTCCAGTGTTTTAACTCCAAAGCAAATCTCATCAAAGTTTGTAAAAGCAAATTAGACAGCTAAGTTCTTACATCCCAATTTGACAGCGCAAGCTTCTGACTTTGTAGGAAAGCAGTTATTACTCTTGCATTTCCTGAAGTGTAATAGACATCTTGAACACAAGAGAAAAGCTTGGTCCTTGCTTTGAATAATGCATTATATGAACTTAAAAGGCTTGAGAAGATGGGATAAGTTAGAAAAGAGACTGACAGCAATACATTCATCCAGTTGTGAATGCAGAGGACATTTATCCTGAAAGAACCAGTGCTGCTCAAAAAGTGGAAACAAGAGTTTTGCTCAGTGTTTTGAAGGTAGACATGGGAGAGAGAGAGATCCTTTTTTAGCAGACTCTGTATATTGGATGTGAAGGATACCTGTAAGTAAAGATACAATTTCTAAAGCTCTTGTCACCAGTACTCTTACGTAATTCACCTATCTTGTGGCTATGTTGCATTACAGGAGTGTTTGAGGAATGTATTTTATTTATTCTAAGTGAAATCTATCCTTGAATTTTGATCCGCTTTATAGGCATGCAATTTCCTTACCAGGAAATGCAAATGTGAATGTCTCAGAGAAAGAAAATTAAAACCCATAGATGAATATGAAAGTATCTGGAAAAAAAAAAAAAGAAGATTTTCGGATACAAAGTCAGACAGTGGGTTCAAATGGTCATCTAGGACTAGATCTGAGTCATGTATTTCTCTTAATGTTACTTTGGTTACCACTCAGTATTCTAAATTTATGGGATCTCATGGTGACATTAAAATTGTTTACACAAGTAAATATAAATTGAGATTGCAGTACATTTGTGTGCATTTATACCTAGTAACTTACACATTCTTCCTAATACTTTATCAAAAGGGGGATTTTTAAATATGTGTGTCTATTCACTGTAAGGTTTACTCTCAGAATTCAAACACTGCTTTCTTTTCTGAAAAGTGTAGTGTTGTTGAAATATTGCTGAATGAATCTAAGTTCTCTAAAAATTGCAGCTAAGTAAGTCTCTGCTGACATTCACCTGAAAAAAAAAGTTTCCAGATACGCAAAATATTCTTGGTCGTAGATATATTTCCTGCCCAGCAATGCTCCATAGTTATAACGTGAACTCTTAATGAGGTTAATATACCGGATCTTCTAGTCCAGACAGAAGTACACAGTCCCAAGGATTTTATTAAATGGTCAGCTGCATCCAATGAATTACAAAGATTCTGGCACTAATTTTTTTTTTCTTAGTTGGTTTATTAAGAAGAAACAACTAATATGAACTTTTCAATTGGATATTTCCACAAGTCATGCACTAATTCCTTTTACAAGTACCTAGACATTATTTAAAACATTTCTTTCAACCACTGGCTTTTGAGGCATACATTTCCATTCTGCTTTTCTTCTGGTTTTCCTTTCTTCTTTCATCTGCAGGGTTTTAAACAATTTCTAGAGGCAGTAGCAGAGGTTTCTTGTGATGTTATTGATAGCCTAGAGGGCAGTTTATGGAACAGCAATAGGAGGTACAGTCAAAGGTAGAATGATAACTATTTTAAAATTTAAATTACTTGATCTTCCAAAGGACAAGCAGCAGTCATTTGCTAACAGTGAGTTATCAGTGGAAAGGTTATTGTGGTTATTTTTAATTCTATCCCAAAATCTCTGAGGCAAACGGCTGCCAAAAGGTAGCTGTGTAGCTGTTATCCTCTGTGTTTAGTTCTGGTGAACAAGAGCAATTCCTCAGCGAGCAATGTGCTCACCTAATGGCAAATGATCAAATCAGTAGTGGAAGCAGAAAAGAGAAACCCCTGAACATATGATCAGGCATTATCTGACACTCCCAAGTCATCGTGAGTCTGAGCTTACCTTTCGCATATTCATTTGTTCAGCCGTTGTCATTTGTAGGCTACATCTGCAAGGGTAAATGCACATGTTCCTGAAGCATTCCCAACTCCTCGGAGGAGGGATGCAGGGCGGTCTGGCCCATGCCAATCACATCTGGGCTCCACTGAAGGGGAGTGATGATACCGTGTGAGACAGTGCTTGGCTGTGGGGGCTGTCTGAGCCCCGCGTGGTGCTGCATGATCCCGCTGCCATTACACTTACTCATGTGTATATAAGCGTGTGTGCGAGTGGGAGGCAAAAGCTCTTTTCAGTTTGAAGTATTGTTTTGCACTACAGTGTTTTTATAGCAACATATAGAAGGTACCGTGTTGAAAGCCTGGCAATCCTCTTTTTCCATATGTTGAAAGCAGAATCCTGTTGCTCATGTGCTACTGTGCACTGTGCATAACCCCTGCTAGAGGCACTGAGTTGCTTTCCTGGTACTTCTGTTTTAAAATAAACAGCAGTGGACTGGTGGCATTCATGCTCATATTGCCCAGGTAGGCTGCTCCTTTACATACTTTACATACACTCATTCCCATATGGCATGATTAAGGACAGCAGGAGATGGCACTTCCCCAGTAACAGTGTGAGCAGTGTTGGAGCTGTTGAGTGAAGCTCCTTGCCATCATTACCAGCAACCACAATTTTCCTACCATGGCGCCATTCCCCTGCTGCTGTCCCTGACCTTGGTTGTGAAACCCTCTGCTCCTACCCTCATGTTTTACAGAGCTGCTGGCAGAACAGACGCATTACTTACACAACTGGTTGCTGCAGCTTCAGTGCAAAAGGATGCCTTGCATGTGTTGGCATTGTCAAATAAATCAAATGCTTCTTTCTGAAGTGGTGGATACGTTACTTGTTTCCTAGGCTCTCTGGTGAAGCAAACCAAAGTGTTTCCTCCCTCCAAGGTGAGCCCAGGTGCAGTTCAGGAGATGCTTCTTCCTGAGGACAAATCGTTCCTCTGCCAGGACCGTGCCAGGTTTGGTTTCTTCTGCCCTACAGTCCTCTACGCCATCCCAACGGGCCATGTACTTCGAAACACACCATATGTTCTGATGCCATATCCTCCATTCCCTTAGCAGCGTGCTGTGTACACACCGTTCTGTGCTGACAGATTGGACGACAGCCTTCCTGTTATTTCAGGTGTTCAAACTGAAACATCTTAAAGCCCAAACAATTATTTCTAAGAGGCAGAAAGACGGCATGAGCAAGTGGAACTGGACTGCGGGTTGTCGTACTTCCAGCTCAACCAAGAAGTTTATTCACTGCATGGCCTGGGGCACAGGGACGTTTAGCAGAATAGATGTAGTTTTGTCCCTAACTGGCAGATGCAATTAATCTATCTGCTGCAGGATATTTACTTGCACAGTGTAGCTCTGTTAGCAGAATGATGTGAAAAAGTGTATCATGTATCAGAGGTGGAATAATAGCCTTATAGTGGCTCCTTTTTTTCAGCTGTCCACATTCCAGTGTAGGTGGCCACTATTAGAAAGATCTTCTTAGACCTCCTCACCTCCCTTATATCAGTGAGAAGAAGTAGGGCTTGCAATCAAGACCTGAAAGAATAGCTGCTTTGAAGTCATGCTCACACATTATGCCTTTTAATTGCCTGATTTTTGCAGAATGGGTTGCTCTTGCATGTCCACAGGGCATACCAGTGTCACTTTATGGTGCATCATAGCTCCATAGTGCACTCAGAGGGAAAACCACTCATTAAAAAGATGAACACTGCCTGCTTTTCAGCACCTATTACTATCAAGATGTCTGAAATATGCAATGCACATTCTTAATGGGTACTGACAAAGTACTTTAAAGCACATTGATGTTTTAAATGTATATTTAGACTAATGAACAAGATGTAGCTGAAGATTAACCTTTTGAGTCTATCAAATCAGTGGTATAGCCCCCCTGCTCCTGATTCCCACTGTTTTCTTTCTTAGTGTTTTATCCATACAGTGGTATGTTAGAGTGAGGAGAGGTGAGGGTTCAGCTCTCCTTGAAGCATCCCAGATTATAGAGAGAAAAAATGGTAATTTACCAGGGTAAAAAAGAACCCGCATAATAATGACATAAAGGATAGATTATTGAAATTATGATTTTGACCTCGGCAGTGACTTTGCAAGAATGGCATTGTAGACCTCCATATTTAATGTGTCTCCCAGATTTTTCAGCTAAAACTTGCTTAGCTGGAGAGTGAAGAAATCTTACTCTTCTAAGCCTGCCATTCCTACTGATGCTGCCCCAGCTCTGGTGTCCCAGCTGGGCTCTCTCTGGCATAAGCTCCCTTAGCAGTAAAAGCACTTACCACCACCCACTCATGTGTAACCTCCACCTAAGGGTTTATTTTCTGCAATTCCTGTAAAAGCCCACTGCAAGGTTACGCTCATGCTCTCACTGCACTTGATGGATGGCCATGAGAACAACAGGTTTTAGTCCGGGGGAAGAATTCTCTAGCTCCCCTAATTTCTTTTCCCTGTTGTTGAATGTTCAGTTGTTCTTGCAAATTTCTAGACCCTGCTTTCTGATACATTTCGCACTTTCCTGTACTGCTGTGTGTTTGTAAAACAGGCCGTGTTGGGACTTCCAGGCAACAGATTCTAAGTCCTTGGATCACCTGTCATAAATGCGTGATCACCTACAAAGATAACATGATGTGGAGTACTGCCGAGATCATCAGTGATTTTGGAGTTCAGACTACTTGGAGATAAGCCTTGAAAATATGTGACTTGATTTACTTAGCTTTCTCCTCTATTTGTTGTCTTAATAGCACTTTTCATCACACCCAGCTTTAGGAATGTTTTTCATATTCTCAAATGAGGAGGTTGTCTGCCCTAGGCCTGCTTAGTAATAGCTGACAGAGACAGGCATTTTTAAGAGACAGACATTTCTTGCTTAAATGTAAACATTAAATTTTATATTTTCTTTATCACTGCATAGAAAAAATAGAAGTGTTTTTAGAATGGGCATCTATTAAAACATGTGCCCTGAGGACTCTCTTGCTTAGGCTCGCTGTGGTGGATCATCTATGTGTTTGAATTCTCAAAGATACAGAAGTAGGAGTCTTGTGACCTAGCTGGATCCCTCTGAATATTAGTAAAATAACTCACGATATATGAATAACTGCTTTAACAGTATGGGGTTTTTACATTTGTTGAGATAATAAAACATGAACATTCTAATTAAGTACTTAAACTCTCATCTAAGTATATATGCAATGTTCTTATCCTTTTTTTTAAAGCGGAGAACAGGAGGGGCTTCAGTAGCATTGCATTCCCTGGATATTTGGGACTTATATTTACAATATTGGTGTTTATTTCCAGTCTCTCACATTTTTAATGAATGGTTTTCCTTTATGCAAATTTTTCTCCTAACAGCTTTCCTAATAAAATGCAGAAGCTATGTGGGGTTTGTTTTCAATCACATTTGTGTTATCTTACACTTGCATCTTTGTATGTATAAGAACCAAAACAAGCTGTAGAGAAAAGGGCCTCAGAGCATGCAGTTTTCATTGCAAAGAAATCCTATTGCAAACAATGTCAGTGAAAGACTTGTTAACTAGTTAAAAATGGAAACAAAAATCAGTATGAAATTTGGATCTTTCAAATTCTCTTGCATTTTTGAAAAATTGTGGAAATCTGAAATTGCACTGAAGTTTTGTAAAACAGTCATACCGATGCATCTTAATTCCACAAAATATACTTTTTTTTTTAAACTTACACATGTTGTTTACTGATAAGTTTAATGTAATTTCTAGATAAATGTCCTATTTAAAGCCAGAAGTATTAGGCATTTTGTTCCTGATACAAATGATCATTTACTTTACCAGAAATTGGTGTTTCTCATTTAGTCTCCTATCTTGTGCAAATCTGTGTGAAGTTATTTACAATCTTCCATACTTCATTAACTGAAATGATTACCTGCAGGCTTCAACTATTTAGTCAACTTTCTCTTGCAGTACACTAATGAATAGATCTACTTAGCATATTGACATTAACTGTCTCTTTCAGAAGAGCGGTCTTTATTATATACCACAGGATTTTGATTTATTTTTTTATTTACTTGATAAGTGACTCTCTCACAAGATTATGATTTTTAATACTCTTTTGCATGCTAGGCCACATTTTGTTTGCATCTTTTTCTACAAAGAAGCAGACACTCTACTGTTGACTCTGTAATGTACAGTACTGCATATAATCACTGCAGAGGAAAAAGAATTTTTCCTTCTGCTGAATAGGTAGACAAAAAGGACTTTTAATGAAATAGGGCCCTTAATCCATGATATTTGCATGAGTCAATGTGTTTTTGCTTTGGTTTGATTTTATTTTTTTTTGCAACTGTAAGCGCAAGGAGAGCTCTGATTTGTCCCAATGTCCTGTCTCAGGAACTATGGACACTTCTCATTTGTAATGATGTTGCCCTTACATTCCTTCCATGATTTGTGGCTTCATGGCATTACCTAATCTGTAGTGAATAATCCTTTTACAGAGCTATCCAAGTATCTGATCTGCACTCAGTGATTTGCTGCACTTAAGATTCTCTCTAGGGATTTCAGTTTCTAAGGATCAGTTCCTGAAAAATGTCTTTAAAAGAGCATACAACTCCTCTCCAGCTGTTGAAGACTGACAGGAGAAAAAAAAGCCACTATGCTTGTTAACCATCTCTTTTAGATAAGTATTTCTTCATTTGAATGTCGCTTATTATATTTTCCCAGATGTATTTCAAAAACTTGCAGACTTACTTTGCCGTTGGTTTCCTCTTACTGTTTGTCTTACTAAATACAGTAATTTGTGACGTCCATTTCCTGTGATCTCCATTGCTCTTGATGAATCCATATGTCTGCACAGTTTTACTTTCTCCTTTCTACTCGAGGGCTCATTAAGAATTTCAGTCTGCACAGTGATTTTAAGGTGAAGGAAATAGGAAGAGAGGCCAGTTGTTTCAGTGCTCAGCAGCAAACTCCTTATTAAGGGAAGAACAGAGTAATGTAAAAAAGCAAGTGCAGTAGTTGCTCTCATCATACTTCCATCTTTCACTTTTTAAGTTATCAGTTCATTTCAGACATAATTTCTTCCCACTGGAACAGTACCTTCTCTTACAATGGGAGCAACTATAGATGTATATGCAGTTTGTTATCATTAACTTCCTAATGGTTGCTCAGAACCAGGCATCATCAGAAATCTTTAGTGAAATTGCAAGTGTTGCCCAAATGTTACAAAACTAATGTGTGACTTATTTTACTCAGAGCTCCATTTTTTTTGGTTTGCATTTTCTATTTAATGTGTCCTAGCTGGGATGGATGAAGGAGGGGAACTGTATGAAAAATAATTGGACAGTTTAATGTCTTGACCAGTTATTTCTTTCTTTAGCTCATGCCAGTATATGGCTGATCTGATCTGAGTCATGGCATTTACATGTATTGAATCGATAGTGTAGGTTGCACTAATATTTCTGAGATGCACCAGGAGGGGAACCTTAAAACCCACCTGAGATCCCACAGGGATGTATCATATGTAGGGAAGAGGCAGTAGGTTGAACCTTTCCTACCAACTCTGGTTCAGTCTCGTTTTCGGCCTGAATTAGTCAGTAATGGGGCTCCCGTGCCTACGCCTTGCACTTGCTCACTCTGTAAGAGAACTTTTGGCAGAGCTCCTGCTGACAGGGGCTTTTGTTCTGCTGTCGCTGAGATTGAAACCTGCCTATAAACGTGACAAATGTCTCCCAGGCATCATTCCCCTGGCTTCAATAGAGTTACACAAGGGATGATTTTGGACATTTTCAGCAGTACTTTGTGATTTTAGTACCTGTATGCATACAGTTTGGAGCACGTATTTAATCTGCACAATCAATTTGATAGTTGTCCCAGAAAGATAAGTCACCTTTTGTCAGAATTATTGCTCTGTATATGCCACAGTTAAGAGACTATTAAATCATTTTCTCTAAAAGCTTAACATTCTCCTACTTCGAGACTTTGCTTCTTTCAAGGAAATATAATGTCTAGTCCAGTATGTTGTAATTTTTTTTCCTCTTGCTTTTTAATAAATTCTCAAGGAACTAAATAATTAATAGTGCTGTAGTTGGTTTAGTACCTAAGGCAAATACAGTTTATTAGGCCAAAGACCAGAAATGCAAAAGTTCTTTTTTTTTTGGAATGCTGTATTTCAGGGTATTTGTTCGACTGTTGTCTGATGTCCACCAGTCTCGTGACTAAACCCAATTGCTGTATCAAGTCCTCTGTATGCGGCCAGAGCCAGGAGTGAACTAACAATTAAGCAATTAAATGGGTGTTGAGAGTTCCTGTGACTGAGCTTTCTCCTTGCCCTCTCGTAGTTTGCAATATGAATGTACTCAATTATTCAATCACAAAAGCTTTTAAGCTAACTGTGTCTGGATATGGTCTGTATTTTCACGTCTATAAAGCCAAGTCTCAGGTTCAGAAATCCTTTTGGTATCCCCTTCTATCATTGAATAGCACTGCCTCAGCTCTGAAAAATAATTTCTGATACTTCTCAGTCCTCCTAGGGGCTGAAGCCAGGTTTTTGACACTCTGGAAATTCAGCCTGATTTATTAATGTAAAGATGATAGGCAGTAAAACAAGGCTCAGCAAAGGCTTATTCCCTGGTACTTTTCCCTTAAAACATTAAGACATTTTGTAGTATCCTTTATCCTTCTGTTGCTGGCACTTCAGTGAGTGTGGTGATAGGAGTTTGGGCATAGGAGACACTGACCAGTCCTTGCTTCCATTGACAGCTGTTGGACAGCCAGGAGTGCTTGGACTTGCCTTTACAGGAGATATTTTTTTTTTATTACTGGCAGCTTTAAATTTGGGAATGCCCCAAGCAGTCCTATCATAATATTCCCCACGGCCATCTATATAGCAGATGCTTTTTTGTTGTGGTTTTTTTTTTCTTTTTTATTTGTTTGTTTTATTTTTTCCTCTTTCCCAGGAACGTTTTAGTAGAGAAGGAGCAGTAGTAGCTTTTAGGCTATTCCATAGCCTTTTCATAAGTGACGAGTGGGATTTCCAGGGTAGAAAAAGTGCTTAATGTGTTTGCAAGGTCGTATAGGCCTGTAGAGTCACAGCGTGCCAACACTCCCAAACTCAGACTCACAAGATACAACACATATGAGGGGATCTGTGCTGTAACACTTGTTTTCCTTCCTATCAGTGTTACAGCCTCTAAATCATTCTGAGCTGGCTGAAAAGTGGATGTACTTCATCCAGGTACAGGTTGTGACACGTCAAAAAATTTATATTTTATTTTGCTTTTAGTGAATTTTTCTTGGAAAACTGCAAAGGAATGGTCCTAGAAACACAATAAAGCACTTAATGTACCATATGCATAAGAAGGCAAAGCTGCTGGAGCAGAAGTAAAGGTTCTGTGACCATTAGCAGCAGCAATGCTGACTATTCATTAGGATTCTCCAGCTCACTGGTACACTGCATGGGAACAGTTTATTTTGTATTCTGGGTTTAATTACCACATTAGACCTTAGACCTCTCAGCAAACAAAAGCTTCCTGCCATTCTGACAGCTTATTTGATAGCAGTGATTGTTAACCTTGAAGGCACCTTAAATGACATTTGAATAGTGTTTATGGATTTGTGCCGCTCATCGTGCTGTTTTGCTCGCTCTCCATTAAACCAAACGAGACGCCTCCAGAAGGCTGCATTGATTCTTGACCACAGATCCTGGCTCTGCAGGATACCAGTCTATTCTTCAGAAAGGTCGTGCTCTCTCAGAAGTCTTTTTTTGCAGAGAATACACATTGCACTGCAGCCAAGAGCTATGCAGATGACCACATAACCCAGTTTTAATGAAGGTTACTGTCCTTCTGCTCCTACTACATCAATAGTGCAGCACCTTTCAAAAAATGTATGCATGCAGGATTTTTTCAAATTCAGCTTTATTAGTCTAACAAGTAGCAGACATATTAAACCTGTTGTCATTTTGTACATGCTTCAGTGAGTGCTACCTGAATTTTAGGAATAGAAACGTCTCACTTGATTTAACACTTTTCTTCTGTTGCCCTTTACCTCTGCCAGCCAGCACTTCCTCCTATGTCTGTAATCTTTTCCTGTTTATGTTCTATTTCTTTGCCCTTGAAAGAAAATACTGGGAGAAGCCACTACTCTGAAAACTTTTGACTCACTTTGCAAAGGAGAAGTGTACCTCTTTAAATTCTTTTGTACTTTGGAGATGTTTGAAGGCTTTTCTGCATTAAATGTGCCCTATAGATATTTGCATCTAGACTTTCTTTGCAATTAGAAGGAACTCCATGTTCAAATAAGTGGTTTGTGGAACATATTTTACCATACAGCAACACATAAAAGCAAACAAAGCAGAAGAAAACAGACAATCATATTAATGATAGATACACTCCTGGATTTTTTTTTTTATTGCTCTGTATTCAAACTACAGGCATTTCAGCTTTGTAGCCTCAGCTTTTTCTTCCTGTAAGAGGCACTGCATCACCCATTCAGACAGCTCCTAATGTATCCCATCCAGTATAAATTTAACCTCTCATTTTCACAGAAAGACATGACTTTGAATTCCTCTGTAAAGTATCCAGATGCTTCTGATGGACATTTCAAAACACGGGTACATTTTTGGCTTCCAAGCCAAAAATACAAAAGTCTTGACATACCAGTCAAGAAAATGATCTCTTCACTTGTACAGCACAGATTCTGCTGCAGGTGTCCAATGCTGTGTCTGGTTCGGGGCCCTTCAAATCAGGAAGGACAGTGAGGTGCTGGAGTGAGTCCAGAGAAGGGAAACAAAGCTGGTGAAGGGTCTGGAGGGTAGGTCCTCTGAGGAGTGACTGAGGGAGCTGGGGTTGTTTAGCTGGAGGAGGCTCAGAGGGGCCCTTACCACACTCTACAACTGCCTGGAAGGAGGTTGTAGGCAGGTCAGGATCAGCCTCTTCTCCCAGGCAGTCAGTGACAGGATGAGAGGACATAGACTCAAGCTGTGCTAGGGCGGGGTTATGCTGGACATCAGGACGACTTTCTTCACAGAACGGGTAACTGGGCATTGGAATGGGCTGCCCAGGGAGGTGGTGGAGTCATTGTCCTTGAAGGTATTCAGGAAATGACTGGACATGGTACTTAATGCCACGGCCTAGTTGACAAGGTTGGACTTGATAATCTCAAAGTTGTTTTCCAACCTAATTGATTCTGTGATTCTGTGCATCTGTGATAATACCATTTGCTAAATTATTTTATAATCCCGTCGCACTACACTAATATAACCTTTCAATATTCTGTCAAAACCAAATTTAGTTTTCAAGAGAACACACTAGTCCTTAAATGCCTTGTCCCAATTGACTATTCAAGTTGATGATGCCAGTTCAACTATTTGAAGTTACTGGAATATTATCTAGAGTACTGGAATTAGATGTTGTTGCAGGAACTTGGTAGACTGATAACCTCCAAAGATTGGTAAGAAATAGTCTGACTTTTGATTACAACTCCAAGGAGAAAAAAAGGCACTGACTCTTCACTGCTGCTTAAAATAGTATTAGAGAATGAGTAGCAGTACCCAGGATGTTGAAATTTGATCTTCAGAACGACTGCCAGCTCTTGACTTTTGCCAGTGCTTTTTAACGCGCATTATCAGTGTTTTTAATTATTATATTAATTATAATACTAAGCTAATGATTTTTGAAACACTTTATTTTCTTACAGATGTACTAGCAGGTTTTCAACTACTGTGTAGCAGTGGGCTACAAGTTGGTCTTCTAAAATTATCTGAAAATTGTTGCTAAAGCAGTATCTTGGAAAAGATCTTGTATGGGTGCTGAGGCTTGTTTAATGTAGCATTTTAGAGCCACCATGGGCATATTGCAGTTCTCTACTAGCAATCAGGGACCTCTGTGACTTTTTAGTTGTGTTTATCAAGCTAAGTCCTGAAGTTTTGGTGTAAAGCAGCTATCAAGAATGAAGGCAATGAACAGAAGTGTGTGGGTGTTGATGCATAAAAAGAAAGAGTTGTCTCCTAGGCAGAAAGGAAACAGAAAAGCATTTTCTAGAACATGTTAAGGTTAGTTTTCTTATTTTGATGTTGTAGTCAAACAAAGAAACTTAAAAAAAAAAGATGCTTCAACTCTGAATACACAAGTTCATGCAGTTTGTTGGAACATAAAGCAAGAAACTAGAAAGTTTCTAAAGTTATTTCTTCTTTAAAAAGTTATTCCAAAGAGAATTATTTTTGGACTGCAGTCTTTATCTTTTGCATCTGCTATCTTTATATATTTGTGTTCATTTGCTTTGATCCTAATGACATCATTTCCCTATTTATAATAATCTACTGTGATAAGTCTAGTGAATCATGAATTTTATTTCCCCAAGCTCTGGAGTCCTTCGTATGTAGACTGAAGCAGTTGCTGATGTAAACAGAATAATCAAAGCTACTAATCTGAACATCAGGCCTGAATTAAGGCCATTAAGTAAAACAATGACATTAGAGAGCTGAACTATAATTTACTTTAAATTAAATTAAATTGAAAATGTTAGCATTATTATGCTGTAAGAAAATAAATACTTCTACCTTCTAGATATGCACAAATGCTGGTGAATTTTCCTAATTGTTTTTATTGTTCCTGTTTTGGGTAAAAACTCAGTGCAACACAGGTTTCAAACATCAGACATGTAAAATGATTCCTGCCAATTGAATACACTACTATAAAAAGATGTAAAAAATGGGGAATAGTTATAGATTGCAAATTGCTTAAATCAACTATTCTTACAGAAAAATATAATTAACTGTTTTCTTTTTCTACGTAGTGCTACTAATTATGGCCTGAAGTTAACCAGATATGGTTAGAAAATTCCCAATTTCTATTTTTTTATGAATTGAATTTGTTAGGAAATGCTGAATTTATCTATGAAAGATAATTGAGAAAAATTAAAAACAAGTTAGTCATGCTTTTGTGCTTTGGTAAATGAAAATCTTCTCTTTCACTTTTAAACCATAAAACTATAAATTAAGTTATTAAATAATTATGAAATATGTGAACATATTTCTCTTTCCTCTAGCAGTTACTATTCTAACCAAGAATCACAAGCATTTTTAAACCATATTTCTCAGACTTTTAAAGAAAATTTTTGAAAATTTAAAGATTTCTCAGATATTTGTTTGGATTCTTTTATACTTTGGGGTATGGGTAACCACCTAATTTCAATATTAGTGACTGGCTACTTGGAAAAAAAAAAAAAGAAAAATAAAGAAAGATTATCAATATGCAGAATTCCGAAGCAGCTGTTTTGCTACTAATCCTTCCCAGGTTGTCCCTAAGGATAATGCCAATGTAGCTAACCTTTTCCACCATCACTTCTGTGCTTAGAAAAAACAGTGTAAGCCCTTTGTCAGGAGGATTGATCCTTCTGCTCAGAATCTGGCCATGCTGCGGACAAAATGTTTGTGTGAGTTGGGGACAAAAATCTGTGGAGCTCATGTTGAGACAAAGGGACTGTTCAGCTGCTATCACAGCCTGCTTCTGCTTTTCCTGATGACAAAGTTGTTTGTTTGAGGCATCCAGTTGTTTCTAAAATACCTCTGGTGTCTCCTTGGCTCTTCACAATCCTTTCCAAAAATATATGCAGACTCATTTACACGCTGGAGAGATGTCTGAGATTTACAAAAATATCCATATTCAGAAAAAAACACCTCTGTTCATGGCACCTGTGGCAACACATAGAGGCTTACACATGACTTAGTTAAATGACGAGTTATATTGACAACAAAGGCACCGATTTTTCTTCTGTTGCTACCCCTGCTGCAGTTTACATTGTGAATCTGCTTCCAGTGTTGCAAATAAAGCTAACATCACCAGATTAAAAGGTACAGGTAATACTGAACTGGAAACACTGCACAAATATTCCTGGAAGTGCTGGGTTAGCAGTTGGACTTCATGATCTTGAAGGCCTTTTCCGCCCTAAAATGGTTATATAATTCAGTGATTCTATAACATAAATGTGGTGATTATATCCTGCAAGCAGATAAAGGCAAATTCGCAGAGTTGAGACAATAGCTCACTATTAATAAATGCTTTATTGAGTTGAATCTCAGTAAGTGTGTTTGCTCCTTTGTATGAGGAAGGCAGTTATAATCAGTGAAGGAAGCATTGACTTGCAATGTCAAAGCTACCATGCATTGTATGTAATTAGTAATAAATGTAATAGTTAAAAGGATATACATAAGGAAGAAAAAAGAAGGAGTAAGATGGAATAAGTGATGAGAATAATTAATAGAAGTAACCTCTTCTAATAATCAAGTATTTACTTATTTATTATTATGGTATATTATGAGTTTGTCAGAAGAAACTGAATTTTTCTGGCCAAACAGAAATTAGTTTTCTGATGAAAAAACCCCAAAACCCACAACAGAAACCATGAACAAACAAAAAAAAAAAGCAAAAACAAACAAACAAACAAAAAACCCCACAAACCACCAAAAACCAAAACCAAAACCAACACACCTTATCTCAAAGAATATTTCATCTGTTTATTCATTGTGCTTTTTGTTAGTCTTTCAGAGGAGAGAAGCAGCTAGTGTCATGATGCTCTGTGCATGCTGTTTCTACACACACCTTGCACATCAAGCAACCCAGAGGCACTGGAGTTTGTGTGCAGCACTTTGTAGTCCTGCAGATTCAGCTTGGGCATTGAGGAAAGTTGCTGGTGACATTTAGGAGACAGTTTTTGTAGGATCAGCAGCTGGAGGCCGTGAGGGGTTGGTTCCCTGGGACATGCACTAGACACATATATGCAAGGAAGTGAATTGAACACTTGATTAATATTGAGGAAAAAGAAAGACCCTTGAGGTCTGGGAGTGTTCAGCTTGCGGCTGACACTGCTTTGGGCAGGTGATTGGGCAGATCTCTGATATCCCCTTCCAAACTGAATTATCATGGGATCCTGTGAAAATAAGTTAAATTTTGCTTTTGCACTGGTTTCTGATTACAGAATATCTAGGATGGAGATGTTCCTGAGATTTGGGTATTAATGTAGAGTTTAAATTCCTAGAGGAGACTGTCCTTCAGCCTGCCTGTCTTATTTTAGTACTCATGTTTATGCATAAGTGAAATTAGTGACTCTGAGATTATGCATGGATTCTATATCCCTCTTGTCTCCTCTGCTGGGATACTGAAATGGGTGGTTTGTGCTTTTCCACTGAGACCAGAATTATATGTTACAGTCCTTCCAGTCTCTGTTGGCAAGTCTGCCCAGGCACCACAGAAAACATGAGCAAGACCTGACACTGGTCAGCTGTAATGATTTCCTCTCACTGCTGCAGAAAGTTATCTCAGATAAACAGCTTGCTAACTCTATTTCTCTTAAGTGCCTAGAGGAGGATTGCCGTCATACAGCTGAAAAACTTCCTGGAAAGAAACGACAATAAACTAAATTGAACTGTGCTCCTATTGTTAAAATACAGCCAATATGAGCAGTCAGATATGCTTAGTTAATTAATCACTGCTTGATGAATGGCATCCTTCTGTTCATTTCTTTTTAGCTGAGCAACAACTTGGTCAAGAGTGGATTGATATTTTCAAAAACACACACCTGAATTTTCTAATGTCTGTAATTGACTTGCAGCTAAAGTGTGAACTTATTTCTGTAAAAAAAAAAAATTACCTCATATCACTGCAAATAATTGAGCCAATAAAAGCAGCAAGAATGCTGCAACTGTAAAAAATTGAAACACAGAGTAGTACATTGTGCAAGAAGGCAGTAAAATGTCAGCAGAAACAAATAGTGCATACTTAAGTATTTACAGAGTAGAGATGTTTTACACTCCTGGTTATTTCTGATGTCAGCAATTCTGCCAAGATGTACACAGAGGGGCTGTGTAGGGATTGCCATGCAGAGATCTCAGGAGGCCAAGAAGTTAAGCTGGGTCATTTTAATGCCATGCCTGTTGTCTTCAGAGATTCCTTCTCATCACTAGAGAATGATGGGTTATGAAATAAGTAGTCATCACCATTAAAAAACAAATTTTTAAATGGTGCTATGGAAATCTGTGTTTAGTAGTGAATTATTCGTATAGGGGAATATCAAGGGGAAAAAAAAAATCCCTCAAAACTACTCGTTGGTATATTTGAGATTATAGACCTTGCTGAAAACTTTTTCATACTTTAAGAGAAAACCTTAAAATAGTTATTTATTTAAATAGATTCAGCTTTCAAATACTTTACAGATTAATATTCCTTTTTACTGACAATTTTTAAAGGAAATTCTACAAGAATTTTTATTTTCATAATGGTGCCAGAACTGCCTGTCCAAGATCAGACGGCTTTACTACTGTGGGGTAGAAGTTTAAGATACGAGTCCAGTATGATTCTTGTATAATTTTATTTGCTGTTCTAGGAAAATTCATGCAGTGATTTAAGACACATGTATTTATGAACGACGTTGTTTGAACGCTCATATAAAAGTACAGAAAGTAACATGCCTGCTCTAGCAAATGATGACAGTTGTTATTGACATCTTGTTATTTAACAGACAATTTTGAGCTAATTTTTTTGTTTTATTCTAACAAGTAAGCATTCTCATAATATTAGTGATAAAGATATGTCTTTTATTAATTTGAAATAATTAATTGTTACTATAAATCTGTTCTGGTGTGCTTCTGGGTTTTGCTATACCATAAACATATATGGAAATAGAAAACTATTTTAGCACAGGTAGATAATTAATAATATCTGTAACTAAGCCAAACTTTTTGGGATGCTTAATTTTTTTTTTTTTTTAAATAGGCTTTTTGAGCTCGGCAAAAGAATTCATGAATATGGGTCAAAACTGGTGAGCAGTTTTCCTCAAGACATAAAAAAAATTTAAAACCCCGTCATTTTCTAAACAAATCTTGAAGTTCAATATCAAAGTATTTTTAGCCACTAACTAATGAACGAACGAACAAACAAACAAACTCATTTACTTCATTAAAAATCTTTACACAAAACTTTTTAGGCAAATCAGTTACACCAGATGTTGATTGGAAATGAAAAATATGGAAAAGGATTTTAGTTGTGAAACTGAAGACAAAGCTGTTCTCATACTGCAGTGAAAATTAAGCAGTGCTTGTTTTTTCCTAGTTTTAGAACCACAATACTTAATACATTAAGCTCTTACCCAGAATGTTCAATTAGCAGTTCTCAATGCATCCAGTGAGGATTTAATTGCAATTACATTAATTCCACCAAAGACCTCTTAAAACAACCAAGTATTAAAAATCTAAAAACACAAAAGAAATCAAGGAAATCTCTAATGAGATGTTAGGTCTGCCTCCTGAGGGAAATTTCTTCCTGGGACAAGTTTTGTGCAGAGGTTTTTTCCAAACTCTCAGAAGCAGGGGAAAAAAATATCCCATGTTTCGTCTTTTTAAAACCTGCTTTGTCAGTGTCTTCAGGCAAAGGCATGCACATCAAAAAAAAGATCTGTGACCAGACATTTGGTCTTTAAGGCACTAATCAGAAGTTACAAATGTAAAAGTAACCGACTGCCCACATTGCACTGCTGCACATTCTCTCTTCTTCTCTGTACTGTTTATTTTCCATACTTATTATTCACCTTATTTACCGACTATGCTTGATTCTTGCAAATAAAGCTATCGTTTATCTTACCAGTAATACAGGTATTATGCTTGACTGTGTGATCTCTCAGCACACAATGCTAGCAAAAGCAGGAGAGCAAAGTCGGTCCAATAGTACAACACATACAAAATATAGCTGCAGAGTTATAGAAACTTGTAAATTATGTTCTACTGTGAGAAGAGTTCAGTTAAGCAAACCTTATTTCTGTGTGTAAATGTTGTTTGCAGAGATCTTTCATCCAGCTGCTATATGAGGGACAAAACAATTAAATCATGTCCTCTGCTGTCATATTCCGGACTTTGGTAGTGTGTGAACAGTAAGGCAAATAAAAGTAATGGAAAAAATTCAGTTTATGGCTAACATTTATTTTTCTTTTAAGCCACTCAAAGGCTAATTTACCTTTACTCTTAAAGCTTTTTCAGAGCTGTATCTTTAAGTAATATCCACACTGCACTCTTTAGCTGTTCAGTTAACTCTCCGATGCAATTACACCTCAGTTAGCTAATATGTTCTTTTGTTTCACTACAAATAACAAAAAAAAATGCAAAACAATATCTAGGCAGAGAGTCTTTCACAATATTCTTGAGATATTAGTAGCAATAGTATGTTTTGTGCATGTTAGAAGACTCAGCTACCTTCAAAAGATCTAACTTGGTGATGCATTTGTTGCTTCTTTGTAGTAAAATCATGGTGGGTTTAAGGTGATAACCTGATTTTAGAGAACTCTGAAAGAAGGTTTATGCAGTCACACAGTTTTCACACTTGGATCTGAAGCCCACTTGCCAGTTTCCACATGAGTTTAAAGTATAGCAGAAATCTCACAGTCAAATTCACAAATTTGGGGGGAAATCCAGTGGTAGACAGTAAGGGATAACCCAAGATTTATTACCTTGAGGCAATATTCAAGAGAACTCAGCCTGGCAGTGTCTGGCTGTGCAGTTTTGCCATCTCCACAGCACACCAGTGGGCATAGAGAAGGAGGTAAAGCTTGCTGTGCTGAAGGAGAAAAGGACAAGTATTCTGTAGTTCCTAGTGCATGCAAACCACATGTTACTCTTCTGTGCTATTTTTCCAGATGTATCACAGAGGTGCACCTGGCTCTAGTATTTCTATGGAGTCTGTCCATTGGGGTGTTAACTATATGATGAGCATAGAGCAGTCCCATTGAAGAGTGAAGTGGCAGAAGTTTATTAATTCAGGTGTGGTCAATTCAGGCAGATCAGTAGGTTCCTGACCACATAATTGATTGTGGGAGCACCAAAACACTCAGCTCAAATACTATTTTTGTTACCATCTGCCAATTTTAACAGCTTCTCTGGGTAGTCAACTCAAAGCCTCTTTAAAAAGAATGTGTAGGTTACATTCCCTAGGTTTTCCACAGGTGAGCACCATTTGAAATCAAGAGTAAGGCCAGAAACACATTTCATCCAAGTGGAAAAAAAAAAAAAAAAAGACTAATGAAGAAATGAGCAAGAAAAGAAAAGTCTTTTTTTCACAATGATTTTAAATGCAGTAAAAACTGTGGCATGGTTAGGGATGAAACAACCTTCATCCACAAATATATCCACAGTTGTTCTGCTAGCTAGTTCATGTCATTTAAGAGAAGTAAGAAGACAGTGAAAAAATGGCCGTGCCTCTGTCATTTATTGGAGATCTACCTATTGTGCCATTCATAAAGCAAGCGTTATTGGTGAAGGAGGTAGTTACATATTAGGGAGCTCAAAGCCCAAAGACCTGGTGTAGAACTGTAATTAAAGTGAATACTAGATTAAGTTCATTCAGCTTACTTCGTACACTATGCCACTGATTGATTTTCACACTCAGGCTAATAGAACAGTTTTCATCAGTCCTGCTATTACATTACTGTTAGAGCACTTTTAGATTTTTTCTTTTTTTTCTGGTACTATGAATTAAATAGAATTTCTGAGTCTCTTTTGTTGCTTGTAAATTTCAATTTAATTGGATCATGAGATCTCATTATTGAAAATTTAGCCTTTTATTCTTTGGAAGTAGAACTGGTTTTTTTTGTATTCCCACCTCCTCAACTGACTGACCTCAAAAGGGTAATAAATACTTTCACCATGGCAGATATTTCAAAAATAAAAAATGGCTTAAACTCAGTCATATAATTCACTTATGCTTTATGAAGATTAAAAAACCGTGTCTCTCTGTCTGTTTAAGTGAATTTGGAAGTCTGCATGTTTGTGTCACAATTTATAATGAGAAGGTGTTTTTTCACGCTGTTCTAAGTAAACCCCAGACACTGAGCAAATAGTATTTCTTTTTAACAGTTCTCTTGGAAACACACTTTTTTTTTTTTTCTTTTGTTTTAATAGCACAGATGAAACTGGTCCGTAACAGAAAGATACCAGTCCAAAGAAAAATCTTTTATTTCAGACTGGTTAAAAAATTAGCAATGGTAAATGAGATGTTGGCTCTGAAAAATCAGCAGAGCTGACTGATCAATCATGTATTGTCAGGTACATATGGATGGAGAACCTGCATATTTGTTTACCGAACAAGTAGCAGGAAAAATTCTGTTGTTACATTGCTGTGTTACAGATTGTATTCTTGTTAAATGTCAGTCAGGGCTGATATCTTTTAATACAAAGCTTTGAAAGCAAGAGTTCTCGAAGAGTTGCATAGTAAGTAATTCACTGAAATAATATTGAAATAGTATTTCGATTTTTTTCAAAGCATAGGCATCATGAAGCAAAGACAGATTTAGAAGTGCTACCTGCAATGTCATCACAATCCAAAGCATAGCTGGAACATCTTGCATGGTGAAAAAACAGAGTGTCTCCTTTGGAGTCACTTGATCTCTGTGGTTTATAAACCATGAAAGCTGAGAAAGTGCTGAATGAGAGGGGAATGTGAGTAGGCATTGAAGATAAACTCTTCAAAGGGAATACAGATTATGGACTGGCTTGTCCAAAAAGTACAAATGATCGCTGACAAAAAGATTTTCATATACTAAAGCAAAAGACTTCCGTGCTTCACTCTAATGACCCTGGCACAAATAAGAAGGTAAAAACAAAACTGAGAAAGATTATGGCTCATATGGTAATTTCTACAAGACCTGGGAGTAGGTTCTGTTTTCTTTTCAGATAGGTGGAGAGAAATGGATCTCAGCATGATTTTAAGATGAAGCCATGTAAATACACTGGGGATAGTTTGTATCAGGTAAGGTATGTGCCTGGTGCGATAAACTAATAATCAGCTGTACATGTGCCAGAGGAAGTAGCATGACCTTTTCAAAAAGTATTTGGGTCTGCTCCTCATCTGCTCAATCTCACAAGACCATCTTCAGGTGTATTTGCAGATTGTATTTGAAGGTGTTTAAAATTACAAACAGGTCGTTTTTTGAAAAATAATCAAGGCAAAGGAATTTAATCTTCTAATGTAAAAAGTTGCATCTACATGATGCAATTTCAGAAGGTGTAATGTGAATGAAAATACTGAAACCAAAAAAGCCAACATATTTTTTTAGTGGTTGTATGTCAAAACTGGAAATCATGTGGATTCCTTGTCCGAGAAATAGCTGTAAAATGATTCAAGAGAGCACAGGAGTTCAATGTGATCAGTAAAAGGGAAAACCCTTATCAGCCTGTTTTTATTTTCTCAGAGTTCCCCCATAGCCATCTCAATTTCCACAGCTGTCTGCATCAGGAAGAGATCTTTGTTCTCTAGCCAAGGGATACAGGGAGCCTTTTTGTGCCCACTGAGTTTGACCAGGAGGACTGCGTTGCTGCTGCAGAAGTGGGATCTGTGCCCTGGGACCTGTGTACTGAGGTGCAGTGACTGTCCCGTGGGTGTTTCTCGAAGTCCCTGAAAAAAAGTGAAGGCCGAATTGCAGCTCAGCAAAGTGCTGTTTTCTTAGTGGAATGTTTGGTGCTGCCTTGCCTGTCTTGGGATGTGTCCTGAGAAGGGCAGTGGCTCAAGGTCTGATGATAAAATGTCGAAGTGCAGTGGATAGAGCAAAGGGGCCACATCTACAATCCCAGTCAGCTGTCCTCCAGGACTGGAGAAAGGGAGATCCCATCGACTTCACTGACAAAAGAGGTCTCAGTGGAAGTTAAAGATAAAAAAAAAGATAAAAAAACCAAACCAAAACAAACAAAAATAAAAGAAAACATCAACATAAACCAAGAAAGAGATTGCTCTTTATGGATTACCATATAAACTGTAAAACTGATTGCCATGGGCCACTATGACTGTGCAAGAGTTCAAGGGCCAATTTCACTAAAAAGTTGGTGAAATGAATTCCATCTAGTTTCTAAATGCAGAGGTGTCGTCCCAGAATTGGGAAACCTGTGTGCTGCAGAAACACAAGGACTGGCTGAGTGTTATGAGTGTCTCCCTGTGTGCTTAGCCATATACTTTGATTTTGGACATTACGGGAAACAGCTTATAGGGCTAAAGAGAGTGGTTTATGTTGCTGTGCTCAACTGCATCAAGGTTTCCTCCTGTGTCTTTTGGTTCCTCAGGTGGAAGTGACCTGTGTTACCTGTGTTTGTTCTTTGCTGAATTTAAGAGGGAACTCCTTATCTACATGATCCAGAGGAAGATACCACAGTAATTATTTAGGAAGAAAGGTGGTCCTGAGGGCTGTACTGAAAAGGCTACAGAATTTCAAAACTGTATTTCTCAGTTTTCACTGTGAACAGAGGGGTGTTTGAATTAGTCAGATGTCCCTCTGGGGACTTAAATGAGGAGCAGATGCTGGGAAAGCAACAATTGGCCAGTAACAACTCTAGTATGCCCTTCGGCAGCAAAAGTGAAAATCTGCTTTCCGGAAGATATGAAGTAAGTTTTAAGAAGAGGAAAGGTAAAGGGACATGAATTCTACGGAACATGGAACAACTAGCAATCTTATTCTTGGGACTGAATTTCAGGAAAAGATCTATCTATATGTCTTTTACTTTAAATCAAGTATCTCAGTTAGAATGTGGAAAATACAGGCATACTTTAACTCAAAGTATTTGCTAACAAACTTTTAAATACATTAATTGTGGTAGCAGTTGCAGATTTAAATAATACTTAAAGTTTTATGTAATGTTCAGTATTGATTAAAATATAAAAGTGAAATAGGTTTACAGCAAAGGCCAGCTTGCAGTCATTGACCTTTGAAAGTCTTTTTTCAAAGCCATCCCAAAAGATGAAAAAAGAATAAAGCAAAGTACCTTATATTCATGAATTCTGAAATATCCTGAATAATTATTTGTCATAACACTATGGGAGTAATATGTATGTACAGCATACATGAAAATCAAGTGTCTTATTGAGGACATAATTACTTTGTATTTTTTTCAGTAGAGGACACGTGCAGCTCACTTCAGAAAGGTTGGTAAAAAAAGGTTGTTCAAAGTTTTCTTCAGTAGTTACGCATCTAGATATGTTTTTATAGTTGCCACTGCAGGACCAATAAAATAATCGTAAGACTTCTAAGGCTCTTAAGTATTAGAGTACTTAATCATAAGTACTCTAAAGTACTCTTGAGAGTTAAAAAAGGCACGATGTATGTGTAAAGTAATCCATAAAGTCATGGTGCAAGCATTTTCAACAAATTGTGATAACTATTGACATTTCATGTGTCCACAACGAATATATCTGGCCTCGCTTTTGGAAGGCCTGGACAAATGTGGTAGTCATGGGAACTGTGAAAAAAAAATGGACAAAAAAGAGAAAAAGAAACTTTCAGATTAGAATTCTAAAAACGTATTTCATTCAGTGAAGGTTTCTGAGAAAGTTGGTTTACTGGAAACAGAAGATGATTGCAACAGACAACGAGATGGATAGATAGAATTAGCCATGGATTGAGGAGACAGTAAAATGAAGGTGTATGTGTAGTTTCCAGAGCACAACAGAAAGCACAGACCAGACTGCCAGGGAGAGTACCTGCTCTAAAAAACTTGAACTGAGAAGAGCGGGAACTAACTTTAATCTGCTGCCTCATAAGATGAGCTGCTGCTTTGCTTTTAATATTAACAGGATGTGGCTGTAGCTCACTTTAGTTAATGCAGATGTTCAGTTAAGTTAACATAATTACGGTGATGACTTACAGAAATAATAAATTAATGTGCTTTTGAAGTAGCCATTTATTTGTGTATTTAAAAGGAAAACATAGATGTATAAAGAACAAGAGATTGTCATGTAATTTTAATATAATTATACATATGTATTTGCAAGAAACCATTAAACTGAAAGGGAGAAAAACAAGTTTCTGAGAATACATATGTGCATATAAGCCGGGAAGGCTCTTTGCAAGCAACTCTGCCAATCTAGGAGAAGCTGTGTTTTTAATTTTTAATATTTTTTTCCTGTAAAAATCAGACATGTACATTTGAAATTTAGAAAACAGATAAAAAGAAAGATGCTCTCAGGCAGTGGGTCAGAGAACCAAATCTGGCTGTAAAGTATTTGCTATGCTGTCAAGTTTAACTGGTCATCGAAGCAATTTATCTAAGGTTGTTTTCATGTTTCCATTTTACTTTATTTTGAGTAATACAATTTAAAATCCATCCAGATAGTTTTTCTCTGACATCAAAGGATGAAAGGGTAGGTAAACATTTCATATCCTGGAGGCTGGTATCATAAATTACAAGCTTTAGTAAGGTCCAGTAAACCCTTCATATTCAGACCCTGGTTCTGCATCTTCTTTCCAGCACTGCAACGTTGATGAGTTTGGAAAGTGTCTGCCTGAAAAATGCATAGAAGTTAGCGTATGTGAAATGTCCATTTCTTTCCATATCACGTTGAATCCTCTCTTGGTGTCTCCCCAAACCATGACGTTCAAACTCTGTTTTATGAAGGCTCAGAAGGAGGAAGGTGTCTGCTGGGATGCAAAAGATCTCAGTGTCAATATCTTAAAGTGTAGGCATCGTCTTTTCCTTTCTACCTTTGCTTTGGAGTTGTCATCTCTCTTAAATCTTGGCAGATCAGATATTTTAGGTCAGAATTCATTTAGTATTTCAAGGTAGTTAGTGAGATTCCTTGCTCAGCAAGTGTTTGTTCAAATGCTTGTTCAAAAATGTTGTTTTCTGGAAATTACTACCCACAGAAGTCCCCAAACCCCTTTTTTCCTTCTTAAAAACCCATTGGGAAACCTGAACTCATTCTCTAAGACTGTTTAGTATACTAAATTTGTATCTGTATTTCCAGAGTGTTTAATAGCATGAACTGAGCATCACGATCCAATTTTGTTTGGTGCTGTAAAAACACAGATGGAAAAAGCAGGTCCCCAAAATACGCAAGAGACAACTACCAGATGGACAAATTTCAGTTGTAGAATACAAGGAATGAATTAGCCAATGAAAATACATATTCCTGGCAGAGGTTTCAGTGTGATCTTGGGTTAGACAGTGACTTCAAATGAGAGGTTGTTGCAGTTGGTGGGGTATTGGTGAATCTGAGGGTTAGGCCAATGAGTCTGGATGCAATTTCACTGCTCAAAGATCATGCATCTGTGCAGTTTTAAAATTTCTTCTTTCTAAGTTTCTGTGGTCTTTCTAAATGTTTAAATGGTTTCCTTGCTCAAGTTTTGTATTCAGATTACTACGTGTCAAGAATTAGTAGCAAAAAGAAGAAAGGTGCAGGTTGCCTGAGTATTCTGAAGGCAAAATGAAGTAGAAAATTAAAGATATTTATCTTCATTATTCTCTTTTAAACATATTATTAACAAATCTGAAAGTACAAAGAAATTGATAAGTTATTATTCAGACTGTGAGAGCAATATATATTTTAATGGGAAGAAAAAAGTAGCCTGCTACTTGCATATTGTGATCTTCTCTGCTTTTTTTCTGGAATAAATGAGATTGCAACTGTTCTGTGTATATCTCTGCCTATTCCAAGCAGTTGCTAGATGCTGTGATGTATTTTCATGGCAGACGGTACCAGCTGATGCCAGGAGAGAGGTCAGTAATAACCAAAGTAGATTTCCAGTGACAAGGAAACATGCATTGCCTCACAAGCTCGAACTATTAATGGCATTAAATTAAGCCATGAATTTTTCAAGTGTCTGTAAATGCTAGGTAAATTTTAAAGGAAAAAAGCAGAGATACCGTAAAAATTGTATTTCTGAATATGTGATGTGTGGGATGACATTCTTACATTCAGTGCTGCTTTCCTTGCAAGCTTCACTTGGTGAAGAGCTTTTTATGATTTGGTTGGCAGCTTTTTCCCTGCCTCAGAAGGAAAGCTGTAGACTGCTTCTCTGCTCTTGGAATCTCTAAGTCATGCTTGCTGGGTAGGTTTACAAACATACTTCAGCAGCCAGCACACCAGACTGTCTCCACATGCTGGTTCCTCTGCTGTCCTGGTGGGACCCCCAGAGCCCTGGCAATGCCTCTGGTCCTGAAGGGACCTCCGAGGGAGTTGGGTATTACAAAGGAGTCTCTAGGACATGAAGCTAGGTCTATCAAATCTTCTCTCTTTTGCTTGCTGATTCCTGGTATTAACTCATTGAGTATTTCGTTCCTCAGCAATCCCTAGGGCAGGAAAAAAAGAAAAAAAAAAAAAANCTATTCCTTTCCTTAGCTTAAAAAAAAAAAAAAAAAAAGAAAGAAGGGTGGTAGTCATGTGGATTAGGAATGCTTTGAGCTCCCTGGGCTCAAAGCCACCCAAAACCTTTCTGTCTCCCTGGGCTGCACACTGCTCAAAAGGCAGAAACATAGACCACTGTGGTAAATAACTGGAAAGTAGTGCCGTGTTTTACCAGAGCAATAGTACTCATTTCTCTTCCTTCAGAGAATTAGTAGTAGTTGTGCTTAAAATAAACCTGCTTGTTGTCAATTCAGCCAGCTCAGCTGGCATCTTCTTATCAATGATCAGTGTACGTCAACTGCCCAGCTGCAAACAACCTTTTTTTGATAAAAACAGCTATAAGAGTAACGCCTGAAAATTGTTTCAGCTTATATTGTACTGATTCAATTACTGCATATTGTACTTTTAAATGTAATTTGTAAACCTCAGTTGTAATGTTCCATATTAATGCTTTAAAAATACTCTAGACAAATTGTTGGTCGTCCAGAAACATTGGACTGTCAGGTAATCCTGATGGATTAATGTGTTTGTTATAAGCGTAATGAAGCGTATTTTACCTGAAAAGGTTTTAATTAGGAAAGCATCAGAGGTTTGTATAAAACAAAACCGTTAATCTGAAAATGAAATTATAACAAAACCATATGAACACACCTCAGCAACTAAAACCAAATTTTCTCTAATTATAGAAAATTACATAGTCTGTTTAATACATAAATTGCAAGATAATGAAATTAGGGGTCATCTATTTGAATAACAGTGATTTTTTTTTGGAAAAAAGGACACTAACACACATAATGGAGTGGAAATGGGGTTATGATAAAAGGTTTTCGAATAGTCTCTGCTTATGCTTGTAAGCTGAAAAAGATGAACATGATCTTGAAGAATATTTCTAGAGAGACATTAAATAAGAATAATTGTAGAATATACTGCTGTGCTCGCAGTATGTTAGATTTAAGAAGTTTTGGTAATTCTAAGACAAAGATGTTTTACAAAAGGTCTCAAAGCTCATGTTCTGAAAATGGTTTTGCTTTATTTTCTAACTTTTTTCTGTCATAAAATGTACAATAGAAAGGCAAAAATTTCGCTAATGGAAGGAGTGACTTAGTAGGTCTAAATAGTGACAAAAGTAGCTCTATAAGTGACTGACTTTCAAAGAGAAAGGCTAAATGTGTTAATGATAACAGTTAAAAGTATGTTTGTTCTGTAAACTCAATATTGTTTACTTATTTAATGAAAATCATGTGTGTGAATATCCAATTAGATCACAAAATAATTACTGTTACGTATAACCAGGAGAGTTCAAAAGACCGGAGATGATCTGTAAGTTTTTTTGTTGTTGTTTTTTTGTTGTTGTTTTTTTGTTGTTGTTTTTTTGTTGTTGTTTTTTTGTTGTTGTTTTTTTGTTGTTGTTTTTTTGTTGTTGTTTTTTTGTTGTTGTTTTTTTGTTGTTGTTTTTTTGTTGTTGTTTTTTTTTTTTTTTTTTTTTATCAGGGCTTGACAATTCATGAAATTTGTTCTGTAGCTTCCATACATCTTGTAGGGGTTTTGGAAAAGTTGGCATATTTTTCTCTGCATCATAGATCTTTGAAGAGTAATAAAATGTTTTGTCACTTTTGCCCAGGTACAGTGACCTAGGTAAGACAAATGATGCAGCAGGTGACCTCATACAGGGTTTTGGGAGTTACTGTGATTCTGATGCAAAGCCAGATTCCGAGTCACTATTTCCTTTCTGCACTAGCCCAATGGTCAATGCCCAAGTCCAGATGTTCTACAGCTTTGTATCTCTACTGCTAACACAAGCAGGCTTGTATTTTATTTTGGGGAACAGGAGTAAAATATAGTATCTATCTCTGTGGACTAGCTATTATCAGCATTGTCTAAATTTGGCAGTTTATTGAAAAGTTTGGCATAAAGCAAAGACTTTTCATAGGTTTTGACCACATTCATGAAAAATTGTGACTGAAGCTGTGTCAGCAGCTGAAATTCAGATACACAGTAAAGAAACGTGCTACATATTTGAAATTATTAAATATATAATACCAATTATCAGATTCATTTTGTAAGCCATAAAGTGATAGCATAAATAGATACACAACAAGCAAAATCTTGAAAAGAATGAAAATTTCTTGAAAGGCCTGGGTTTCCTTTCATGATACAGCACATTGGTGGATCACCTTATCAAAGTACACGTTGTTCATACAAAAGAAAAAGATGCAATATGATATCAGAATTCAATCTTTATACATAATTTTCCCTGCTTTTAAAATGTGTGTGTGTATATATACATATATAACCATATACACATTTCTTGCCCACTTCATGTATATATACTGAGACATACTTTCCTAAATCAAGAAGTAAAACCCATTAACAGGAAGGTGACATGTTTTGAGATTAGAATTGATTGATCAGAAGAAATACAAGCATGAAATCAAGAGACATTAAGAAGTATTCTAAACTATACAGTCTGATTCTAAAGACATCACAGCAGTTACACAAACATAATTGTATTAAAATGCCTTGACACAAAGATGCTACCTCAGCATATTACTTTCTGAAGACCTCTTGCCTTGTAATATTATTGCAGAACTGCCAATGCAGTAAGTTCTTTGAAAAATCATCCTTCAATATTTTGTATGCCTCAGTGATTCATATGCCAAATGAAATTACCATACATGCTGTAACAGAGCAGCAAATATTTTATTCGTTAAACTTTTTACGACAACAGTGAATGGTATTTATTTTCAGCTGCTAATTTTTTTTGCTTTCCCTTATTCCATTCAAACCAATAATTCAAGCTTATTTAACGTAGATAAAATGACTAATGGCAAGGAAAGGTAAAATACTTCAGTATGTCTATAAAATGTGTACATATTTTAATATGTTTAAAATGTATACATGAAGATATGTATAAAATATATATATACAATGTGTGCGTGTAAGATGTCACCTCTGAGTACGTTGGGCAGCTGCTCAAATATGCAGACAGTAGTCTAATGCCATTTCAGTTTCCTGGAGCATCATAGCTGGTCTCCAGCTGCCAGTCCAGAAAGTTTTGGTGCTCACTTTTTACCTCTGCCGTATCTGTGGCTGGCTCAGGTATTCCAGAACCTCTCAAATGGGACTGCATACCTGTATTTAGGTAGGTGAATCCAGCACTGGAGTTTGTAAGCTGGAGCTGAATCGCACCCGAGGTGGCATTGTTTTGACACGCATTGCATTACTCTCTACTGAGAGCAGATCTGTGGTCAGGCTTTCTGGTCTCTTTTGATTTTGGGGTGTTTTGTATTGTTTGTATTGGTTTTATACAGCACAGTTTCTCTCACAGTGATAGGGATGCTGGAAGAACTTAAGCAGATAAGGAAAAGGAACACAGTTACATCATGCTGAGGAAAACAAAGAAAATTGTCAGGCAGCTAAATTACAGAAATACTGGATGGACACAACTGCTTTGAAAAGGATTGAGATTCCTTGGATGTTTGTTCAGGTTGCCTGCTTTAGGCCTATAGTGTTTGTAACTGTCTTAGATTATTTCATCATGATGACCTTCAGTTTTATATGTGAACAATAATATTATTTCCATTTTTCTACAAACCACAGCACCTGAGAGACAGAGATGTTCAGCCTCAATATCGTGATTTGGGAGGAATTTTGATTCCTCCAGTCATTAATGGAAATATCAAAGAACCCCAAACAACGCTGAAAACTGATCCAGAATATCCAGTTGCTGCCTCTTTTTTTTTTGTCTGTTCGGGGAAATCAGGCACCTTTATATAGTGATTCATTTCTCCTGAGTACCAAAAAATGGGCCAGCTAAGGTCGTACAGAAAAAGTTCAAATGTGTATTGGTAAGGAAGAGAGATAGAAGTGATATTTAAATTATGCAGATTACAGTGCAAATGTAAATTATTAGATTTTATATGAACATTTTTTCTTCCTTATAAGAAATTGTATCAGTTTAGAGCCAAGTTTAGGAGAAAATGGAATGAGTGTTTCCTCTAAAAAAGGGTTCCTTTCCACTAATAAGGAATGAATACTGGTGGATGAAAGTGAAAAAAACGCCAACTGTTTATTGACAAATAGAGTGCCCATGGCATGGGAAAAAGATAAATGCTAGTTATTGAACTGTCAGATCTTACCTACCCCCCCACACACACACCAGGAAAAAAACCCCAAAATGCCAGGTATAAAAGCCCGCTGAAGAACCCCAAAGATACAGCAACCATTTTTGGGCATAAAGCAGACGATCAGAGAATAAACCATCATTAAATCACCCCAAGACAGAAATGTCATAAATATTATAAGAAATCTTAAATGTAGAGAGCTGCTTTAGAACTTCATCACGTGCCTGTTTGTCCCTGATGCCTTCGGGACAAAGTATTAATCAAATCTATTAATGTTTATTGCTGCTTTAGTTTTTTTTTTCTTCTCCCATTTGCGTAAGGAGATGTCTACTGCACGCTTATTTAGTCTAGTTCCTCTAGGCTAGTGACACGTTAGAGTTGCTGCAGAAGGGTAATAAAACATATAGGTCGACTCTGCATAGTGTTAAACAAATTGATTTTTTATTTTTCAAGTCAACCAGGGGATATTTATTTCATTATCTTCACTTAAAAGTTACATAAACAGATATTCTTAGTCTCAGATCTACAAGATGGTCTGTCTTTTTTTTTCTTAACTTACTTTATTTCAGTCTAGACTTCAATAAAAAAAGTTTATTTGGAAAAAAATTCTGTCTTGCTAGATGGTAGTTCTATGTGCCTCATCTTTGAATTAAAAGTTTATTTTCTCTTTAGATTAAAAATTTATTTTCTATTCCAGTGTATTTCTAATGTTAACTTTTCCATTAGAAGCAGGATTTTAGGTTAATGTTAAAGAAGACAATGCATCATGAATAATTTTAAAACTGTTGGGTCATCTTAATCTTGTCTTTAGCAACGAAGAGCTTAGCACAGGTTGTAAAACTTGACTAAGAAGCAGATGGACTGTCTGTAATGCACTGTGTGTCATCATGGCCTGAGTTGAATGCAATTGTAAACTACATCTTGGACTGTAAATCATTCAGTTATATTTTTATTTTTACTCTTCCTTTCAATTCTGTTTTCAGCCATCTGGAACTGTGTATAAATTCATATCCATTCTGAGTTAAAAATTGACAGAAAACATTGACTCTCTTACGAGGAAACTTTTGTGTACTAGGAGCTCTTCCTCAATTAGCCTTCTGTACACCAGTTCCCTCCACTAATTCTTTAGGGGTTTGCTTATGCAAATGCCAGACCTCTTGTAAAGTCTACAAAAAAGCTGTGCACAGGTCAACCAGGGATGCATGCTTAGCCTTCCCTGTCAATTAGACACAGATAACTGGAACCTCCGAGTGCTTCATGGACACCACAATTTGTTCATACCCTTTTTACCATGACGTAAGTTTGCCTTCACAACAGTAACTGAAAACATGTCCCAGGGACAGCAGCTAAAAAGAGCTGCATGTAAAAATAGCAACATTTTAGAGTTTCCTCTCAAACCAAAATATTCTCATGTTTTTAATCTTCTCCAAATGCCCTTCCCACTTTTCCCCTTTGTGACAGTTTATGAGAGTCAGACAAAAAAAAAAAGAGAAAGGAATCAGAAAAAGTCTGGGTTCAAGGTCTTCAAATTTAAACCATTTGGGAATCTACGTACGGAAAACCTCATAGCAAATGTAAAGGATCTAAAACACAGACCTGTATAATAATTAATGTAACTGTAACAGGTACTGGAGAAAGTCATGAATTTATGGTCCATTTGAGGTTATTTTAGAACACACCTTAATTACGGAGAAGCAGTCAAATGACTAAACAGCACTGTTCTTTGAGCACTCCAAAATTACACAGTGCACACCAAAATGTCATACCCATCATCATTCATATTGTTGTATTTGTTTATATTGTTGTATTCAGGGACATGGTTAAAAAAAAAGAAAAAAAGAGATTCTATTGACAAACAAAATTATTTCTTGTTACTTCAGTGAGTAAAATACAAATAACAGGTCCAGCAATCCTTCTAACCCTAAGTCTATTCATATATGCAAAGTCTTTACATAATGATGTAAAACTGTTTTACATAATGATTAAAACATTCTATTTTATAGAGATTTTATACTAAATACACTAAGATATTACCATTAGAGGCATGTAATGTGTGGGAAAATGTCACAGAATGGTTCTGTATATTATTAATAGTGAAATAAAAATATTCAGAATGACAGGACAAGGCTGAAAGATAGGAAAACTGCGTGCAGTGTAGTAGGCAAAAAATGTGAGTTTTCATAAATTTCTTATTATTTTTTGCCCTGATATTTTTTATTGAAGAACAGTTCTAAGATGCCTGAAATGTTGTCAAATGTAACCCACAAGATCTGAAAGGTTCACCACATGTTGGTTTTTTTAAATTTTATTTTATTTCTTGAAGCTTCGGAAAATGCTATGGGTGCCTGTAGACAACCATCATTTAGCTCTCCGGGGAGAGTAGCAAGAGTGGATCACATGTAGTCATAATGATGCTTTGTTGCCAAAGGAAAGCATATAGACAGACTTTACAGTCTCCTGGATCTCGGCAGTAAAAAAATCTTTCATGATCTGTGTCAGGCCTTTCACACTATCCTGAATGTTCCAGATGAACTGAGAAGACATTCAGATTTCATGCTTTAACTGGGAGAGGCATTTTTAACATTTTTTTGCTAGCATCTTGCTGAGGTTATTTGTCTGCTCACCTGGGGAAGTTCTCAAACGTGTCACTCATGAGACTCTACTTGGAAGGCATGATTAGATAGCTCCTAGAAATGAAAGATGTAAACAGTGTCATAAATGATTACTGTCTCTTGAGACATGCTCATTTTGCCAGAGGAGTAGAATGTTGCAGCTGGACAAGTGCAGCCTCATTCTTGATTTCAACTGTGATGACTTGCAAATATAGGAAATAGGTAAACATGCTGTGTCCGGAGGGCACATAAATGTGACCTAGTAATAATAAGCAACAAATCTCATTCACTATGCCTCAGAAATAGTTTTTCTTTATAAAAATTCAAGGTGAGATAACAAGTGGCAAGATGCCTGTAGCATGCTTAAGGATGGTACAGTGTTTCCTGTTTTTTCATTTGCTGGTAGTCCTAACATAGACTTCTAAATTCACAGATTTGCTGTGTCTTCAGTCAAAATTAGAGATTATATGGCCTGTTAACTCTGATAGCTATTAATAGATTAAATATTTTATTTTTTCCCTTCGTTTCTCAAAATTGTCACTTCAGTAATGTACCTGTAGTTTTTCAAAATAAATGTAATTGCTAGAGATAAAGGATAAAATCCTGGCGAACACAGTTATCTGTGACTGCAGTGTACCTAGGACGTACATTAAGTTGCCAAGTCTTCCTTTCAGGGCAAAATTACAGGTTCTGAAGCAATTCATAGAGCACCACTAGGTATTAAATAAAATGTTATTAATTGTTAGCAGCAAAACTCAATGTAGAGTTGTAGAACGTACCAAGTGCACCAAAGAGAAAAATCATCCAAACTTTACATTTGCTCAGCTTTATCACTCTAGGTGACTTGAATTATGGAGTTCTGTTTATTTTAGAGTAATTTTTGGTTTAGTTTTAGCATTTTATCTGAATGTATTAAGCACATTTTCAAAATTTCAGGGTTTACAGTCAGGCCAAAGATCATGACTGGTGCAGCTGTTGTATTCAGCACCCGAAAGGAAGTGTTTTTCATAGAATTACAGAATGGGTTGGAAGGGACCTTGAAGATCATCCAGTTCCAGCCTCCCTGCCGTGGGAAGCGACATCTACTAGACAAGGTTGCTCAAAACCCCTTCCAAACTGGGCTTGACCACTTCCAGAGATTAGGCATCCACAGCTCCTCTGGGAAACCTGCTTCAGTGCCTCACCGCCCTTACAGTAAAGAATTTCTGCCTAATATCTAATCTAAATCTACTCTCTTTCAGTTTAAAGCCATTCTCCCTTTTCCTTGTAAAAAGACCCTCTCCAGCTTTCCTGTAGGTGCCCTTTAGGAACTGAAAGGCCACTAAAAGGTCTCTTGGGAGACTTGTCCTCTCCTGGATGATCAGCCCCAACTCTCTCAGCCTGTCTTCATAGGGCAGGTACTCCAGCCCTCTGATGGTCTTCGTGGCCTTCTCTGGACTCATTCCAAGAAATCCATGTCTTTATTGTGTTGGGCGAATTTAATGCTCCTGATAAAAAGGGAATGCAGACAAATTTATAGTTTTCTAGGAATATTCCTAGAAAATCTGACATAACAAAAATGCTGGCTAGAACAGATTCTGAAAACCTGCAGGAAAGATTTTTTGACAGATAGTTTTAGAGAAAATTTCTTTTGACAAAATATGGATAAGAATCAGCTCAGCCTTAAACATCACTAGTTTAATTCTATAGGGAAAAAGGGGGGTTCTAGAATTGATTTTGCACTTTCGTGAATCGTTAAAAAACCTCAACTTGGTTTCCTAGAAATATACCTGAAAAGATGAACAGCAGAATTACAGTGCTGATCAGATTCTTATAATTTTGGCTTCATAATATGAGGGAAGTGTATGAGTGTGTGAATCAGCACATACAGGTAGCCAAGGCAACCACCAAGCCAGAGCTAAAATGTGAGGAGTAGATATATTTCATTACCTTGCTAACAACACTGGGCAGCAGAGACACATGGGGACACCGGCTCCGTTAGGCTTAGTTCATCCTAGCAGCAAGTAGTGGGGAGAGGGAGGCCTCGCTGCCTGCCCCAAGATAACAAAAGACTTCCACATGTCTGTGAGAATGTGTTATCTCTCTACAAGAATTCTGCTTCTGAAGACAGGCAGAGGATAAACCACATTAGGCGTAAAAAATGGAGTTTTCCCACACCGACATTTTTATCTATAGCAATTTTTAGCATTCCCAGCTGAAAGGTCATTTTGAGTGAAACTATTCCCTTCTCCTCACAAAGTCTTCCAGTTTTAACCCCTTCCTCCCAGCAGTGAGGTTGAACATCACAAAACTTTCGGATTTTCTGGTTTTATGTTTAGAATTGTAGTTGGATTTAACACTTCTGAATTTGATAGATTAATAAATGACATGGTCTCGGGGTGGTCTTTTCAGATCGGCTTTAGGAGTGTTCCCCCTGCTACTGTTCTGAGCTTCTTTGAGAAAAGATTGGTTATTGGAGTGCTAGTTAGTGGTCTGTGAAACTTGAAGCAACCAGAGCAACATCAAACTCACCTTTACCTTTTTCCTTAGGGCTTAAACTTCACATCCAGAAGTGGAAGTGGTATTGTCATTCTGCAAGTCTCAGTTATAATGTCACAAGGCCATTTAGTGATGGAGATTCCTTTTCCTAATATCTAGATCCTCCTATGGAAGTTAAAGCTTTACGCTGTTTTTCGCTCATCCACAGAAATAAAATGCCAAACTGGTTTCTTGAGTTAAGAATTGGTAGAAAGAGATCTAAGAAGATCTACACATTTATACTGTGCATATAAGTGTTCTCATGTGACAGTTACAGATATCAAAAGTTTCTTAGATTTATAGTTTTTGTGTGTGTATGGAGAAAACACTGTAAATCCCTTACAGCTGTGTATAGATGAAGAGATGTCAAAAGAGAGAAGCTGGTCAGTATATACAAGAGGAAAATTATTCAGGACACCATCAGCACACAAAAATGAGCAAGATGGGGCTATTTACACTCTGATGTCAAGCGTAAGTTTTTTATTCAGTAGCTTCCAACTCATCTCTTGAACTGAATCACTCAGCAATATTGTCAGTTGCCATTTATTCTGTCTTCTTTGCTTTTTTTATTCTCTACTGAGAACAGAAAAGAACTATGGAACAGTTATTTTCGTGACACTGAACAGCTGATTTTTGTTCCTTTTTCTACTATATTGACCACTATAGTGATATATAAATAAAAATACTTTCTTCTAGACAAGCCAGAATTTAAGAAAAAAGTAAAGACTCTTTGTTCAAATGAATGATGAAAATGTCCTTTTTGTCTGGAGATTTTAATGGTAAATCTTCTTTTTCTTCTTCTTTCTCTGTTCTTTGACATTTAGCTGCTAAATTCAATAGCTTTCATTAGGAAGAAGGTACTATTTCTGAAGAAGAATGTGACTCTTACTTTCCTTTTGCCTTAAGATTTGGCACTGGCATTATTTATACTTTTATCCAATAAAGAGAAGCTTTCTGGAAAGTGATTCATGTTCTGTCTGTTTAAAGAATGCAGTGGCATACACTCCTCTCAAAGGGAAAAAAAAGAAGGATTTTTAGGCTTTTTTTATGTCATGTCTCTCCTCTTTATATCATTTTAATGGTTCCTTCAGTTTTTATGAAACGGCGGCTTTATTGACTAGTCAGCCTAAAACACAGTGCTAAATATTATATATGAGCTAAATAAGTTGATTGTTATTTTGCCAACTAGATGTCTGAAAAATATGAAACTCCCCATTGTGATCATCTAAGGAGAAACCTCATTTAGTCTCCGAACAATCCATAGCAATGCTGCGTTGTGGTTTTGTTTTCATTTATTGTCAGAAGTGAACTGAAGAAGTACAAAAAAATAAGGGGAGAAAAAGCAGTATTTTAGGAAAATTATTTATTACTTTGATTGAAATAATAGTTCATTCCTTCTGTTTTTGGGGTTTTTTTTAGATGGACCTTCCTCCTCTAAAATAAACAGTGGGTTGCAGAGGCAAAATCTATTCTTCCTTTGTATATATGCTCATATATATGCAATATATTGTATATTGCAATATGTATTATGCAATATGCATAATGTATTGCAATACAATATCATATATGCAAGAATTAATACTGGCTGTTTGCATGCTGTTTTTCTTTTCCAAAACCACCTCTTAAACTTGCTAGTTCCTTGCAAATAGTAATGAGATAACGGAAGCCTCCAGACACACAACATGCTAAGCTAATTCTAATGCTCGAGCTACCATATTTTTAGAGCAACAACTGTAGTAGTCCTTAGGACAGCAAAGCAAGGGAAAGATTTTCCAGCTAAGGAGAGAGAACTCATGTGGAAAGGCTAAAGGCTACTGCTCTAAATAAACTTATTTGCAGATGGAACTTTGGTGCTCCTTATGTGCAGAAAAGTTTTTTAAGGTCTCAGTGGAAGAGTTAACAGCAGGGTTCCAGTGTTGATGAAGCTGGGCATTTAGCTTCTGTCTCCAGAATCAGAGTACCAGTCAACTAGTACAATTTTTTAAAAGTTGGACGGTTAAGAGAAATGTTTCCTTTTTAGGGATTTAAAATGCACAGTGTCAAGTTTTGTATACAACTGAGTTGATGAATCTTTTCTTCAAAGAAAACTGCGGGGATTATGTAATCGTGTGGCTGCAGATGCCAGTGGCTCTAAGGAAAACATTAAATACTATACACTTCTGATAAACCCATGGGGATGGCTGCCCTACAGCAGAGACTGTGAGGCCTGAGTTACATCACTGAAAACAGGAATTATCAATCAAAATTATTTCCTGAGCCAGAAAATGCCTTATTCTGCTGGAGAAGGAAAATTCACACGCATTTACATGAGAACAGGAATGAAGGAGTAGAGAAAAGGCCGAAGTTCACATGAATCCTGGACGATTCTTTAGGAAGTCACAGAATATTTGAGGTTTGAAGGTGCCTCTGGAGATCAACTTCACCAACTCAGTTTCTCAAACCAAGGTCAGCTACAGCACATTGCTCATGTTGAATTTTGGAGATCTCTGAAAATGGAGACTCCACAAACTCACTGGGCAACATGAGCCAGTGCTTTGTCACCCTCACAGTGACAGAGTCATTCCTAACGTTCAGAGGGAACCTCCTATGTTTCAGGTGCCAATTGCCTCTGGTCCCATCATTGAGCACCACTGAGCAGAGCCTGGCTCTGTCCTCTTTACATCCTCTCTTCGAGTATTTCCATACATTGATGAGATCCTCCTGAGCCTTCTCTTCTCCAACAGACCTATCTCTTCAGGCTGAACAGTCCCATCTCTTGCAGCTTTACTTACACGAGAGATGCTCCAAAACCTTTGTCATTTTTGTGGCTGTTTTTTGGCCTCACAGTTTTCAATCTACTTGGATTTTTTCAAGGATATATGTACAAATAATAGTCAAAGCCACTCTATAAAGCTTACCACAACAGGAGTAAGGCAAATTACAAGTGCTTGCTTTTTCAAGAATCAAACTATATCTTCATTAAGTTTTAATGTCTGGATAGTCTTTGGGTGCTGTTAACCAGTCTCTTGTCACTTGGAAAGCCAAAAGAATTTCAGGGTGAAACTGGTGAGAGAATCTTTTGTGTCTGGGAGGAAGCAAAGGAAAAATTATTAATTCATAAAGAAGGCAGGGCCCAGACTTAGCACCTTTGAAGCTCTTTCAAACAATTTCTTAATTCCTTTTCGAAAAGTACTGAGTTTTGGAATGAGCTGTGAAGGGTTCATGTATGGAGATGTGTAAGACTCATGTCAAGAGAAATGTTCATAGTTTCTTGCATCTTTAAAGGGCCTTGTAAAGCCCTGGTTCTTGCTCAGAAAGTTTATTTAAAAGGGGCTTAAGGTACTACTTTTTCCTGAGGTGAGCACACAGGAGAAGCACAGCAACATTCTCAGAAGGTTAAAAAACAAACTTAACTGGCAAGCTTTAGAAGGTCAGGATGTTGGCAAAATTTAAAGCAAACATTCAATCAAAACAAAGCATTTCACAAAGCATTGACTTAGCAAACTCTAACCCATCCAATCTTAAGAAGAAATAAGGGGCAGAAAAGGACAGAAATAGAGAGAGAAAAGCAAGATAAAGCTACCACCTCTTGGATCCTAGCATTGATCATGGAAACAGTGCTGGATAATAGAAAGTGGAGGATTTTTGGATGAAACTTAACCGGATGTTTTTCTGTAAATCCTGTGCACGCCACAAGAATGAACTAGAATGAATGTGTAGCAAAAGCTTCCAAAAACTCAACAGAAAGTGCTTTGCTATACAGAACCCATTGTTGCAGTGCACTGAATTGCTAATGTAAAAGACAGCCCACAATGCACTCACACATGCCCAGGAACTAACTTTCTTTGTCATTCACAGACAGACCATTTGAAGGTGGAAAGCCCCATCTTTCTGGGAGAAACTGACAAGGTGATGGATCATTTGTAGTAGCAGCTTCTTTGTAGCTAAAACTATACAAAGTGTTCAGATGAAGCTTGAGTTAGAATTCAGTCAGTATAGAAGCTGACTTCACAGCATCTGGGCCACCGGTTGATTTCCTTCAGTTGTGGTGGTGTACATCTGGGAATATGGTTTGTTTTCTTTGCAAATGTTGACACTGTTAAACTAAGGATCTGGGCAAATTTATCTTAACACATTTATGTGTATGAGTGTATACACACGAGCACACACAAACAATAGACGCATACACATCAAACATACTGTAGTGTTCATAAAGCCCTCTACTCTGCCTTTCTTCAAGTTTTTCATCACAGAAATCTTGCTGAAGGAACTTTTGCTGGCACACGTGAAAAAATAATCAATGTGTCCTCAAACAGCTGTTTCTATGTAAAATACATTAATGTAGTTAATTAGTCTTGACCTTTTAGAATATTCATCATGCCATTTCTTTATTATCCTGAAAGTTCACTTTAAAGGAGGTATAGCTGGTCCTGCAGGGAGAGGCTGAAAGAAAACTCAGTTGGGTTTTAATTTTATGCTAAAGTAACCAGTTTCTGCTGGATAGCCTTAATTTGCATCATCATTATACATACCATATTTCTTTTGTGCTACTGTAAACTTTCTTAGATTATATTATTTTTTAAAGGATTACTTTGGTAGAACATAAAAGTTGCTTTTACTGAAATGGCTAAATAGTCATGCTTTAGCATATTTTCATGCAAAACCAAATGTTTTTATCCAAATAAGCAAAGCAATAAAGATTCCTCAAATACCATCACCTGTCCATTGAAGAATAATCATCAGGATTACTATTAGGGGTCTATTTAATACTTTATGTGAATAATTTCTTATGCATGTTCAGTCACTTTGTGTAAAAATGCATAATGTTATTGTTGTTGCTTACTTAAGTTTCTCTGTTTTCTGTTAATATTTTTCTGGAGCTCTGCTGTGCAGGCTTCATCTGCTGTTTTAGAAGGAAACTCAAACATGATGATCTAATAGTAAGTTCATAAAAAAAAAGAGCTGGTGCAGGTCATAGCCATGGATATTTTTGTAATTCCCTATTTAGACTTTCCACGTGAGAATGAAATATCTTTGATGTGCTGTTTCTATATCGAAGTTACAAACAAGAGGTGCAAACGAATGACTGAAAACCTACATGGCTTTTTACATACATATTCTTCTTTTTTAGAGTTTTCGGAGTGCTTCACACTGCATTGGAGGCCTGCATCTTGCAAACTCCTAGTCTGGATTTCTGCAGTTTTCAAATTAGTACTGCTGTATTGGGGTTATTCCAGTGCATCTTGCCTAACTAGATTGTGGCACTACTAAATTTTCCAGTTTACAAGTTACTAACTACCAAAGATAGGTTTAAGAGACAGTCATTCCAAAACAGCGGCCATCTCAGCAGGGTTAATTCAAGAGTTTGATATTTATCTATGAGGTCATATAGTGAAATAAACATATTTGTCTTGTTTTCATATTAGTATCACGTATATTTGATAATCTCCAAGTTACCATAAAAGTGAATCTGATTTTATAAATGTAAATGGAGTCAGTGCAATTTCTGCTCTGACGTTTTTACACAGGCTGGAAAAGGAATTATTCATAAGTCAAAAGGCTTGTAGTGGGTCACACAAGTGCAGGAAGTGACAATGTTCTGCCACACCAGCGTTTCCATCTCTACGGCAGCAGCAGGACAAACTTCCTTTGGATGGGAGGGCTGTCTTAGTCATCTCTCCAGTAAGTCAAAGAGGCAAATAAATGTGGGAATTGGGAAGGAGTGAACATGTATATAACTCCAAGAGAACACACAGAGAAATAGTCTATAAACCCAGTATGTTTAAGTAGGAACAGATGCTCATTAAGGACATACAGTGGGAATGGAGGACAGCAGGATTCCTGAGACTGTATCTGGAAACTGGATATACAGAGAAATCTGTTAGATTGGATGTTCACTCATATAGCTTAAATATAGATTACTATAAACATTTGCAACTGTTTTCTGTATTACATTTACTTTAAAGTTTTTTTTATTTTACACTAACTGAGTTAAAGAAAATGTTGAGGTGTGCCAAAATGCTTCTCACTCATTCAGGGGAGAGGAAAGGCTTGAACACAAAACCTGGACTGCTGGAGACACTTTTTACAATAACCTGCCTTTGCAAGAAGTTATTTTCAGGCTGGACACATAGGCATAACTTGTCCCAGTCTGAAAATTAGCATCTCAGAAGCCAGGAAAGGGACTTTCTCACTCAGAGATAGGTGACATTTTGGAAGGTTCCTTTAATGTGAAAGTAATAGAAAGTTCACATGAATGTCACAAACCGCAAAGGTCCTTACAGTTGTTCATACTTGAAAATAGAAATAAGGCCCTTTACTAAATGTGTTTTCAAAACTTACCACAGAGGGGCCACGCTTTGCCCCGAGTCTCTGTGTGCTGCTGTTCTGCTGTAAAAAACCATCTCAACTGAACCACATGAGAGTAGAAGTGGGCAATTTGGGCACAGCTAGGCAGGTAAATACAAGGATTTATGGAGATGCCTGTATTCCCCTGAACTAGTTCGTTCCTCAGTGCCTGGTTTAGGTTCCAGCATCAAGCGTCAAATAAAGCGTAATTAAAACTCCTAACCTGATTTTGCCACTGCTGTTGTTTCTGCTGCTGCCATTCATACTGTCAAAGGACAATTAATCTCATTGACCAAATGGAAGTACTTTTTAGGGGATGCAAATTCAATGCATCTTACTCAGCACTTGGTCTGTCATAAAGATAAGCAATCTTTGACTGTATGTGAAGACTTTACACTTCCCATGGGCAGTAAAGAAGTGAATTTTTAACCAGTGTCATGCTTCTTTCTGTACCTGATGATTAATGTGCTGGTAAAAACTTCATGCACACTTAATCATTCATAACCAAATATAACTGATTCGGTGCTGGTAAAAGCTTCAGCATTTATAATTAAATGACAGCAGTGGAAAGAAACGTGCAAAATCTGGAACTAGATGGTTTGAAAGCTTAGTAATAATGTTTAAATCTTCCTCCATATTGCACAGTGGTATTTAAGGGGATTTCTTAGTGGATTTTATAATGAGGGTGGGATAGCTCCTTCACAGTATTTTCTTGGGTACACTCTGTATCCTTGACTAGGGAGAAAAAAAAATGGGGCAGTGCAAGAGCTGCCTAAACATCTTTACAGAAATACATATTACAAAGTTTGTTTGAAGCCATGGGCATGAATTTTCAGCATGTAAGTCGGAAGAAAATGCTCAAGAAGACAGCTTCTTGGCTGTGAAGATTGTAAAGTGGAGGGGAGGGGCAGTCTTGGGATTCTGCTGTCTCGTCTAGGAACTTTTTTTTATTAAATTAGGGTGTTCATGAGAAATAAATTATTGTTGGCATTACAAGACAGTCCTGTCTGTTGTTCCTTCACCTGCCTCACCTTAGAAAAGAAGGAAATTTAACTTTAATGTGAGAGGGGGCTTCGGCCTCTGAAGGACTGGATAGAAGCATGTGCATGTTCTCAGGTCACAGCCTAAGTTCAAGCTCAGATTAGAAAAAAGACAGCTCATGAATTTCAGCTAAATTTAGATTGAGCTGTTGTTTCTCATAAATTCAAGAATATAGACTCATTTTTTTTCAAATTGTTGCGTCTTGTAACTTTTATGAATTAGCATAACTCAGCAAAAGTTGTTTATCTTAGATAAAAGCTAAGTATTACCTAAAACATACATATGTATTTAAGACAATTTGCGTATGGATATAAACTGTTTTCTGAAAATGTTTGGCATTACACTTATAGTATTTTCATGTAATCCGATAAAAGAAATAAATAAACCCACTTCTAAATTCATGTTTTTAAACAGACTTTTTACTGTTTCATTCAGTTGGGAAGATGTCAAGCAGTAGTAGAGGGGAATAAATTACAAGATGTTTCCACCCTGTGGGGTTTTTTTTCATTTTTTTGTGTTCCCCCAAAGCAGGTGTAATAGATGGATCAGTGGTCTAATTTATTAATTCCCTGAAGCTTGAAAGAGATATCTTAGGGCAAAAGAAAGTGGAAGCTATCTAAAGCAATGCAGTATTCAATTATTTATTTGCCTCTGTCCTTAAAAACTGCTCCAGTTCCAGATCTTCCCATTTCTCTTATATAATTAATGGGGGTATAAAATACAGCTCAGAGAAACTTGGCTGGATTTGAAAGCACGAGTACTTTTTGTTCACCATAGAAAGTACATAGGCATATGCACACCAGCTTCTGCTTCTTTGGTCAGCAAATACTTGACGTATGTCGTGTGTTTCACTGTGTCCTGAAAGTGAAGACACCTGTTTCACCAAACACATTAGTTGTACGTGCAATTTGCAGGAGCAAATCTGCAGAGATGTATAAAATATATGTGTAAATTTGCAACAGGGTGTATTTATAACATCTTTTTTAGGCCTAAAGCGTTATTTTAACTTTAGTCATACTGAGATAGACCTCGGAAAGTGACGTATTCCTATCAGTTTAGTCACCATAGGCAATGTTTTGCACCAGGAACAGAGATCTTCACTCCAAAATACAGAATGGATGATGGCATGTTCTTGGAAAGTAAAAGGTTTAGATATATTCTTCTGGCTGAAGAGAGCGTTGAACCCAGATCTTCCATTTTAGGGGTAGACTCTAAGGTGAGAGCCACCACTGCTTTCATCAGATGCTTCATTTGCTTCTCTTTCTTGAAAAAACATAAGAAATCGACTGATCGCCTCAAATAGGATGTGTAAAATCATTGCTGTGTCATTGCAAAAATTCCAAGTTGTTCATCCCACCACTTCATAAATCCCTAAATAGATTTCAGATCCCATCTCTCTTCTGCTTTTGGGTGTTTTTTAGCTTGTCATAATCATCGATCAACAGATGCCTTATTCGTAGACACTCTCTTTTCCTCACCAATGGGAAAGCCCAGATGGCAATAAGTAGCTACAAACTCACACAACCCATGCTCTGAACCAACTTGGCATTAGACTTGTGAAAGTAAAACTCTCAAAAATCAGTGGCTAGACTTCTGAAAGCATGTATGTGCCAAAGATTATTTTAAATATCAGGCTTTGTACAGCTGAGGATACAAAACCTCACTGTTTGATACCTGTAGAACTTCGGCTCCTAAAGACACAGGGGACTTTGAAAGACATGGACTTGTGCATCCATTCACTGCAGTAAGTTGTAGATATTTGTCATATTATAATAAAAATAAGCCTTGTGTCAAGTAAGATTTTAAAAATGTGCCAAATCTGTGTGGTTTTTGGTTTTGGGTTTTTTTTAGAGCTGATGTTGTAGACAGATAAATGTGATAAAGAATATTTAGAACATTGTTATTAGATTAGTCATGGGTGTCACATATATTATTACCCATACTGAGAAAAAGTGTGTGTTTATGAAATTAATTAACTGATTTGTAGACTAAGAGTTCTCCAAGAAATATAAAAAACTAAGTTACATGGTTGGACACAGAATGCACTTCGTATTTGGATTCCCTGTGTAGTTTTAAGATAAGTAAAATGCAGTAAGTGTAGCATTTCACTACTCATGAAGTCTTCAGTTTCTAGAAATCACCGATCTCCAGTAACTGAAGACTGACCAGTTCAGCTGGGGACGCTTGTATGTACTGTTTGCCACAACAAATATTTTAAAATGTAGTGCACGCTTTTTTCTTCTATCTAGAAACCTGTGATACAAGAAAATGTGCCCATGGATAAATGCATTCTGTTTCAGAGCAGCCCTCTCCCAGGCTTGCTAGACTGATCTGCATAACTCACAAGATTCTCTGTAAGGAGACAAATGTTCTATTGAGGTCACAAGGACTACTGTTCTCTTAAAATTCAGGTCCTGTTTTACACTGATTTACTAATCTGAGCCTTTCAACAGGAGAAAATGGATGCAAAAATCATACTATTAAGTATGGTAAATATAGTAATTTATAGGATTCAGCCCTTGCAAGTTTCCTATACAGAGGTTAACAGAATTATTTATTTCTCTGTGTCTAGAGCTGATTTAGTACTAGAAACACCAAAATAAATACAGCTTGCCCTTGAAAAGCACTATGGTTTAGGAATGTAAGGCAGTATCTTTATTTTGAAAACTGCATGAGCTCTGTGGATAACAGGTTTCTCAATTTGCACACATTAAATAGACCTTTCATGTTGTTTTTAATGTTTAGTTTACAGTAACCCAGGTCACGATGTGTGACTCTGGAAGCAGAGTGAATGAAAGCACAACTTTTCCTTCCCCTTTGTGAGAAACGAAAGAGCAGGGAGGAGAGTAAGTGTCTTAGCAGCTGTCATTGCCAAAGATTATTTAAAAGCTGTAAAAGCCTTCATTTGCCTTCAGGAGTTGTGACATATGGTCAGAAATGGTTTGAAGATTTATTGTCATCTTTGTTGGATGAGATTCAAAGTGTTCTTTAACAAGGATCTTGTCCCTCATCATCCTTGGAAAAATGCTTCAGAGATTGTAAAGCATACAGAAAGCAGACAGAGCATCAGAGTTTTTAATGATTTTTTTTCTTTTTTTTTCAAGAAAGGCATTAAGCCGTGTTTCCAGATGAAAAAAAGGAATTATTCATGGTAAAAGGGAACCTTAGTTTTCACTTGCAATCCATTTTTTTTTATGTGAGACCATTTCATCACATGCATTAATGACAGATTGTTCCTTACCCAGTTAATTAAAATTTCAGGTGCAAACTATGCACGCTACATGTCACAAAGCCATCCAGTTGTGATTTGAAGGCATAAAGCTTCTCCATGCAATTACAGCTATCCATTTTGTCTGGACCTCCCTCCCAAAATAGTTAGCAGATGTGGATTTCACATTTTGAAAGCATGATGAGACCTTTCTGCCCATAAAAGCCCATCAAAACTTGCGAGGCCAAGAAAGCAACAGGAAGGTACCAAATGACAGGCTGCCTGATCAAGCAGAGTAAAGGCTAATAGCAAAGGGAAGACAATTGCCTGAGCACAGAAATACTTAGAACCAAAAATAGCCCCAATTGCAGGTCTGCAAATGGTAATGGACAAATCATCTCTAACTTAATTTTCCAAGCTGAAGGTACGTGGAACGGTACTGTGCCTGCTCTCACTCCCACTGCCTGCTGCACCTGTGGGGATTTAGAATAAAGCCCGACACAATGAATATTGAAAGGCACATTGATCTCAAGGTATATGAGGTACCAGTGAGATATGGCAAAGGGCACCTTTCTCATCCCTCTCAAATTTTGCATAAGTCAGACTGATTTAAGCTTTAGCTGAATAAAATCCTCCAATCTTAGCAGGCTTGACAAGAATTTATTGTGTTCCAGCAAGAAAATAACATGGAAACATAATACTCCAATCATATTTTTAAAGGTAGCTTCACAGTATAAAGTTATGGTGCTTGCATGGTAGAATTATAGTTACTTTCAGATTCAGTGTCCTTGGCTGTTTTCTGAATAACAATAATATATCATGTAAGCAGGAAGTGACTGTTTACATATGTAAAATTTCTCACTGTCTTTTAAATCCAGAGTGCTGCCACGTTACTGCTCACAGTGAGAGGAGGTGAAAGGCACTGTGCAAGCCTTTCACACTTTCATGATGACTGTGTGAGAACCATGAGGAAAAGTGATCTGGTAGTAGTGACAGGCAGAGAAGCCGAGTAAATTCATTTTCACCAGGGCTTCTTGGAGCACATGGAAAAATGAAGATCAGTAAGAGGAAGATGGACTTGGTCTGACTCTTGGACAAGGAGTTTTATCACTCCCTTGATTTTGTTGCTGTTGTCACTGAAGTTTTCTTGTCCTTTTGGTGGGAGGGAGGGTATCTGACTAACTTCTTATCATACTCTTTGCTGTGTTTCCAGGTCAAGTGAAATCTCAGTCAGAATTACGTAAAAATAAAACCACTCATTCCGACATCCATTTGCCATCCAGGACAAAAGAAAAAAAAAAAAAGTTTGAATAAAAACTACTATCTTTTAGGTTCTGGCTACATAAGTGATGACAAATTAGGTCTGTCCGGAGCTGTCCTCTGGCAGGGGAGCCATCACACCTGTGTATTCAGTTCTCTACCTCGAGGTGTTGCTTCATGCAACGTGCCCGTGGGCACAGTGGCTGCCCTGTGCCACTCTTAACTCCATTTTTTCCATACATGCCACTGTTGAAAGGAAAATTGTCCATAATTGTCCTGCTTCAGAGTTTTTCCATGTTTTTACCTGTTTTATTCTTTCTTCGAGTGCCCCAAGCTTTCTACAGAGCTTCATTCATCCTTGCAGGAGCTATATTTTCCTGGCAGCAAGACCTTCCTAACCCTTAGACTGTATTTTTTTAGTCTTGATTTGCATAAATTTGCAGAAACCCACCAATATAGGGCTTCCCATCTGCTTGCACTGTTATCACTGAGTGGTAGGAATAACACAAATGTTCGAAACAGAGCTGCCAGACCTGCCTGGGATGCTCTCCTCTCTCATACAGGGGCTGCTGCAGTGCAGCAAGTTGAAACCAAACTTCCAGGCATGAATGCCACTCACCATTGTGAAAAACGCCCCCTTCCAGTCCATCCAAGGATTCAGACTGACAAATGTGTTACTAGAGGAGCACAAATGCAGTGGGAATGTCACCATCGAGGAGAAGTCAAGCAGTATAGGTCCTCAAAGAGTGTCGTGGTACTCCTGACTGTGCTGGCAGGGAATTCCCTGCTGTCAGAGAGGCATGGCTGTGCCAAATACCTGATTGGCAAGGCCACTGCTGCGCCCGTGGAGATGGCTGTCTTCCTAATGCTCATCTCCAAGTCAGAACTATGGGATGGAAATCAGAAACGAGTACGTAGTAACAGAGATGTTTGCTGCAGAGTGGGAGGGAAACCAGCCTTGACAAGGAGCAAAACAAATCCTTTTCTTTCCACACCTATATGTTGAATAACTAGGATGAGCTATCCAAGGTGGTAGTGAAGCAGCCTTGTTCCATGGAAGACGAATCAATGCAGGCCCATGTATGCTGCCTCAGAAATTGCTCCAACAGGATATGCCTCACAGTTTCTGAGATGCAGAACTAAGCCCTAACAGTTTTCTGAATCACTTGAGATTTGTTCCTTATTAATGCTAATTTAAATTTTCTCGAGAACATTGCTAGCAAGTCTGTCACAGGCAGAAAGTCATCCTTTTTATTTTTAAGGATGGAAAGATTATACTTGGAAGCAAATCTTAGTCCTTTTCATTTGATTTTTACATGAATCACTCAGGTACCAGGATTTAAATTAACCTTGTTGCTACAGTTACATAGATATTCACGCTCTCTGATGGCTTTTAATTCCTAGTCTATCTTCAAACACCTGTTTTTGAGCACAGAGCCAAGGCATATATGTGACATATACCAGCTCAAATGTATTACTGGGAACTTCTAATAACCTGTCCCATGGATAGTTATTGTCTCATTAAATAACTTATGAAAAGGAGCTTGAATTATCCACATTAAATGATAGCTAGGAGACCTGCATAATGAATTTATAAGTTTATCCTAATCAAATGCTGTTTTCCAGATATGATTTCTTGACTGAGCCTTGGGCTAAGGACAGCTCAGTAGGGGTCTAATTATAGTGATGCTTCTAGTATGAGAAATAGTTGCTTTCCCTTATGGGAAAGTTTCTGTAGACTACTAGGTCAAGATAATGAAGCACTGTTTCTAAGTCTGGAAAACTGCAAATAATAGCTGCTTTTCTTAGAAGTTGATGTAGATGGTTTTGAGGAAGTTTGTGAAATACTGTGAAATACTTGTCATTGCTTCCAGAAGGTAATTCCAGTGGGTAGGATGAATAGGCTACTGTACTTTATTTAACATACCATGTTAGAAATGTCAGCATGCATGAGAATAACAGATCATGTGGGTGAAGGAACTATTGCCTCTAAAAGAAAATCAATATATAACCATTAAAATAAAGTCTCTTTTCAGTATAATGGGGGACAACATTTTCAAAGAGCCTATAGTGTGTCTACAAAGAGCATTCACTCCAAGAATAGGTGCTATAACTGATCTTGCCATTCATGCACCATAAAACCCTTTTGTCTGTCACATTTTGGGTTTACACAGTGAGCTCTTAAGTCCATACAAAGGAAGGTGGAAATTTTTTTTGTAGCTGTACAAAATTAGTGATTAATTCTATCGTTGTGCATACATTTTAAGAAATGAGCAGAGTAATAGAGTTCGAATCTCTGGATCTGTGGCATTAAGCATTTTGAAGAAAGCTGAATTATATGGGTTACAGAACATTAGGACAATCAGGCTTTTGACTTAAGCCTTAACTGTTGCTTAGCAATTAGCATGTTGCATATCAAGGTCAGGGAAGATTTTGTCTTCTTTCTCTGGTGTGAAGACGTGGTCTCAGAAGAGGAAAAGGCAAGCAGATCTGTGTTTGAATCCTTAGGTATTGTTTTGAGAAAGGGTTCTGCCATTATTTTGCATAGTTTTTGTTGCCACTGCATCTATTCTGTTTTAGTTTTATTTTAGGGAATAGCTTAATATAGTGCTATCAGTGGAGCATTTCTTTCCCATTAAACACTGCCACAATTTGCAGTACCGAGTGTAAAGCTGATGAAAAAAATACTGGTATGTGGTTTTCTAACATCAGCTATAGCTGATTATAGGTTTCTTAAGAAAGTTAGGAAGTCAGTCAGAAATGATGAGAAAACAACATGGTCTTCCCAATAAGTAATAAAAGTGTCAGGGAATTTCTTTCTTACTATTTATTTGGCTCTGATAGAATCTCACGTATTTTTTCTCTCATCTCTTGTCATTGAGAACTATTTCTTAGAATAGGTTTTAGATAAGTTGTCTGACTAAATCCTTCTAATTGTTAGAGAATGTTGGAGTAATGTTGACTTTCTTTTGTCTAACAAAATATTGCAAAATTGGGACTTTGAGATGTATGGGGTTCAGTCACTTACCTCTTAATGGAGGGTGTAAAGAGAAAAAGGCTGATAAAATACAGGGCCATTAGCAGGCTGGAATGAAGGGCTGCTTTTCTGATCTCAATACATAACCTGAAGTGGATATGAGGAGAAAGAAATGCAGAAATAGGAAACCACATAAATACAGTACAAAATATTTGATTATACTCCCAGAATTCCTGTTTTACTGTGGGAATTCTATGAATGGTCGTTTTTGCTTCTGTTTTATAATCAATGAAACATTTGCAGTACTTGTAAGAGACAGATAAAAACCTCAGGAAAAGTGGAAGCACGGAAAATGAAGTCACTTATGTTAGAGATGAGGATAAAATAAAGAGAGACTTGATCTTTGTTTTGGCGTTGTTGGTAGTCTTCCTAGGACTTCACTGCACAACTCTGAGGGTTTCTTTGCTGCAAATTTTAGACCACATGCAATTTTGAAGCATTGATACAGCTCACTCCTCACTGGATTTGAATGCCAGTAAGAGCAGTGGTGACTTAGCATTTGACAGTTTAGTAGAAATTTGAAGGTAATAAGTGTATTTTTTTCTCCTTGGTGCCCAGGCGTAACTGTGATGAGCTTTGGAGATACTGAGTTTTGAAGCAAACCCATTTTCTTTCAACAGTATGAAAAACAAACTGACATGTGGGTCTCCACAGTACAGGCAAGGTATGAGTAACCCTGTCAGATTTACTCTTTCAGCATTCAGCAGACTACTTAAGGAAAGATATTAATTCATTTTTAATGTTAGGAAAATACAGTCATTAAAAAGTAGATAACATAAAATGCCAGAAATGCTTTTAACATTACACGAAGTGCACTACTTGCCTAAATAGCTTGCTACTTTTGGAGATCTAGATATGCTGAGGTATTAAATATTAAAATAGAGGTTGCTTTTTAAAATGCAGTGTTTCTTATCAGAAAAACAGTTTGAACAAGCAGTGCTGTTGTATAATGCATGATGTTGCTAATAAGAGAGTCTTGGAGAATAATTTTTCATGCTGTAAGAGTGACTAGTGTTCTGAATAAGAAAGATTCTTTCTCTGATCATGTTCTCTTAACATATATATATAACAGTGCTGTCAAGCTGCGTGCAGTTATAGATTTACAACACAGTCTGAGTCACATGAGGGCCATTCTGGGCTTTTATCCTATTTTTGTTTATTTACTGGTTATCAGCTGTGTTATCCGGCTATACATAACCTTGATTGGAAAGTCATTCTCAATGAGTTGTTATCAGCACTTCAGTGGTGGTTTATATGAATGTGTTGGAAGGGTTCTGCAGTATCTATACTATGTCTGGTGTTATTTAATATTCATGGTATTGATTTGGATGAGACAATAGGAGCAATACTTATTCAATTTTCCAATGATACTAACCTGTACACTGTTGAGCCTTCAGTATCAAAGGAAAAGAGTCTGAAATGATTATGGAAACTGTTGGGAAGAAAATCGGGGAATATAAATGAAAAAAGTTAATCTAGAAGAAAGAGCAGTGTAAGTACGGGCTAGGGAAAGGTCGATTATGTAACATTTTAAAGACAAAGATTTTTTTTATAATCACAAGGCTCTACAAAATTAGCAAAAGTCAGAGATGGCATGATACTGCCAAAAAAATCCCAAAGTATATAGTGAGATGGATGGACAGAAGCACTTTTGGAAAGATAAATATATATATCCCTTGTGCTGTGAGGCAGGGGCATTTTGTCCAGGCTTGAACACAACCAAGAAAGAGAAATTACAGATAGTCCATACAGAGCGATAAGAATTACAAGACCTCTGAGAAAAGGTGAGGGAAACGTAAGTTTCTCAGTTAAGAGAAAAAAAAAAGATTAAAAAAAAGTGTTTAATAAAATAAATTCAAATAAGTTCTCAAAATTTATGAAAGGAAAAGGAAATAGGCATTCAACATCGCAAATTTTCTAACGCTAGGGCAATTGAAGCAATGGAATAAGAATTCGTGAGCAGCGATGGCAGAGACACTGAGAAATGGGAGATGGATGAGAGCAGTGTATTTAGTTCTGAGAGAGAATTTATTGTCACAGAGAGCACTTCTTGTCCACCCCAGATACCATTCTTCTTCTTGCAAAAGACAGTAAGCCACAGTCTCACTTCAGGATGGACTTGGGATTAATTAGAGTCCCCAAATCTTTGACCTCATAAATCAGTGATATTTAAACTTTACTGTGCTTGTTTCATGGTAGAAGTATGTGTTAGTAAGAATTAAGCAGTGTAGGTGTGTGGGCTTTTTGGGTGTGACTTTGAATTTGTATTCAAATGGAGAGATGAACACACTTTTTATCTATTCAAGTATTCTTTTAAGCAAATTCCCAAGGCGTTGGAAAATTTTCAGACAAAATAATAAGGCATGTGAAGCAGATTGGAATAATGCATTTGTTTCTGTGAATGTCTATGTGAAAGTTTTCTCTTTGTTTGTGTGGTTTGGTTTGTCTTGATGACAGCACAGTGAAATGGCTAGAGAACAAGTACAATAACATTTTCACTCCACATTAACTAATAAAGGATCACTATTATAGAAAACTGAGAGGCTTCAGATAGGCCATATGATAACACGGAGCTAAATGACTTGGGAGGAAGGGACATCAGACTGGAAGGATCTAGGTTTTTTTTTCCCTTGACTTGTCACTGACTTTGAGCAAATTTTTTTGCCTAGGCTAATTCTTTACAAAGTAGTGCAATGAGTGCATCTCACTTCATGTTTAACAGCATGACCACCCTTGTTTCACTGGGTACTTTAGGGAACTATTATTATTTAATAACAACAACAATGTAAGGCAGAAAAGGAAAGGTTGTAAGGTTCATCTGTACAGTACACATGTAGTCTGGTTAAACATGAGGTCTTGCAGTGAAAGATTAGTACTATTCAGCCAGAATCTGCTTTGTTGCTTATTCCCTTTAAAATATTAATATTCTTCCCTTGCAGTGTTGTGCACAGCAACAACAATAAAAAGGAACTGAATAAGAAATTTTCATTATACTGACTCTAGTAGTCTGCATCTATTTCTTGTCTAATCCCAGTCCTGTTATCTGTCATCTCTTTGAGTATTATAAAACTCTTTTTCAGTAAGTACTTCAATTGAGATGCAAACTTAATGCTTTAACTGTTAACACTGGACATTGTGTGATAGCTCCAAGAAGGCAGACATATAATCCCCAGACCATTTTATGCATACAGGTTTATATTTGTATTTTCCATGCATTTTTGTTGGGAATCAGAAATGTTGATGTGGTAGTTTTATAATGTGTTGATTTTAAAGTCTATAATTCACAGTAAACATAAACTTTCCACTGATCCTTTATTTGCAAGCACTGTAAATGAAAATTGGCCTGCACATGAAAGGTTAAATGATTAAATCCCTTGAGACAAATTTTGGGTAACAAAGTTCCCTCAGTGTCAGGTAGAATAGCTTTTCTGAATTATTTCAGTAGACTAATGCTTCCAACCTAATCAGTTTTGCTGATTTAAGTGGTCTGCTTGGGAGCCTGTTGTGAGTCACAGTCAGGATTTTCATATAGGACAACACGTAGGACATTATAGGAATCAAAAATATTCTGGATTCTGGTGGATTCTTGACCAGTACCTGAACTGTAAAGCATTAGGATTAACTATTCAAGAAGAATATTAAAGCTTATAAGACTGTATTAACCTTCTGTGAAAAGAATTCTAATTGGATCTCTCAACTATAATAAGAATGAAATAATTATCTTGGCTTTTATACAGCACGTAGCATTTGGAGGGGAGAGAAGGAATTCTAGAAGAATAAATCACAATTATTCCAACTGTTTTCATTTGTTTCTTTGCAAAAATTAGCAATATTGATACATGGGATGGGGATGAATGGAAAGCTTGAGATCTTTACTATTTCTTTATTGAATATTTACTACTGGTAGTACATCAGCACAGGGAGATCTAAAATCCTACCTAGTCCGGTTTTCTGCTGCACCTTCAGTCTGCTCACGATTTTTCGTGAAGCAGATAGGGGCTGACCTGCAAGTTCAATTTCAGCCTTGGACTAACCTTTCTGAATTGAATGAAGAAACAATGACTGAGGAAAACTGGACTTGGCCACACTGAGATACTGAGCAGTCCTGGGTTCTCTAAGTAGGTCCATTGACACTGCATTCAGTAGGACTATGTCAAAGTGGTAATGAAGCAATAAGGCTTGCAGATCGTAGACTAAAGTCTTCAAAAACTGAGTCTTCAAAAACTGGCAGATTGCTTAGGGGAATATGTACCTCTTTTTTAACATTTTGATACTGCTTTTAAAGTTTGGATGATACTGATACAAGTTTTTTGTACAATAGGCTCACTGTTTCAGCCATTTATAATTTAAATTGCTCTCAAAAATTTTAACAGATAATACAATTTCGCTCAAGATTAATGTTTACTTTATGGGATAGCCATGTACTATAGACTGTTTCATCTTGGTGCTGTTACATTCACATCAAGTGCCACTTGTTTGAACAGTCTTGTGTCTTGCAGTCACCGTGAATAACATTGCACCATAATTTAAGTAACTATAATTTTAGTGTCCAAGCTTGAACTCCCAGCTTTCCTTTACAGTCAAGGAAGAGGTATTTCCAGAGAGTAATTGATCTCATCCTGAAAAAGGTATTTGTGTGCATCGGACAAATTTCTTTCTGGTGAAGTCTAGTTTTCTTCATTGTTGTATGTATCCAAACACTCAAATGTGGACATTTATCTTTTAGATGTCCGAAATTAGAGGAGATAAAACTTACCCCTCTAGACAATCACTACTGGACAGAGAAAAATATGTATTTATATAACAGAAAAGCCTTACCTAGAATTCAACTGTTTTTCTTGTTGAACTCCATAACTCATTGGTGGTATTTCTGATGAGATCATACCTTGTACTGAGAACAACCTGCAGTATTCGAAAGCTGAGAAACATTTTGATTTCCTGCTCTGAACTGTTGAAAGTCACTTACTCCCAGGATGATATTGTACGCCTGTGTTGCATAAAATTATACAGACATTTTTCATGGCCAATTTCCAAAGATGAGAAAGTCGTATTTTTGTTTTGTATCAACAAAGGAAGTAGGATTTGATTTTTTACTCTTTCAATTGGTAGTCATTTACATGTGTGCCAAGAACAGAACTTTAGCAAGTCAAAATAGTTGGCTTTACGCAGCTCAGATCTGTCAAATCTCATGCGCTGAACGTGAGACTCCTATTAAAATAAATTCTATTTTAATTCTTTGACAGAGTTTCTTTACAACTGTACCCGTACTTTTGCCATATGGTGCCATGGTCTCCCTCCTACTCGATGAGTCCCTGCACAAATGCTGCACTTCCTGGTCGGGGATCTACTGACCAGCTGCATATACAATATGAGTCGATAAATAAATAAAACATCAACAGTGCCATACTGCTGCCAGGGCATTTCTTGTAGCCTGGTTTTGCTTCAAGGGACTGACAAAAAGGCATTTTCTCTTTCTAGAGCCCTGTGTGCAGTCATGTAGATGTTGTGCTAACATATAGAACATGTGTAATTTGCTATAATATTGTAGGAGAAAGCTAAGAAAAGTGTACATTTGTCTTTACTGCTGAGATGAAAATGACAACTAAAGGTATAAAAAAGACTAGTGACTCAGATCCAAACAATTTTCTGAGATTTTATGGCAATATAGATATAAAACAAATATGAAACAAAAGTCTTTGATTCTCTGTGAAACAGCACATTAATTATATTTTCTCATATCTAGCTAGTGGTATTTGGCTAAAAGAGGCAACGAGATGTATGAAAATACAGCAAAAATAAATCGGTATAGGAAAGAGAAACTGAGAGAAACCCCTCAATCCAAAGCAAAACTACTGCATGATCATCCCAGACCCAAAAGCTAAACTGTTCAAAAGACATATCAGGGAAGCCACTGCCTATCCCTTTCAGGGGGTGAAATCTTCCCACAAGAAGCATTTCTTTTCTTCTGTGCATGAAAAAGAAATAAATGAGATGTTCAAATAATGGAAGAATCTGCATATTCATCACTTAAATGGAAATGAAATTTGCTATGCGGTCATGATAAGAGCTGCATTTCAGTAGCATTGATAAGCGAATGTCAAAGCATACATTTTTAGGAGACGATCTGGTTACTTTGGCAACTCAAGCAGTATTAGTCACTTCTGATAAGGCATCCTTCTTTCATTACCACCTGTGGCCTTTGTCTCTCTGTTTCCTAGTAACATCAAGTTGTTTTGATAAAAAGTAATTAACGTATTCAGTTGTAACAAGACTGTACATAAATTTGATCGTTATTTATTGTTTCTTCTCAAGGCAGCATTATGAAATTGAAAAGTAAGTTTGTTTCCTTTTCTTTTTTCCTGACCAAGCTGAGCGAATTATGCTAAATTACTGAAGCATTTAGGTATCCAAGCCCATTAAAATAATATAATTAGGTTTAAAAATGCTAGTTAGGATTGCTGCTTTAGATCAGGGGATATTTGATTAACAAGGAGAAAAAATAGCCTTGAGTTATAATGAAATAAGAAATGATTATTGTGCAAGCTTTGAGAAAATTGCAACAATTCAGAGATACAGAAAATATTTAAAGTCCTTTCAAAATGAAATTGTGAATGATTTCTGTTGTGAATTACCTTGATTTTTTTAACCACATTTTAAAGTCCTGATAGTCCTAGGTCAGGAGAAACACTAACTTTTAAAAGCCTTTATACAAGAAATATTGTTAGATTTTATTCAGATGATTACTCATGTTGACACATAGAAAAAAAAAATACATGTTACTGTGCATATATGTATGTATGCATGTGCTAGGGACTCTGTTTGAAGATGTAAGATTCTTTCTTTTCTTGCAGGCAAAAAAGTCAAGCCAGAGAAACTATACCTCTGGTGGTGGCAGCAATTCTCTTTATTAAATTGCTGACGGCTTCAATATATTACAGAATTGCAGAATGGCTGAGGTTGGACAGAGTCTCTAAAGACCACCTGGTCCAACTCCTCTGCTTCAAAACAGAGTCGACGAGAAGAAGTTGCCAAGGACGGAGTCCAGCTGGGCTTTGAATAATGTCAAGGTTGGAGTCTCCACAACCACTCTGGGCAACTTCTACCAATCACCCTTACAGTAGAATTTTTTTCTACTATTTATATAAAATATATCAGTTTGTGTTCTTTGCCTCTTGTTCGACAACTGGACACCACTGAAAAGTGTTTGGCTCAGTCTTCTTTACTCCCATCAAGTCCACACTGAACCTTCCTTTACGCTCTTCAAGATCACCCTGAACCTTCCTTCTCCCATTAAACAGTTCTGGCTCTCTCAGCCTCTCCTCATAAGACAGATGCTCCAGTCCCTTAATCATCTTTGTGGCCATTTGCTGGACTTCCTCTGGTGTTTCCATGTTCCTCTTGTACTGGATAATCAGAACTGGACACAGCACTCCAGATGTGGACTCACCAGGGCTGAGCAGAGGGCAAGGTCATTTTCCCTCAGCTTTCTGGCAACACTCATGGTAATGCACTGGGAAGCCGTTGGGGTTTTTTTTGAGGCAATGGCACACTGCTGGTTCTTACTCCACTTCTTGTCTGTCAGGTCCTTGTCGGCAGAGCTTCTGGCCAGTTAGCCCCAGTCCATACTGCTGCATGGCGTTATTCCTCCCCATATACAGGACTTTATTTCCCTTTGATGGACTTCATGAGGTTCCTGTTAGTCCATTTTTCATCCTGTTGAATTCCCTCTGGATGGCAGCACAACCATCTGGTGTACCAGACATTCCTCTTTGCTTTGTGTAATCTGCAAATTTGCTAAGGGTGCACTCTGTACCATCATTCAGGTCATGTCTTTGCTGAAGTCAAGATGAGATACCTCACCATTCTTCCTTCATCCAGAGATCTAGTCCTTTCACTGTAGAAAGTTGTTGGTTTGGTCAAGCATGCTTTCCTCTCCATAAATCTATGCTGGCTACACCCAGTCACCTTATTGTTCTTAATATGTTCAGAAATGGCTTTCAAGATTATTTGCTTTGTCACCTGCCCAGAGACTGAGGTGAGACTGGCAGTTCCCTGGGTCCTTATTCTTTCACTTCTTTAAGATAGAAATGACATTAGCTTTCTTCCAGGCCTCAGAAACCTCCCTGTCTCGCCCTGACCTTAAAAAGATATTAAAGAGAGGTTTTGCATGGTGGCAGCCAGCTCCCTCTGCACTTGTGGCTGCATCCCATCCAGACAGAGATTTTCTCTGTCCATTCTGTTTAAATGTTCCCTAGCTCAATCCTCCTCCACCAACATTTAATCTTCCTTGTTCCAGTAGGTCTCAGGGCAGGGATTAATGAACACTGGTCTTGCCATGATCACCTTGTCAAGGTGAGGAAGGTGTTGAACACCTCAGCCTTTGCCATGTCCTGTGTCACCAGGTACTCATTCCCATTTGGGCAGCGGGCCCACACTTTTTCATTTGCTGTCGATAGACCTCTAGAAGTCCTGGTTGCCTTTCCTGCACATTTTCAGATTCAGCTTCAGACGGATCTTGACTTTCTCAGCAAAACATGCCTTAATTTGACAACAGCTAAAATCATTAGAAGAAAAAACGATGCAAAATATGTTAGTGTGTATGTGGGTGTATATTTATGTGTATCGGTGTATGTATATGCATATGAGCCTGTATGTATTTATGTTGGTAAATTCTAGTGACCATTCAAATATTAAAATAAATGTTGTCCAATTGCATATGTATCACAGATTTCAGGGGCCTAAAAGAAACCCTAAAAATTAGTGCAGATAAAAGAGCTGAGTTTTGACTGGCTGCCAGATTGCTGGTGTAGCAAGAAGTAACTACTCCATGTCCTTGAAATGTGACCTTCCTGCTCTTGAAAAGTAGGTGTCATGGAGAGATTTACCTATGGAATTAATTTTAAATTTAGATAGGTGTAATTCAATTTGTAATGTGGAAACAGCAGCTCAACAACCTACTTAGTCAAAACCTTGTACGTTTAGGCACTATACTGATGGAACACACAAAATAGAGAGCTTGTGTCCCTGTATGAGCATGAGTTTGTACTCTGGAGTGTATTAGAATGTTGTCAGTATATATCCCATTGATTATAATCAAGTAGCACAAGTAAATAGTACAGAGAGTTGAGAGAAATATTTTTTCTTTTGCATTTTGAGATATTTTAAATGTTTTCAGTTTGCCAGAGTGTTTTGTTTTGAGAAAAGTGAGAAAATCTGAATGTCTTTATTCATAATATAGAGCACTCTATTAAAACATTGTCAAAATATTTACCATTTTATAATGTTGCATAAATTTTTTGGAAGCCGTCATACACATTTGTTTTTCTTTTCTTTTCTTTTCTTTTCTTTTCTTTTCTTTTCTTTTCTTTTCTTTTCTTTTCTTTTCTTTTCTTTTCTTTTCTTTTCTTTTCTTTTCTTTTCTTTTCTTTTCTTTTCTTTTCTTTTCTTTTCTTTTCTTGATTTATTAGTTGCTAGAAAGTTCTGCACATTGTGATCATGGCATCTTCTGATTGGCGTCTTTTCGTAAGACTCTGTGATTTTATTAAGATGTCCAGAAATTTGCCAGTAAGTTCCTGCAGAGAATCATCACTTGCTGGATGTTGACACTGATTGTGCTGGCATTTTTTGGCATGTGTTTGAGTTCTCAAAGACTGCAGAAAAATTAAAAACCAAAGAAACCTGTGAATATTCTACATGAAATTTAGTCTTCTGTGAAGTTCTCTGTACAATGGCATGGGGTAGAGTAAGAGTTGGTTTTGATATTGCCATTAAATACTGTTCATTTTTAAATACAATTTTTTGCTACACTTCCATGATGGAATAGTTTCCAGAAGTCTGATTCTGAATTTACATGTCTTTGTACTACTTTTTCTGATTACCCTGGGAAACAAAAGTCTCCGTATTCTTAGGAAGAATGAAAGGAAACAGGTTGTTTTATGTTATAGGGGTAAGGTAATTGCTTGCCATTATCACTTTTATTTCATATTATTAATAATTGGAAACGTAATGGTATTTGTAGTAATTATTCAGTTTCTTAAAAAAAATAAAAAGCCAGAAACATTTTTTCTAACTAGATCTTTCTCATTTTGAACCATTGCTGCAACTGAACTGCAAAGAAGTGTAATGCAATTTGTGACTTGTGTACAAATGTTTAATATTAATTCCAGAAAATGAAACACTGCAATTTTAATTTTTTCACGAGCTATTTTCTTCACTCATAAAATATAATGTAAATTTCTAGTCAAAATTTTTTCAAAACAGAAATACTAAAATATCAAATCAGTCATAAATCTTTCAGAAATCAACAAAAAATGTATTATGAACTTTCTGTAGCTCAGACTTGATTGTTACCTTTGAGAAGAGTATGAAGCCTTCGTGACCAGAGAAAAGGACAAAATTAATCAAATAAATTATTCATTCAAAGTTACTGCTAATCTACAGTGACATCATGGAGAATAATTCTTTTTATTCTTCAGACCAAACTAAATTTGGTGCGTTAGTATTTGAATTTGATATTCTGAATTAATTGAGTCATCATTAGGAAGGTCAATGGAAAAAACAATATAAGACCTTGATCCTAGTATCTTGTACTTAAAAATAGGCTCCTGAATCCTTTAAACTAGATTCTTCCCAATCTAAGTCACTACAGGAAAGGTTGGTGAAAGTTCAGAGTAATATTGCAGCAGTGATGAACATGGGAACAACTTCTACACAGCAATTGAATCCAAAATTATTTTGTCATTTTACATAGTAAAAATCACTGGTTCAAGTACCACTGAGATCAGCAGAGGTCCTTACTGTCTGTGGAAGTGTTGAATTTGGGCCTGAAGCAATTAGGAATGATTCAAATGCACACTAGAATATGTTGAAAAAGACATATTTTTCTCATCTTATCTAGAAGTGAGTACTATGCTTCAGCTCACCTAATCTCTAATCCATTTAAATGACTCATTTTGTCTAAGTTGTCAGCAATGTTTTTGTAGGTAGGAGAGACAGTCAGAAACTTCTAAAAGCAACTAAGTTATCTCCATTAGCTACAGAGAAATGGCAGTGGTGTATGCACATATATCTATACATCTGGTAGAAGAGAACCAACAGATGCTCTATTAGGTTTGCATGGCCAGGTTTTGGTAGCAGGGGGCTACAGAGGTGGCTTCCGTGAGAAGTTGCCAGAAGGTTCCTCCATGTCCGTCAGGGCCAATGCCAGCCAGACGTATAATACGTTTTTTATATAAGATATAATTATGGTTCAGGACTTATAATTGGAAGCAAAAATCAAACAAACTTGTCAGCCTCAAGCCAAGCAATCTCAGTATTCAAAAGATGCTTCCCAAGGAATTCAGCCCTTTAGACTGAGAGATGTTTGAAAAATATTTTTCCAACAAGCACAGTTTTGTGGCAATAAACTCGGGTACACTTTTAATTCAGAAAATAAGTTGCTTGGACAAGGTAGCAACTGCAGTACTTCCCTTTCCAAAGAGTAAATGGATGGGGGAAGAATTAATATTTATGTATTTGAGGGGGAATGTTATTAATATTCCATAACTTAATATGTCAAAGTTAATAATTCCTATGTTTATCCATTTGAAAATGATGATTTCTACATGTGTTCCTATAGAGGTCTGATTAACTTACCTCATATGTTTGTAAGCCTTATTTTGTTAAAAGGAATCCATTCAAATGTCACTCTGTGTTGAAGCAGAGATTTGATTTAAAAGCTACATATGCTAATAGTGTTCAGGTTTTCTGCAGTAAAAATGTGTTATCAAAAAGAATATTTGTGCTTTGAAGTGTTTTTCTTTCTCTGCAACAAGATTATTTTTTGGTTTTGTTTGAGTTTTGTTTAAATAAGTGAAAGGATCTCGTGGACAATATTTACACAAAAAGAGCTGAAGACAGGGATGAAATCAATATCAGAAAGAAAACAGCTGAATACAGTTAATGCAGCAACATCACCTTGAGATTGGGAGGCTGTATTCAGGGGCAGCAGGGTATTAGGAAATCTCAACTGTGACTGTAAGTAGTTGTTTAGAAAGAATAAGGAGTATGGTAGGTAAACAGATACTCAGCTTTATTCTCCTGTGTCCCTGGGAGTTGATGCAGTGGAACAGAGTACTCTGCTGGGATCAAGGAGAGATGACGTGGCCATCGTCAGTAAGATGAGATGCAGCTGACTCAAGAAATTCTCTTTGCGAATAAATCAGTCTTCCAGGGTAAGAAAATAATTTTGCAAGTACTCTGTTACTGCAAGAACACAAGGCTTCTGCCTCATCTGTGGGTATGGTCAAACTCTTTGATGGGCAGTAAGCTCGTTTAGCTCTACCGACTGATAAACAGGGAGTACCAGCTTTAGGAGGCCCAAGTGATGAAAAAGAGCTAAGAATGATTTTGGGTGCCCCATTCCTGGCAATGTTCAAGGCCAGGTTGGATGGGGCTTTGAGCAACCTGGTCTAGTGGAAGGTGTCCCTGCCTATGGCTGGGAGGTTGGAACTAGATGAACTTTAAGGTGTCTTCCAACCCAAACCACTCAATGATCCTATGAAGAAAACAAGAAATAAAAGATGAATAAGTTTTTGTTTAGAATTAAGAATATTATGGTTTTACTACCTCCTGGTTAGGTTCTGCTTTGGAATATTCCTCTACACACTTTTGAAAAACACACCAGAGGAAAATACAACCAAAAGTGAGAAAACTTGAATTGCAGTTGAGTGGTGCCAGAACACCAATTCATGGCTAAATGACTTTCCTTTTTATTTAATTTTACTGTTTTTCTTTTCTTGGAATGGAGATACAAGGAACTGCCTTAACTTTACATGCTAGCTAAAAGTACTGGTAAAAACTAATAGTAATTGTATACTCTCCTGCTTACATTTGCCCAGTTTCAGAGTAATGGGAGATGACAACTGGAAAATGACTGTTTAGATGTGACCTTAAAAGGCTGAGGTGATTATAGACCTGTTAGTTTGACTTCTCTGCTGGAAGAGAAGTTATAAAAATATGTATAATTATTATAGAGAAATATTCATATTTTGTTTACAGAAGATCACAGAAGGTGGATTTATAAAGGTGTCAAATATATTTGGTTTTCAATAAGAAAACTTTTCTCAGACCTTTTCAAGTTTTCTAGGTGAGTAATAACTGTTTGAGGGATAGGAGACTAGAATTGGAAGTAAATGGTCAGTTTCTCCAAAGGAGATGAAACTTACGAAACTTGTTCTCTTTAACCTCTCTATGAATGACCAAAAAAAAAAAAAGAAAAAAGGTAGCAGAAGGCAGATCAGACTAAAGTGATTAAGTTGTTGACCTTTTCACATGAAGGGTGCTGGAATTAAAAACCTAATTAATCTATATTTTAGTTATAGCAGTATGTAGTAATAAGAATGTAGGTGCATGATGATGACCTATAGATTAGATATTACTTTTCAGGAAAGAGTTTATTAGAGGACAGTTATTAAATCTCACTTCTCAAAAGTTGTGTAAGAGACATAGCTTATGGGATTTTTAAGAATGTCCAAAGAGAAGCATCATTATACTAGCAACAGAATTTTATTGCCTTCATCTTGAACATTCCATTCAGTTCTGCTCATATCTGAACAAAAAACAAAAAAAACCCAAAAAAACCCAACCAACCAACAAAACAAAAAACCACAACAAACCAAAAAAACCAAAAAAAAAAACCTTTAAAAAACCCAAAAGAGCTTGTAAGTTTGCAAAGGTGCTTGGAAAAAGATCATCAGAAAAACAGACTTCCATGCAACTAGAATTATTAAATAGAGTAAGAGTATTCAGCATTGAAAGGAAATTATTGATTCAGGTCAAAGGAGATGCTGGAGATCTCTGTAACATATGGAGAAAATAGCCAGGTCATTATGGGTCACCATGTCTTATTGTACAAAGAAAAGTTATGGACATTCAGTTAAATTGTTGAGCATAAAGTTGGAGGGAAACACAAGTACATTTCTCGCAGTTGGAAAAGTATTGAAGAAAAGTATCGCTGTAGTTTCCCCTGCTCTTATACTTCTCTAGGTATCTGCTATTTACTCTAATGGCCTAAGGCTCTGAAGGTTAAGTAGCTCATGGACTGGCTCCTGTCCATTTTTGCAGTAGTCCTTCCAGAGCAGATTGGTTAAGTCTCTTCTCAGCCCCATGTGGTGCTCCTGTGGCCCCAGCCCACAATTCTTATTTTGTGTCTGTGTGAATGCATGTGTTTTTTTACTAAGAGTGTCTGAAATAACATGAAGACTGTACTTTAACCTGCCAGAACAGGCTCTTCAGGTATACTGCAGAGAATATGGGTTGCATGGCATCAAGTATGGAAAAATAATTATTCCCTCTACTTTGCAACCATAAGGAACACCGTGTCCACTTTTAGGATACCCAGTATAAAACAGACATTGTCGTGTTGACATGTCATCTACCAGGACCTCGAAGGCATCTTCAGAGCTGCTGCAGTTCTATGTTGTTGTTGCACCCCAAGATGCACGAGCTTGCTATTTGTCTTTGCTGAATTTCATGAAGTTTATGATGGCCCTCTTCTCCATCTCGCTTTCTTAATAGTAGCTTTAACCTCAAGAAATCAGATGTTCCCCCCACCCCGTCATTTGTTAATTTACTGGAGGTTTGTTCTGAACTATCATTCACATCACTGAGATTGATTAATTCAGTTGATTCATTAGCCTCAGAATCAACTCTTGAGAAACAGTACCCCTAACTGGTTTCCTGTTAGACTTTGAACTATTAGCCTTGATTTTAATTTGCATGGCCAGTTTTTCATCCACCCTGTAAATCACACATCCAGCCCATCTTCACCCAGTTTGGCTACAAGAAGACATTGCCAAAAGTTCTACTAAAATAAAAAGAAATGTCTTCCAGTGCTTCCTCCACAGGACCACCATGATCTACAGACATTGTTAACTCCTCACAGAAAGCAATCAGGTTGGTCAAGTGCAGTTTGCTTTTCAGAGAGCTGTGATGGCTGTTCACAGTCACCTGTTGTCCTTAACGTGCTTGGAAATGGATCTGTAGGGACTTGCTCCCTAAGCTTCACAAGGCTTTCATATTTTCAGGTTAAATGTAAACCAAAGCAAAACAACTCTTCTAAAAATTCTTCTTTCATCCAGGTAGCACTGCTTCAGACTTATTCTAGTTTGTATTCATCTTTTTTTTTTTTTAATGATGAATTATGCATAGATTATTCTAGGTAAGGTTTAATATTCTTCCTTACAAAGTTGGAGTAATACTTTCCTTCAATTCTGCAAATACATAGTGTGGCATACAATATATGCATGTTGTAGCCTTCATTATGCTGGCCTTTTTCAGTTATCCTCTCTTCCACGAGTAAATCTATTTCTGTCATATCTTTTGCTATTCCTCTCAGTAACATTATTTCCTAATTGTGTTACCTTTTTTCCTAATTCTATTATTCCTCAAGATTTACGTCTCACTCTATGGTATTCATATCTTCCTGGTCTTGTTTCTTGAAAAACATTCTTTAGTGTATTTCTGTTCTTTGTGCCAAAATCACTAGTTAAAATATTCTTAAGGAACTTATGAGTAACTTTCTTCCAGCAAAATATGTTGCTTTCCTCCCTTGAACTAGTTTTGTCTCCACGTCAATTATTGTAGTAATAAATGTTAAACATTTTTATATAAACTAATGATTTTTAAAGTGTTATCATATCTAATGCTTAGGGAAGTCTGAAAAAATACGTCCATATTTTCTAAAAGATATTAATATTTTCTAAGTAATTTATTTTCTAGATGTAAAGCCAGTCTGGCATCTATGCTTAGCCCATGCATTTTATAATCTTTTTTCTTGGAAGCATTCTTTAAAAATATTATTTCTTTCAAAAATTACTCTAAACCATACATTTTTTTAACATGTATCCTCAAGGCATATACATCCTTATAAGTCTTTTTTTCTCTTTCTCATTGATTTTATAATGTCTAGTCATATGAGACACTGTGCAAGATGCTGATATTTCTTGCTAGACAAGTGAGGCCATCACAAAAAACAAGATAGAGAATTGCAAAGTTTCTTCCTGCAAAAAATTGGGATTGGGTAGGACAAATCAGTGGGGCAGCTTATCCCGGTGAGCATTGTCAAAAGGAGGCAAATTTGCTCACAGTCAGCAGCCCAGTCAGATCTGCTGAGGACACTTGTCTGATTTTGACTTACCTTGAGAGACTGAGAACTACCCTAACTTCTTTGAACCTGCATGATGGATGCACCTATTTCTCAGACCCCAGAAGAGATTTAAGGGATGGAGAGAGTGTGTATGAGTGTCAAGCTTTTCTTACTGATGCCTACAAATGTAGCACAGTAGTGTGTTGTGGTTGTAGCTACACAGATGCTGGGTACAAACTGTGACTCTAGCCAGCACCAAGACAGTACTGGTATAACTGCCCTCACAGGGCAGGTAGGATCACAGCAGGGAGGAGAGATGCCGTGTTGCGGATTTCAGGTCTGTAGGGATGCCTGGGATATCTCACTGAAGATCAACACCTGAAACTTGACAGGATCTTGATCCATGCTTACCAAACTATCTACATTACTTGGCATCCCATAGCCTATAGTAGCAAAGAAACAATGTGTCAGGTATACCAGCAATAGCATTTTGTCCTTCATTAATTCAGGGTGAGTTTAATTTAGAAGTCCATTTAATTCAGAAGCTAAGACACATCATGATTTTGAAGAACTCACGTGGCATTCAAATATTTACACTTTTATTTTCTGGAATTATTAATCAAGAATAAGATATAAATGATAATAAATAGAAAATGTATTAGAGAATTGCCTTGACTACACTTCCTAGATGTCATTTTTGCATATAAAGAGATCCTGGAAAAAAAATCGATACATTTCCTTGTGGCTAAAACAGTATTATCTTGCTATCCTTTCTGACAAAATACTAGCTTATATAACATTTACATTCAAACGCTGTTCCAATCAGTGAAGTGGAAGTAAAAGTAACAGGGTTATTGGGTCCTTTTATAATTGTGTGAAAGGAGCAATCACGTCACTTTATGAACAGCAAGTTCTTAGGTCAGGGAGCATTCGGAGACAAGCCATAAAATAAAGAGCAATATAGTGAGGATTTCAGTAAAATAGTAGGATCAGCACTTCTTACTCTATTTAACTGGCAAAGGATGAGACCTGCCTTGGGACCTAATAGGTCTTAACAGTATTTGGGCAGAGAGCCAAAAGGAAAATGCATTTCAGAAAGAAAAAGACAGGCCAGTAGTCGGTGGGATAGGTAATCATGGCAAGCCATCCTAAAGCACCTAAATCCAGGATTTTAAATTGAGCATGTGTGAGACTTCCAAGTCCTTGTGGCTGGAACTAGAAATCTGTAATGTATTTATCAGATTACTAGTGAAACAGAAGCTTGAGGTTTAGATATTCACTTACTCTACAATGCAAAATTGAATTTATGTAAGTAACCTAACTGCTTAAATGGAAGTGTTTTTATAAAAATACTGGCTTTGATATTCAGTCAGATCTGTATGGGCTTTGCAAGATATAAGAGGAAGATATATTGCTTCAAAGATTTGTCCGTCCCTGAACAATGGATGCGTAGTTCAGAAAAATCTAATTTTTCAGTGTGTTCCTGCTTCATTTCTTTGTGTAGTGTCTTTATTTGAAATTTATTATAAAGAGCAATCGATTAAAATAGTGTAAGTGTAAATTCAGATTACTGCCCCTTCAAGTTGTTTTCAGATTTAATCCAAGATTATAAGTGCTTTCATAATAAGCAGCAAACATAACTCTTTAGGTATAATCTAGGAATTTCTTTTTCTCAAAAGTAACCTAATTTCCAAGTTCAAACACATATGAAGAGCTGTTTGGAGCAGAAATCTGTGTTCATGCTGTTGAAAATCTTACTGTAGTAGCAGTAAGTGCTCTTACGATACATAAATAGCAAAGGTAACACCTGAGAACTGCTGATATTAGAAAGAGTGATAATTGAGGAACAAGATAGAATCAGAATATTTATTTCCTTTGAAGAAATAGTTGACATTGGTTTTGGCTCCCTAATAGTGTTAGACCTTAATTAACTTTGACATCAAGACTAATTCTGGTTCTTACATGTTAGTCTTTTTAAAATAGATTATGTTTTGTTTGTCTTTATTCATATGCCTATGGGCATCATATGCAAGAAGAAACCCAAGCATTTCCAGTCTAAATCCATCCTTACATGCCAAGCATGTTAACTTTCATACCTTTCTGTCAGCTAACAAGTCCCTCTAATCTGTTGCTCATTTCTTTTTAGAAAGAGTCTAATGTGATTATAGAAGTACATGGTTTTGCTGTTTTGTATACAGAATATTTACCCCACTATTGAAAAACTATGCATTTTTAAGATAAGACTTTTTAGACATTCAGTTTGTATTGATTTATCTTAAAGCCATGTTACTTTCTTCTACAGCAAAGTCATAACAGTTCTTCAGTCTGCTACTAGCAGTTCTATTTTCAGAGAGAGACTCAGAAAAATCTTGAATGCTACATATGCTCCAAAGCACCCTGTTGCCTCCTTAATACCTCGAACTGCATTGTATCTTATGCCCTAGTAAGTTACCAGACTATGATGTAATTTCTCATTTGGAAGAGAGGAGAAGAAAAAGCAGCAGCCAACATTGAAAATTTCACAGCATCTATACTTTTTCTTCTGCATGAGGGTGTAGTTTTCCTTGTCATTGAAAGTGATCATATAACCATAGCTGTCACAAAAAATTAGAAATAAACAGTCATATCTGTCATCAGTTGGTCTTCAGAGTTGAAATACTCACAATACTCTAAATTGCTACTGATGTTTTTAAATGTTATTATTGAGTTTTGATTTCAGAACTTGCCCTCTGTTTAATTAAATTCGTATCCAAAGATAACAAAAAATAATGCAAGCAGAGTTTCTTTTTTAAGTAAGTTCTTGTGAGTTCTATTTATTCTTTTATGATAGCAATTTTCATACTAAAATGTATAATCTATTTTCATTTTTTTGCAACTTAGTATCCATTTTACTCAAATCTAAACACTGGTCCTTTGATTTCACTCTTTTGTATAAATCTGCACAAGCACAGGCAGAAACGAACACACAGCTGTACCAAATGCATGTAGTAGATAATGGGGAAACTTAAATTTCTTACGGTTTTCTCTTAGGAATAGTGCAGGCATTGCACTCTTCATTTTTTTCTACAAGTAACCCAACAAAAAGGCTGAGCAAGTACCTGGAAATTTTCAAGTCAGGTGCTGACTCTAATGGTAAAGAAGATAATTATCCCAGGATCTTTGTCCCTCTGCCCTCACTGAAAGAATACTGTGTATTTTCTAGAGAAATATTCTGAAGGATTCACATGATTTTTAAGTGTGTTATCTTCATATTCACTTTTATTTGTCTCTTGGCTTATAAAGACTAGCAAGACTTGAACTGTTCTTCATTTTGGGAAAAGTATCAAAAGCTACTAATCCAGATCTTAGTAGAGGTCTTAAGGGATAAATGTACTTATCTCTCCTGATTTGTATCATAAGTATGCTATAACCTTTCTGCTGAGATCAGCTGCTTTACAGGTTCATCTTTCATTATCTTCCTAAGTAAACCATTAATGGAGTAATTGATTATGAGAGATTGTATAAACAGTTAAATTTTGAACTTTTTTTTCTGCAGCTTCAGATGAGCTGTATGTATTATGCTGCTAGAACAATTGTGAAAAAGAACAGGCTTTAACAACCCTTTTAACCCATTTTATTCAAAAGCAATATAAAAATGAGTTATGTGGCTTTGTTGCTAATGTTTCTTTTGCTTTACAAATATTTTAAAGGATATTCAGTAGGCACAGAAGTAGCATGCAAAAATAGTCATGTGTAAACAGCAGAAATTAGTTTCACAGCAGTCTTTTGCATGCACCTGTAGAAGAAATAAAACAATACTTTCAGCATGAGAGAAAATTACAGGTATCGCCCATAAACACTTAAACAAAAGCTCTCATTTTCTGAAATTGTCTAAATATTTTCAAATCAGTAGCCTTTTCTCCATTGGATTTCCTGTGTATTAAAAACTCTGGTGCAGCACGAATGCTTGAATGCTGTCATTATCTGTCTTACATAAGATATTTTAAATATCTTGCATATCTTACATATGTCAAGCTATTCCACAGAAGATAGGAGGTGAGACTGATAGAGAACCAACCTTCGTCATTAAATATCCTTCTTGGAATTCATCTCACGAAACTTTAGGCAATAAACAGCCATTAAAGATTTCAGCAGTAATTTAGTTAATAGGTAGAGTTAGCTGATGGGAAAGAAATAGAAATAGTGTAAGTTAAAAGACTCCGTCCTAAAATGGTCATCAAGAATAGACTGCCATTGTAGGTGTTGACATTGACAATTAACAATGTTTGTACAGCTGAATGTAGGTGAGATGTATTCAGAATGGATAATATGAGTGCCAGAAGAATTTGGATCAGGATCCAGGCAGAGGTAGAGAACTGAACTTCTCTTTCATCTGGAGTAAGTATTCAGTTAAATACTGACAAAGAAACATCTCTTGAAGCACATATTCACTTTAGCCCTTTAAGGAACATGAGGGGAGGAGTACTGAGTTTGTGAGCACAGCAGTGGTTATACCTGTGCCAGAAACCTGCCTGCTTGCTTCGCTCAGAGCACACGCAGTCCAAGTGTGCTCAGAATGGGAGGCTGCGTGGCTGGAAAAACACCTGTGGTACCGCAGAGCCCTGGGGAAGTCGTGCACTGCTGGTGTTAGGCAACACTGCTCTCTGGGTTTTGAGGAGCTTAATTTTCAATTTAGGCGTTTCAGAAAATGGCGCCCAAACGCTTATATCCCATTTGGGATTTTTGTGTTAATGAACTAAATCTGTTCTAGCCCTTTCCTAAATCAAGTGGGCATAAAAAGTCTTTGTTTGGCATATTATTTCGGATTTTTTGGGGTGGGATTCTTGCCATACCTTATTGCATTCCCAAAGGATGATCATAAAAAACTATATTCTTTAGTCCCTATAAAAAAAGAACTGCTTTTATTTTGGTTTGTATTTTTTGTTTGTTTGGGCATTTTTTGGGGTTTGGGTTGGTTTTGTTGGTGGGTTTTGTTTGTTTGCTTGCTTTTTGTTGGCTTTTTTATTGTTTTAGGGTTTTGGGGTCTTTTTGGGGGATTGTTTGTTTTGTTGGGGTTTTTTAGGGTTTTTGTTGCTTTTTTTTTGTTAAGTAAGTATATCCAGAGACTGTGAGTATATTTAAATTAATAAAGAAATACACATCAGGACAGCTTTTTGCTTTGGCCACTAAAATCAACAGTTGTGGTTTAGTCATTGAAATTGTGTTAATATATTTCCTGTACTGTAGACTTCTGTATACTTTGTGCAGCTAACTTTACGTTCTGAGTTCAGGAAACCTAATGGGCTAATTTTAGATAGTGCACTTGAATTAGTCACTTGAAACTAGGAACATAGTACCTTAATGCTTCTGATTGCATCTCTTACTCTTTAGTCCTCAGTGATGGTTTCGGAGAAGGGTCTTGGGAGGCTCGGAACCATCACTTAACATAGATCCCCTATCTTGAAATTTGCAGAATATTGGAACAGCCTCATTAATGATCCATACTTTTTCTTCCCTCAAATAATTTCATACTGAGTATTCAGAAGGATAGCAATTCTCCAGCTAATCCTGATCTCCGACATTCAGTTTGGTCTCTGTTGCCATGCCAAAGACTGTTTTCCTTGGCTACATTTTCTTTAGTCCTAGACTCTACTAACCAATAACAATAAAAAAATATGTATGGGAAGGTGAGTGATAAGGAACAAAATAGCATACAGAAAACTAATATCTAGTGGAGCGGTTCAGATGTCAATATTTGATGCCATTATCTTCTCTCTCAGATCATTAAACAGCTGATGATACTGAAATGGAGCAAAGAACTGCTTTGACAGTATTTTGTTTGTAACTATTATGTTGCCCTTCCTAGAACATTTGCAGAAGCATTGGGTGGAGTTCTTTCTTGCCCCGAGGAAAACTTCCTTTACAATTTAATAAATAGCTATTAAATGCCCAACGATTTTCAAACTTTCTGGATATTTATGGGCTGAGTCACTCTACTCAAACCTTTACAAATGTACAGACATTTGAATGAAAGAGAGCTAATGTTTTTTTCCATCTTCTAGAAGAGACAGTATATGAGAAGCAACAAATAAATATTGAATAAAGCATGCGTATTATAACATTAAACTGGGAAATGTGAAAACGCTGAAGTAAAATGGTACCAAAGTAACAAGAAAGGTAACACTATGCCCAATAACTGCAATAGTACCATAACTAATGGAAACTCAATCTGTAAAGCTGTGATCTAATAAATAGAGTAAAACCTTACTTTAAAATGGGCTTTCAAAAGCGACCTGCGATATGTAATATAAAGATATTTAGCAGCCTGTATGTTCCAGAAGGAGGAAGTGCCTGGAAAGAACAATTATGCCAGGAATTTCAATAAAATGCCAGTACATTTTGGGGTTGGATTTAAAACCAGTGCTAGGGTGCATTTTAGGTATGCAGCAAAGTTTTAGAATATAAGTTTGTGAGGTGAAAAAATTATAGGATTCCTGACATATAAACATCTAAACATGTAAATTTCTCAAACTGTCAGTGGGACTGCAGTGCTTGTGTCCTTCCCATTCTCATGTGTCCTTCCCATTTTCAGTGGATGAGTACAACTCCATCAAATTCTGCTCATCTCTTCTCTCTGTCCCATAAGATGTTTCGGAAAATACCAGCCGGTTTGTTTCTCAGAAGTCTTTTAGCCTAAAGCAAGTTACAAGTGATGCACTAAACACTCTTCTAAGGCTTTATGAATATACCAAAATGATGATATAAGCAAGAAATTAAGTAATAATAAACTGACCTACTAGATAAAATTTGGGATAGACAAAATTCCTCCCCAAATTCAAAATAAGGAACTAAGATGATAAAAGTGTAGTTCCTTGCTTTAGAGCTGTTAAGCTGAAGAGCCCCAAAAAAAACCCCACCTCAAAAAACCCCAGCCTCCTAGAAGGAACTTCAAAGGTTCATGTTCCCATTTTGATCCGACAGTCCTAAACTTATAAAACTGCACATCTAACCTTTTATGATTTCACAGTTTCCACAGACAATCTATTCCTGTAGTCAAACAGATTTACTCTTAGAGAATGTTCGTATTTCTTAACTAAACTTTTCTTGCTGGAGTGTAGTACCATTTTTTGTTTTCTTATATACTGAGGACATGGAAAGTAGCTTATTTCCTTTCTCTTTACAACTGCTTCTTAATATTGGAGATCATTCTTTTATTCCAGCTTCAGTCATTTTTCTTCTATGAACAATAAATCTGGTTGTTTCTGTAGTTTATGGTTATTAGACATCTGGTTGCTACTCTGTAGGATCTCTGTAACTGGCTAATTTTTTCTTAAATGCAAGGCCCAAAACTAGACTCAGTAGAGAGAACAGGCTTTGCCAATCCAGAAGAATTATTCTGTGTGGCTTGCAAAAATATTTCTCTTTATATGTCTCGGTATGATAGCCTTTTTACCAGTGAGCTGGCATTGACAGCTTACTGTCACCTGAGAATTCATTATATGCCTTGGATTTTTCCTTTTACAGCTGCCACTCTGCCACTTGTTTCCCATCTAGTATTTTTGCAGCTGTTTATTCTGACTCACTGAAGAACATTGCGTAGGGTTTTATTTTTTCAATAATGAATCCCATCCTATTTCATTCAGACCACTTTGTCAATTCTTTGGTCTTGTTTTCTAAGCCATTTTTTCATTTTGATGCCTGTGAATTCAATAGATATATTCTCTGCTCTGTCACTAGGTTGTCAATGAAGTATGAAGACTATTGATTCAGTGCTGTATCTATATCTGTTGTCATATACCTTCCAGTCCTACAATGAACTGTTGATAACTCCTCCCTAAGTGCAGTTCTGAAACTGATATTGGACAGGTCTTAGAATAGCTCTGTCTGTAACATTGTTTGCTTATCAAAATGTCTCTTGAAGCAATGTCAAAAGTATTTTTTAAGTTAGTGTATTTTCTTATTTTGTTTTTCATAAGGCCTTATTCTTAGAAGGTAAATTGGATTGGATTTGTTCTTGATAAATATATGTTGGCTGCTGCTCATCTTTGTGTTATCTTTCAAGTTTCTGAAATTCTTAAATTCTTCCAGTATTGCTTCAAGTGTAAGTTGAGTAGTTAGTTTATAATTCCTTGTCTCTTCCTTTTACCACTTTCTAGAGATAAAGATTGTGCTTGACCTTTTTAAATTTTCTGAAATGTCATCGTCCTCTCAAAATTCTGAAAGATAACTACAAATGCCTCTGACATTGTTGTAGTCAGTGTTTCATGTACTCTAAGGCAAATTTCTTGAGATTCAGTCGATTTGGCAACATCTAATTAAGCCAGATATTCCCTCCTCAATTCTTTCTCTGTTCTCACCTGATTACTTGTCTCTGTGTTAAAAATGCTAGCTGCCTGATACATACCTGGTAAATGCAGTAACCCCTTCTGATTTGTCCAGTACCGATGAGATAGGCTGGCGCTTAGGAAATCACTACAGACTGATCTTGAGTGTTCTTGTATCTTCTTAGTCCAAATCTGAACTCCTGCTTACAGATGCTTTTCATGCTCAGATAGGACTAATCTCTCTCCAGAGAACCATCAAAAAATTTTCTAAAAGCAGGCAGAAACTTCCTCAAGGTCCCTGATAAAAAGTTGTTGGTTTACTGTTGTTGATTTTTTTGTTGTTATTTGGTTTTTGGGAGATTTTTTGGTTTTTGGTTTTTTTGGTTGTTTTTTTTACTGAAGTTCAGTCTCAGAAACAAAGCATGTCTCTGAATATCTAAATTGTCATTAAAGGTAGGATCCAGACTGTGATTCAAACACCTCCTTGTAGGAACTTAAGACACCTGCCTAACATAAATGCTCAGGTTTTTCTGATACATGCTACAAAATCCAGAACACCCTTTTAACATAGACCTTTGGTCTGAGTGTCAGTTCAGTTCAGTTCAGGTATCTGGTACCAGCTCAAATGTCCTACTGCATCCTGCTTGACTTCAGCTGCGAATTCGGAAGGTCACATGTCTTCTCTCTCATTTGATAGCTCATGCAGATATCCCAGGCACGCCAAGATGTCTTAGATGCAACCTGGCACCTATATTTAGGCAGCTGATTTCCCCCCATACACACACACACCCACCCCTATAGTCTGTAAATTAGGTGTCTAATGTATAACTTAAATCCCACTCCAGATTTTATAACAATAGAATTATTACTGGTTGGAAATAATCCTACTTCTCATGAAAAGTGCTTGCGTGCCTTTTCTTCAGAAACTGTTTTATTATTTTATATATTTGATTATTTTCCTGTGTCCTTTAGTACTAGGGAAATTAAATAAGAACACCCCTCCCCCAGGCTGTTTCTAAAACTTAATATTCTTGCTGCTCTTTTGTATACTGAAGTCATAATCCTCTATTTGTGACGCCTAAACTGGTTGCTGTGGAAATAATTAGACTGTTGCAAACCTGATTAAGACTTCAGGTAGAGAAGGAGCTGGAGAAACAAACAAATTCTTGGAAATAAATATTCTACCTTAACATTGATATCCTTTGTAAGGAATACAGTATTAAAGCACAATTGTTTCTAAAAAGGATGGTTTTTTTCAAATTTCTCCAAGATGTAGGACTCTTTTTTCAGCCTTCGTCAAATTCTTTTCTTCCCCATAATTTTATGTAAGTATCTTTAATAAGATAAAAAGAAACAAAACAGAGAATATATGTAATACCATGAACAAAAGTGTTTCTAATATATATTCTGAAGTGGTAGAAAAAAACCTCTGAGCTACAGTTGCTACTGGCATGAATTATTTCTCTCCTCTTGCTGCAGATTAAAACATCCAAAAGTATTTTTCTCTTAATCCCTTTTTTCAGGTTAGTGACTTTTTCTTTTTCTTGTTTTTTTTTTGAGAAAGCATATGGTTTTCTTCATGTGTGATAAGCCTAAAATTAATATGAAAAAAATTTAAAAAAAGAAACAAAGTAAAACTAGAACGCTTTAATAGAAAACCACAATAGGGAACAAAAATTCTTAATTAGCATCCCAAAAGCACTTCTTACTTTAGGTTAAAATGAGTAATGTTGCTCATTTATCATCGTATGTAAATAACATTGGCAGGCCTATCTCTTGTTGCTGAGAGCACCACTAAACATTCAGTCACAGAGGTTTACACTAAAACACTTTGACAGCTTGCAGACATTTTAACCCAGAGACAAGTATCTCTGTGTGACCACTAATGATTCTGATGCATGGAAAAGCAGCAATTGATCTGAAACAGTAAGAGAAGTAGATAAAGCTGCTAAATTAGAACTAGCAATCAGATTCTTGAAAGCATCGCTTACAGTTTCTCTGTAGTAGGTGCACACACTAATTGTGAAGCCCGAGATCCAGACTCCAAGTGCATATGATTTATTTGCACTTAAAAAGTAAATCACGTTGATGTTCTGTGCATTACTTTGGCTAAATGGGTAAGTCAAGAGGAGATGAAGTCTGAGGTTTTGTTTGACCAGGTGAGCTTAGCAAACAAATGTTAGAGAATTAAAGCTTTCAGTAACAGTCTTTAACGCATAACTGAACTAGCTGATCAAGTGTAATTAACCTATCTTGTGCCATGGGTGGAATCCAGCTTTAAATACACTGCATCATCCAACTGTAAAGGAATATTGCATTTGCTGTTTGAGAAAGAACCATATTCAGCACTCCACTGAACAGCAAAGGAACTCTTCCCAACCTGGAGGAATTTACATTGCAGTCAGGTTAACTTGTTCTTGTTTCTTTGTTCCTTTCAGCTGTCAGTGTCTTTGCTCTTCTGTACCTCTGTTAGTCTCCCGCTTCTATGTCAGTACAGCTTCAGCTCCAGCTGTAGAAGATGTTTTGCAGACATGCACAAAGAATGAGTCCCAGGGATCCGAGAATACAAAGATGAAGCGAAACGTGGAGGCTGAAAGAGACAGAATCTAAAAAATGTGGGAGAAAGGGGCTGTTATGAATCATCTGTGTTTCATCCGTGCAAATTTATATTCTGGACCAGGCATTAAAGACAAACTTCCGAAAATCATAGCAGTTTAAGCTGTGCTAGACTCCCTCCCCTGTTGCTGGCCACAGCACAAGGCTGTATTTCTAGTCTTGGAGTTTGTGTAGCAGCACCTAATCACTATAAATCTACATCTTTCAGACTGAACTGGCTTAAAATATCTCTCCAAGTTTCTGTATAAATTACAAGATTGGAAGATTTATTTAAGAGGGACAAACCAATGCATATAGGCAATGTAAAATTTCCAACATCGTGCAGCAATAGTGACCAATCTCCTTTCCTCAAATTTCAACAGATTTCTTTCATGAAATCTGTGTGTAATTGACCAAGGAAGCTAAAATGTGGAACAAATTTCAGCTTATTGACTGCATTGGCAGTCAAGTAATATTGCCACACCTTTATTAAGAGCATGTTTGGCTGTGGAGCACTTGCAGAGTAGTAATCTGAGCTCCTTTTGATCTGAAAAATGTAAAGTCCTGAATCTGTAGTAGATCTTGATTTCTCAATTCCTGGTGCAACAAAATGAAATGATTAGGGCAAATCTTAACATATATTAAATTGAATTAAATTGAATTTGTATAGATAAAATATATTCTTTTTTAAATTATATACCAAATTTTAATTCAAGTTTAGGAAATGTTTGGTTGTTGCAACCAGCTTGTTCACACATGCTTTAATTGCTCCCTTGGGATCTTGTCTGTAATTTGTAATTGCTGGCCCTGTTTGTCAGTGGTGCCTTTTAAATTTGTGACTTCTAGCATTGCCAAGAGAACATTTATCATTAACTTTGCTATCACTGCTTTCATTTTGAGCCTTCTGTTAGTTTTTCTTTTTTCTTTCATTTAATTTTATCAAAGTCAAAATGGAACAAAACAGCTCATCATTGGTTAGCGAGAAGTCCAGTAAGAGTGGATCTGTAGAGTGCAATAGCTGCTGCTGAGGACCAGATGCCTACATTATATGCATTTCCAAGGTGTTTATTTCACTTGGGCTGTAATGGTTCTGTGAACTGTATTTGTCTTAGATACTTAAGGTAAAGTCTTGGAGTGCATCTTTTCACTTGCTGCAGTTTAATTGGAAGGAAATGCAAGTTGTGCCTGCTATCTGATACATGACATGAACCAAAACATCATAGGTGCAGAGACTGCAATATTCACTTCAAAAATCTCCCTCCTGGTCCAAACCGAAATGCTAAAGTAGCACACCCAAGGATTAAATACATATAGGGCCTCAATGAGCCAAAAATACCTGGGGAAAAATGCTCTTTTTTTTCAGAAGACAAAAGGCCCCCTTATTATTGATAAAACCATAGCAACTCCAAAATGTCAGCCTGTGTTCAGGGTGCTGTTCAGCTGTGTGTAGAGTCATGCAACAGCACTGAAAAACTTGCTTAATTCGGTACTTGGTGGATGGTATTTTGCTCTACCTTGAAGATGCTAGGAAATGTTTGCCAGGCACCACTGGAAAGCCATCTTTCAAGTTAGGGTCATTAAGCAAATCAAGTAGCTAGGGAACTCTGGATCTCCCAGTTCTATCGAAACTGAATTCAGGGTACTCAGCTTGAAAGAGAAAAGGACTTTGTGATGTGCCTGACAAAAATGGTACGGTAATGTGACAGGCATGGAATGACCTGTCCACTGGTTTGATTTGCTGATAATCTGCAGTCTGGGTGCTTTCTGAGCAGGAAATTGCATCTGTGTCAATATGTTCTGCAGACATCTTATTTGTCCAGTAACTCCTGAACCCTCACAGAATTTTGCCACCCAGATGAAATGTACCAGTGAGCCAAATACAGAATATCTGCTTTTTAAAGTCACTGCTTACTTTGATGCCTTCTGGTTTTTGCAACATAGGATATGCCTTCCTTAGCAAGTAGTACCGTGTAATGGAAGTGAATATGTAGAATGAAATGATTCGTGCTGATGACCTGATAGCCTGCAATATGCATTTGAAAGGATTTTATATCAAGCTAACAGTAGTCTAGTTACATGCACACCTGTTAGTGGCTGACTCATTTTAGGTGAGTATATGGAGTGCATCTTTCAGTTTATTTTCCTTTTAAAGGAATCTATTTAATGTGCACTGACACTCCTCTGTAGTGTGAACCAAAGAGGATATTTGCTTCAAGTGCTCTCCAGATCAAAACAAAACACTGATGTGAATTCACATTGCTAGTAAGAGTTCCCTACTCTTCTCTGCTACTCATCACCTTCCAGATCTGCCTCACAATTTCCTCAGTAATTTCTTTTCCTAGCTGAAGAGCCCTAGTTTATCTATTTCCTCCTTGTATGAAAATATTCCATTCCTTTTAAGATTTTTGTTGCCTTTTTAAGTTTATTGTTGCCTTGGGAACTGAACTGCAAAAGTCAAATCCTTCACTACTCCAAGACCTCTCTGACTATGCTGCAGCAGCGTTGAACAAGTGAATTGCTCTGCCCCACTTGTGGGACCCTGGAATCAGTCCCTGGAACTGAAGGTTCATCCTGTTCTTGTTCCTTAGCTTGGTACCTGGTCAGTGTGGAGTAGAAGCCTAATTCAAATACAGGGACATAGTCGAGGAGAAGTGGAAGGAGGCAGTCAGGTAACTGGCAATTTTCAGGACTAAAGAAATAGCAAAAATGACAAGCGAAAATTTGAGTACATTAAAGGTAAGGGAAATAGAAAAGAGAGAGCAAGGAGGTGTAAGGTCACGTATTTCCTTCAGTATATGGAAGGAAAAACCAATATTCCTCTGCAAAATACCTGTCAAATAGACTGACAAAATAGCATCCTGCTTGCACAATTGGTTCTGTTAGGTTGTGCCTATGTTCGCTGTTTGCTTTGAGGCAGAGCTGAAATTGTGGGCAGAGCTCACAGGTCATCCCCCACCCCACGCCATCAGAGAACTGAGTCACAGAGCTGTTTGTATTTTCAGAGAAAAGCAATAAAATCTTCAAAGCATACCCCCGTCATAAAAGTCTGCCTCAGGTGCAAGCCAAATAGAGTCCACCCCTTCTTGGAGAGGAAGGGTTGTTACCAATGACCAGTGCTTTGGATCAGTCAGTTCCCACGTCCTTGGTGCAAACACTCAGTCCACGGAACTGGATTAATCTCATCTGAGGTAAAACTCCTGTGCCAGATATATCATTGCAGGGTCCACAGTGCCATCTGTTTTGATCAACTGATCCTCTTCTGTTGCTCCAATTTACTTGTTAACATATATGTACCCTGCAAAACCAACTGATAATTAGCTTGAACATCCAGTGCATCTAACATTTAGTGCAGAGCTCATTATGGTTTCACAAAGCATTTGTGACATTTACTTTCCTTTGTTTGTATACAGCAAAAAAAGTGACTTTTAAAAGAGCATTAGACTCCTGTAAACAGGGTCTGGAAAGGCTGGAAAGCCACATGCTCAAATGTTAGGAAATGTCAGCATTATGGCTGCAGAAGTGCCCAGCAGTCACAGCTGCAAGTTGAGTCAATCAGAGCAATATGACATGTATTAGGTGTTAATGTTCTTAAAACTCAGATTCTGCATAGCTTTAAGAAAAAATGTAGTGCATAATCTGGTTGGTTTTCCTTTCTCTTTAGCAAAGTGCTTATTGCTGTTAGTTCTCTAGCACTTTCAGAGCAAGTCTGGTGACAGGGAAGCGAGTGTATAATGTGGCTCAGGCATAAACTGATAGCTCTGAGTTTTACCTTCTTGGTCAGTGGTAATCTATACCAAATTGCAATCAGAGCATTTTTGAATTACAGCCAAGCTATTGCAGCAGTGAGAATAGCCCTAAATAAAAACCAAGTGGTACTGCTGTGCAGCTGCGATCGTGCCTGCCCTCCTAATGGAGTGGTGCACTAATGCGGTGAACGTGCTGCTGCTGGGTCATGGTTTGATGTTCTTCTGCCCCACCAGACATAGACTCCACTGGCACTCCCCATCCTGAGCCTGTCATTTCTGTTTCAGTAAAGAAATGCCTTTTATCATGACTCCGAAAGTTTGCCCGTTGTGCCCATGCTTAAACATGTGGTAGTTTATATTCTAGCTGAGATGAGGGAAAGAGAAGAGAGAAACAGGCAAGGAACTGATATTCTCAGATTCTCTGTTATGTCCTGATATTTTTTCCAGCAGTAATATTAACTGAATTGACAGTATCATGATATCAAGTTTTCAATCTCTGTTTACAGACGTAATGTGGAACTCTTAATTTTGCCTAGCAGTGAGATTAAGCATGGCAAAGTGAGCCAAGAGTGTTGGCTTGCAGTTCTCCCGTTGTCTGTAATTTGCAATTTGCACTAATGTTCCCAAGATGGACTTTGCTGTAGTGGACACAAATTGAAAATACACACACACAAATTTATCTAAGTATTATTTGGGTCTAATTTTTTTGGGGGGGTAGTAAAATGCAGTGTACGTCAGGTTATGAAAGGGCATTTAATGAGAATTTTTAAACAGGAAACAGAAACATAATGTGCTTTTTCAGAGAGACACTTCTAAAAAAAGATGTTTAAATTAATCTTTTGTTTATGTAGTTTCAGAACAGAATTATAAATCAAATTGTTCTGAATACTTTTGTAAGTCAATTAGAAGACATCTAAATATTTTTTGTGTGGAGATGAAATTTCTGTGATCTCATTTTAATTTACCATAGTAAATAGACTCTTTTTTTTATTTGCTTCTGGTTTGCATAATAGATACTTTTGCTCGAACTGTTATCATGTTGTAAAGGAGGGCTTACAGATGGTGTAAGCACGTTGATTTTTTTCATGACACACAGACTGAATTATTTGCATAATAAGGTAGCTTAAAGATAGCATTTTGGTAAGCACACTCATGCCAAAGTATCAGGGTGTTTTTTTAAGATGTAACAATCTTAATTGCCCTGTCACTGTGAACGTTCAGCTATAATCATTAAAAAAAAAACCCTTATTTTGATTTTGTGTGTTTCTTCCCATTTTAATTCACTGTGTGAACAAGTTCAGCAATCCCTGTTGAAAGGAAATAAACTTTGTGGGAAAATATATGTTATACCCATTCCTCTAACAATACCTAATCCAAGTGCCAGACAGTATTGTAGCAAGATGCTGCAAGAAGTTAATTCTAATAAGAAATACTTGGTATGTCAAGCATTACGCAAATTTTCTTGAACAACTCTTTTCTATCTTTTGTTTTTGTCTTGATGTATTTCTTTATTTGTTAAAAGAAATCTGATGAAAAAACTTCCTGTAACGTGAAATTTCCATTTAAATCTGCTTTGTTAAAGCACATGCTTTTTTAATTACGTGCCTCTGTTCTTCACAGTCTCCTGACAGTTTGACTTTCACATAAGTCTCAAGCCATGCCACCCCAGTTTCATCAGTGATGTCAGTCCTAAAGCCCAGCTGCTCTTCTGTCACTTTTGTTGTGTCTTTGCATGCCTCTGCGATGCACTGATTATGTTCCCAATGAAACACATCAAGAACAGCCATCTGCTTATGCAAACACAACAGGAAAACCTCTCTTGTCTTCTTGTCGCTTGAAGCAATTCTACTACCATGTCTCTGCTTCCTTGTTTGTGCAAAAAGTGAGTTGAAAAGGAACAAAATATCCTCGAGTTATTTCCTCAAAGTGTTTTCCAAGCTTGTCCATTCTTGATCCAAAGTTTTCATACTTCTGAGTGTGGCCAGTCTGCCTCTCACCAGGGACTGTGCTGCCACTTGAACAGTGATTTATTATTCCCTTGAGTGACTCTGTACTACGTGTGATTCTAAATCAATCTCTTCATCTTCACAATAGCTGTTTATGCAAAAGTTTACCAACACACAGTGGTATAGGTGATGTATTCCATCCCAGCCATGTCATATTTTGGGTTGCATTGCTTTTCCTGATACAACCAATACCAATAAAATAAATCATGTACCTTAATACTATGGACAGAATCGCCTGTATTTATGTTAAAAAGATTCTGTAGCTCTCTGGTCAGTTGAGTGAAGAACTGTTATTATCTGAGACTGGAAAACATTCCCAAAACAAACAATCAGGACATGAAGGCAGGCCCAAATACACTGCTGTTCTGGAAGAGAGTGGTACCCCAGATCTCAGGAGGTAGACCTCATTTGTTTTCAGCAAAGTGGCTATAGAACTTCTAAAAAAAGTGTATGCGGGAAGAAAGAAGCGAGAAGATTTACATTTAAGGGAGCAGTAGGAGTAGATAGATGTCTTAGAGAAGATCCACCAGAAGAGGTGCCAGCTATCCTGCTGCCACCACTTCAGGATATGGAATAGTGCACTCTTTGGGACAGAACCCTTCCCTAATGGACACGCGCTCACTGTCCAAAAGTGGCGTATAGAGGAACAGTATTTGCTGTCACAGCACAAAAATGTCCATGCAGCAGAGTTATGTGGAGACCGGAAATCCCTGTCTCAAGGGGGCCTGTGAGCAACAGCTGCCTTTTTTCCCCTACGCTTAAAATGGAAAAAAATCTACGTGTCATAGTCAGGCTATCATCTTAGATGTACAGCTCAAGTATTTTGAGGGACAGAGAGAGTATGGCAAAAGAGAATTCTGTCAATGAGGGGATATCCTAATTTCACCTGATAATAAGAATCAAAATTCATGATGTGATGAAGGAATTATCTCACTATACAAAGCAGACTTTAAATACAAGCTTCAGCATACAACCAATGCAAATCTTAGAGTAATCACTGAAACTATTCTTTTAAAAAAAGCAGTGTAGTTTCAAATACATACTTTTTTATTTTATCTACTTCCGAACATAAATCTTTGTTTCAGTTTCTATTATTTTATGTAATCAATTATATTACATCTAATTATGTGTTAAGTGTAAGTACAAGTCATCAGAGGAGTAGACCTTTTAATTATAACATAATTATGAAGTTATTGTGCTGTAGAATTACACATTCATCCTCGTTAAGGATACCACATGGTGTATGCATAAGCAAAATTTTTTTCGAAGTTCAGTATTTTCATAATTTCAAAATGTCAAGAATAATTAGTCTAAATTACATTTTTCATTGCCTTACATATACAGAATGCTTACAAAATCTAGACATGAAACTGTATAGATGAGTTTCATTTTGGTTTCCTACCAAGCGAAAAAAGCCCTTGACACAAGAGTCAGATTTTTTTTGCCTTTTTAAGCGTTTGGGTTTATGTAATTATTTTCAAAATGTCTTTCAGGAGGGTCAAGTTTGCAGCAAAACTGAAGCATAGATAGCAATAAAGATCATGAAATAGTGTGCAGCTGTTATAGTATTTTATTTAGAAAACCAGTGGCAGGGAGCTGCAGGACCAAACGGAGCGATGTGTGTCTGGTCTTTCACCCCTGCTGTGGAAGTGCAGCGATTTGCAGCCGTGCACTGCAATTCTCAGAGCAGTTATAACCAGGAATACTTCTCAGCAGCTTCAAAGAGCAGCTCCAAAGCAGCCCACCAGCAGATGGGCTTGCTGACTTGACGGGCAGAAGATCCCTGCAATCACAGTTTGTTTTGTTCCTACCGACTGCATTTCAGACCATGCTCACGGATGACAAAAAATTTACAGCGAGTGATTAGTGTTGATGAATGTTTCCTACTCTTAATACTTTGTTGCATAGCCTTACTACATCTCCATTGTGGGGATTCAAGCAAACTTTTTAATTAAAGATTTGAAAGGAAATTATTTGGATTGAAATCCCTATTTTATAATACATACGAGTTTTGAAACGTTGGGTTGTAGCTTTGTTCTAAATGTGGGAGCAACAGGAAGTTGAAAGTTTGATGATAATTGCTGTCTCAAAAATCTATAATCTAAGTAATAACTTGAAGAGTTTCAAACTGTAATTCAAATGGCAAAAAAAATAGCTGTAATTAGTAATATTTTTAATTGTTACAGTAATTTATCTGTGAAGAAAATCTCAGTTTTTATTGATAGCAATTTTCAGAATAGTAGCCTGCAGCTGTCATTTTAAATGAGCATTTCGGTACAAATGTCAAGGAATAGTCTTGTTCTTTGACTCTTTCTGAGGGAGTTAACTTGTTTGACATATTGTGCAAAGAGATAAATCCCCTCATTAAGGAAAATAAACCACATTACCATATTCCTATTTCTCTGTATATCAATACAAACCTTTTATATAGGACCCATGGCAAGAACAGTATCATTTGCAGATACCAAGAGAAGAGTTAGTAACAAATTGTTGATCACTGGAAATTAAGAAATCCTTGGTTTTTTAATGCATGCTTATATGAATGAGATGCCTAAAAATGATCACAATATTACTGTGGTTTAACAACTGTATTTCCAGTTTTCTGTGGCAAAGAATGAGAAATTAAAGGTTCAAAAATGCCAAAGGTTCACTGAAAGAAGCTGGATAACAATCTGTCCAACACCTGAATGATGATTATGATTGTGATTGTTGTTGTTGTCAAAAACTTACTTCAGTAAAAGTAGGTATGTAGGTCAGTGAAAACTGCATGACAGATTTGATCTAACCTGGGAATCATTCATGCTGTGCAAAAAAACCCACAAGAGAAATAAAATGAATGAATGAAGGAAAAACTATTATTTCTCTTGCTCGGCTGCCAAATGAAAAAATACGGTGTTCCTACATTAAAACATGATCTTTGATGTGTTTGATATTTTGTAGACACTCGACAGATAAAACGGTAAACTCTCAACAAATCTTTTTTCCATTTAAATGGAATCTAGACTACTTGGGAACCTGCCCTACAGGTTTCTGGTTAACATAGTGCTAATAAGAAGGGGAGAATTTTGCATAACATGTTTTTCTCTTGAGGGAAAAGCTATTTTTTTCAGCAGTCTTACAAGGGAGGTTCAAAGAACTACGAAAGAGAGAAAAAGTGAAATCAAATCCTTTAACTGAAAAAAAAAAAAAACCCTTAACAAAAGTCTTCAGAGTAGTTTGCTGGAGCTGTCAGTTGAGAACTGTAAAAGAAACCAATCATCTGCACTAATTGTTTTGCACTGCTTGAAAAATACATTATTCAGAGAGAAAAAGCCACAACGTACAAAATCACAATAGTGAAAGATACATCTGGTACCTTGAGAAATTCTTTTTTTCTGTAGAAAAAAAGTTGAAAATGAAGGATATATTTTTTAAATTATCAAACACCTTTTTTGTTCTATTTTAGCTGAGCTCCTTTTTAAATTTAAGGTGATTGAATCCTTCTGGAAAAAAAAAACAAACCTGAAAGCTTTAATTAGTCTTTTGAAAGGTAAAGCCCTATGTCAGTAGTATGAAACCTGGGTTTTACTTACTTTAACCAGGCCTGCTGGCAGCTACAGCTGGTGAGTTAAAGTGCTTATATAATTCAAATTTTGCAATTTAAGCTGAGTACTAAAATGCTACCAGTAGAATTTTCTTTTGGGTACAGAGAAATGTTTTTGGTAATGAGCAATCAAGCCTTTTTAAATATAAATATTTTTCATATAATTCTGTTTGTCTCTTGAGTACTTTTGAGTCTCTAATACTATTACTTAGTCTTTTTGATAGTCAAAATTCTGTTACTCGACTTCACTTTTGACAGTGTTAGTACAGAAAAATGATTGGCAATGAGCTTGAGTCCGTCATGGAATTACATTTTGTTGCTTTAGTAATGAATGAAAAGCATATAATAAGCAAGTATTTTTCCATGTGCTTATTATTGCCCTAATTAGACCTAAAAACTTTTAAGAGTGGTAATGAGAAATTGATGATATGGTGAACTGATTATCGTCTGCAAACAGTGCTTAATGGACCAGCTTTGCTTCAGTTTTCTGCCTCCTTCTACTAGAAAACTTAATAATTTCAGGCTGCTTTAAAAACCTTAATGATAGAATTTCCAAAAACTTACTTACGAAATTCTAGTTTAATTAAGGAGTTTACACATACACATGGTTAAAGACACACAGACACAAAGGCTCACATATATATGTATACATCCATGCACCCCTCAAGAAACACATATTTCTGTAATCGAAGAGGAATTTAGATTACATATATGATATCATCATCATGTGAAGTTGAAGATTATAATAAAGGACTGGATGCAAAGGAAATACTCCTTGTAATATCCAGATTGTTTTGGATATTGATGAAAGCAAAACCCTGCTTGTTCAGAAGAGCACTTATTGATGGGAAGAGTTAAATGACTGTGCAAATCTATTTGGTTTAGTTCAGCATCCCCAAAGCAGCAAGATGCATATAGAAAAACTCTCTTGGAAAAATTATAAATAGAGGAAAAACATTTACCTTACAATACCTTATATCCCTGAAATCCGAGGCACTCAGAATTGAGATTTACTGTACAGTTCAAAGATGCTATAAAGTTTGAACACCATTAGCTCAACCTCTGCCAAACACCCCCAAAATCTAAGATTCCTCCTCTGCTTGTAAGTATCAGTGTGGCAGACAATGATATTCCATAAATAAGGACTGGCGTTTTGCAATGGGGAATAAGTTGCACGGAACAGTATCTTTATTAACTAAAATTTTTGAAAGCTGAAAACACTGTGCAAGATCTCTTTGTAGACCAGTCCCGGGGTACGTGTGGAGCTCAGGATGAAAACTAGATGAGAATTTCCTGACTGTAAATCAAAACAATAAATCAAGTTGAAGTCTGCTGCGTTTGTGTCAGTGGAGAATATACACATCAGAGGTAGAGAACAATCCATGTAAAAATGCATTTGAGCCTGCCTACACTTTTCTTTTGGCTTCTCCTTGACCTCTTCATCCCACAAGTGATGTGTGTGTTACGAACAACAACATTTGCTGTTTAATTAACACCAGCGAATGTGCAACTTTGTGGATTTCTGAAGAGTGGAGATCAGACTAAAAGGCTTGCAACTAAACTTCAGTTCTCCTGTTCCTGGACAAATGTCCTTTGTTCAAAGCATGAACGAAGCATATTGGAGAAGTATTAGCTGTCGACAGGTCCAACCAACAAATAGGGAGAGGCCTCTTTTGGAGACAGACACTTCTGCAGTTTTAAGGACATCAGCACAGATAGTGGTGTTTTTGACAATGCTGCTGTTCCACTGTTTTAACTGCTGCTGTTTCACTGCCGTTCATAAAAGGCTATGTTTATTTTCTTTATTTGTAACTGTTACTCTGCCTTTTGTGGAAACTTCTTTTCTTAGTTAACTTTTTTAAGACAACATAGAAGTGTGCTTCATAAAGAGAAAATATATTGCAAAGAAAGTATTGAATATGCAGGTTCCCAGAGACTGTTTCTGCAGTAAATAAGTATTTTATTCCGTAATGACCAGTGCCACTTGACAACATATGTACTAAAATGTGTGAAATCAGTTTGCTCTGTTATCCAAAGTACTTTTTTCCCTCATCCAATGGAGATTTTTTTAAACTCTTTTATCATATATGACATGTCATGATTTCTTTGTAATAATAATCAGTAATCAGGAACAACACTGTTACACAACACCTTTGGCTAACATGGATGGTATTTTATTTCTTGGCAGGCAGAGAAGGAGTTTTAGAAGTTAACTTATATCTATATAGCAGTAGTTTTAGAATGTGTGTATGGTTTTTAATTTCAAAATATTGTTGCAGTAATCGCATCTTTTTGCTGGAAAGTCCTAAATATTCAGAAATTAATTGTACAATTAGTCATAAATTTTCGAAGTATTCTATCAGAAAAAATAGTTCCTCTGTCATTTTGCAGTGTGGCTATAAAGCTCCATCATCAACACTTAAATCAAAGTCCTGATCTATAACACCAGAGAGCCATTGGCTTATGTTGGGATGCTACAAATTTGTGGATAAGAACATTTAAATTTCTTCTTTTCTTTCTTATTTTCCTTCAAGTGCTATGTACAGACTGCTCTGCACTGATCTACCATACAAAAGTGTAATATAAGAAAATACAGTTTTAGTCCTATGTTTAAACAGCATTGACAGTGAGATGTACTTACAAGCAGTGAGGTAGACTTTTAACATATCACCATGCATATTAATTCAAAACAGGGTTTAAAAAAGTAGTTTTACATGAGGCTGTCCTTTTCTGTATAATACTGTCAGTAAACATCTGTAATTTACCACATTTTATGTAAAATAAGATGAAGTTGTTCAGCTTTTTAAAATAAAATAGAATAAAATATTTAATGGGAAAAAATGGCCATGTACCAATAAATTGCAAAATATAAATAATTTCAAGTTGTCCTCAAAAGTTGCTTTAAGTTACACTGCAACTCTTACTTTTGATGTTGGGAATTAGTGCCATAGTACTGTTGGCTTTATTGGAAGCAAAGTTGGCTTCACATTTGTTAAGGAAATGCAAGTTAAGTAAAATAAATTAAACAATATCAATAAGAGATCTGACTTGGGAGTAGTGTTGCACCAAGCAGAAGAACTTTTCCTAGGAAAAAAAAAAATCAAGGGAAATACAAAAATTTTGGGGTTTATGTGATATCAGAGAGGCAACCCATTGAAACTGTATTAACTGACCTATTTAATTTTTTAACTTAACAAAATAAATTTTAAAAAATTATTTATAGTGGATCTTATACCAAATGAGTGAAGACAAAATATTATTTTCAATTTTTTATGACTATCTAAATATAATTTCACATAGGTCTCAAGAGGGGTTTTTTACGTTTCCATTGTATTAGCACACAGTAACTAGAATCCACCTTAAATTTATTTATTTGGGAGGACTGATTTTTTAGCATTTTTCCCATGTGTCTTGCTTTCTTTTCAGCATTTTCATTTATACAATTTATCCTATATTGTCAAAACAGTGAATACATCCATCAAGACCAAAACTTAAACATGTCAGTAGAGTGCTATTTACTGCCGCAAATACATTTGCCTTATGGCGTCGTCTCTTTTCTTTTTTATCATCTACTGAATAAACAGGTTTTTGGTCTTCACTGTTTCTTTCTGTACTGTTAGATGACGAGCCAGCTATGCACTACTGTTCCTAGGAAATGCCAACAGTTTACCACTGATAGAATTTTCTGTTCTTCTAAGAATATCCAGGTTTGCGTGTAAACACTTATGAACTGAAAGAAGAACATATGTAGGTTTCTCTCAGCTGCCAGTACTTTGCATTTGTAGTGCAGCTTTGCTCACATTAAATTTTGACATTTGTAACTCTGTATTCTTACCATGCCAGTGTAAATAAATACATGAACAATCACCTAATTCCTGAGAAAGACCAAGGTGTCAGAAAATAAATTTTCTTATTTCTGTGTAAGTCTAAAAGCAAGTCTCCGCTTTTCTGCTAAGCTTTATATCAAGGTTAATGCATGTAATTTACAGGGAGAAATTAATCAAATGAAAAATATTGCCTAACTTTGAGATTTTTACAGAACTGGTTGTTAAAATGACAACACAAATGTATTTTTTCTCTATAGTGACCCAGACATAATTTAGTAGTTAGACAGTAACTGATGATCTAGCAGGATTCCCAATCCAGGAAAAGAATGTCAAGGAAGCTTTGGAAACTTCTTAAACTGTATGGGGTTCCCCACAGTACTTTTGAAGTATACCTGGGGAGATATTTTCTTCGTCTAACTAGCAGGAGTTGCACGTGTTTGAGTGTTTTTTTAGAGTGTTCACAAAGAAAAAATGTAATCAAGTACCTCACAAATTGTATGGGCTCACAAACTGTCATGAAATGAAATCATAACCTTCTCAAGTGCTGTATATTCAAGCTGGGCAATATAAGTTTCTTTTTAGATATATTTTAAGAGAACATAGTCTCTCTCTCATTAGCTTCCTTGTTGACAGCATGTTTTGCATTTTTAAATTTTAATTTTAGTATATTTAGATGCTCTTTTTATTTCCTACCATTTCTTTCTTCCTGAATGTTTATCAAAGTCCTCCTTCCAGTGAAGGAATTTGCAGTAAATACGAAGTAAATAGACTTAATTGTAATGCATTTAAGTGCCTGAAGGAAATTATTTTGAAAAACTATGTGGGTTTTTATTTTTTGTTTTATGATTAAAAATAATTTAAATGCCCATTTTAATATACTGCAGACTGAAAATATCTTCAACATTGTAAATTTTTTTTTTAAACTAACTTTGGACCAGTACTGTACTTTCTTGTACTTCTGTTCTTGACAAAAATGCTTTGATACGAATCTTTGTGCTTTGCTCTGGAAAGATGCAAGTCCTCACAGATGTAAGTTTATCGTTTAAGACTCTGTTTCCAAAAAAATCCAGCTAATCTTTTATCTACACACTTCTGAGAATTACCTGTCAGTTAAATTGAAATCATCCAGATCCTCTAATGTGTAGTGAATATGATACTTTAGGTAGACAATATGTGAAAACTTCTTTGCAAGTATGATGCACTATTTTGTTTCAAGGACAGTGAGATAACACGAAAACAACAAAATAATTTTCACCATCAAAACATGTTTCTGAATATTTATAAGACACGTAACAAGGACAGAGGTGAGCCCAGTAGACTACCACTTTAATAGACAGCTCATTTCAGATGTAAAAAAGTTGAAAAAGAATTGAAAATGTTCAGATCTCCCTATTATTAAATGTATTGCTTAGAATGAGTTGCAGACCAATCCCAAGTGAATATACAAACTGTTGGCTGTTTTCTGAAAGGAAAATGGAAACAGCACTATGAGTCAGTAAGGCAGATTTTCCAAGGTGGCATAAGAAGCAAAATGCATATGGAAAATATTTGTGCAGAAGATGTTTCATAAAGTTGCAGATCTTGAAAACTGGTAAGAGAAAAAGGTTTTCAGTCTTTCAGGTTTTTCAGGTTTTCAAGTGAGTCCTGCCAATCATTATATCTGAAGTCTGTTATACAGAATTGAACTGAACAGAAGATACAGACCAGAAAACTCTTTTCTTTTTATTTGCATTAAACATTACTCAGAAAAAAAAGTTAGTGTACTGAGAAGAAAAATACCTCTTAATTTTCTCCCATCAATCCTTGGTACAACTTAAAAGCATTTTAATTTAGTTTGTGAGGGAAGCATCCTAGGCAACATTGTCCCCTGAAGATTTCTGCAACATAATACCAAAACCAGGACGACGGCATGTAAATCTTTGCATCTTGTTAAGACACTATCCTTACCATGGATTGACATTGAAAACTGTCTTTTTTTAAAATTTCCTAGAGGCATAAGATTATGGTAATGGAAAAGCATTTTTAGTTTGCAGCAGTACTTAAGTGTATTATTTTAAAATACTGTATGATGAACTGTAGTGTTTTTACCCCCAGCTTTTATGAAGACCTAGTTGCCTCAACTGTAATTTAACAGCTCAGTTGCTTGGGGGGGTGTGTGGAGATACTTTTTTTTTTTTTTTGAGTGTCTGTCTAAAATTGAGCTTTAATTCATATTTTTAAAGTTTCAGCTTGCTACCCTTAGTTAACTCACAGTTTTAAAACACTGATTGTCCTTGAACTTAGCCCATGTGGCAGATTTCAGTGAGACTGAATAGTCAGTTTTGAAGGTTGAAAGCACAGGTATGTAGGACAATATGAATAAGGAAGACTGTATATGAGGATTTTATCATATGTTTGAAGTTGTATGTATTTGGTTTTGTTATTGTGGTACACTGACAGAAGATATAAGTGCAACTTAAGGCTCAAGCATCAGTCAGTAAAGTCAAAATATCTGAATGAGATTGTTTAAATGAATTCTAGAAATCTGGGATGCTACAGATTACATCTAGAAAAATATCACCACATTTTTTACTTTTCATTGTTTCAAAAAAAAGGTTAAATTTTGTATGAAGAGTTATCTGCTTGCTCTTCTTCAATGATTTCACTTCTCTTTTTCACACTCCATATGTCTGGTTTGTCACCCGTATGCAGCTATACAAGCTTGCTGTTATCCTCTTTTGGCTGGGTTTTGGCATGAAAAAAAAAAAAATGCTAATTGACATAACCTCTTCAAAACTACTATAGAAGCAAGGCTTCTGTGGAAAAATACCAATATATTGCATTCACAGCAAAGCTGTGCAACACTGGGCAAAATTTTGAAAGCAGGATTACCAGCTACCATGTGGGTGTGGGTGTGGGTGTGGGGGTTGCAAAGTGAACCTGCAGGAAGGACAACTGTCGCTTCCTGGAGATCTCCGACTGTAAAAAGCTTCTTTAACATCCAAACCATTCAGCCTGACATTGGATCATACTTTCTTAAGAACCACGTCTGAATCAGAAAGATGTAGAAGACTGGGAGATGTTTCCTGCTTGCCTGCCCGGCTTAACCAGAAAACTGCTAACCAAAGAGGCTGGTCTGTAGCCTCAAAGTATGTGGCATAGTCAAGCTCATATTCAGGTTACTCTACTTCTTTTGGAGCAGAAGCTGCCTACTTGATCCCACACTTCATATTCCTTAACCTTCATTCTCCTGTGGTCCTGTAATAGGGTAATTCTGTGGCATTATTGGTGCATTTCTTCAGGTGACATTATCAGTGACATTATTTCAGTTCAAAGTATGTGAAATAATGTGAGGTTTTGTTCTGTCTAAATAATTAGTGTGATTTGCTTTTATATTCTATTTTAGTTGAGAGCTTATGAAAATTAAAATAGCAATGATACGGTTCTTTCTGGACAAATGTTACATTATTTATACCCTCATTATTAATACACTTTGACTGTCTCTCTCTTTTCATTTCCTTTTCTTTCAGTCCCCATTTCCTTCTCATATTTCACAAGCACTAGACCTTTGTTTGACAATTTAATTACACTATCCAAAATCAAACTGAGACAATCTAAGGGTTGCAGTCCAGTCCTGGGCCACAGATGAGCCTCATAGTTATGCAAACTTAGGCATCGAGTAAAGAAAATATGACAAGTTTGACTGGATTTTTTTTTTTTTTTGAGGATTGTGGGATCATTCAGACTTGCAAAAGGGCAATTTAGGCAGGTCAGAACTGAAGATTATATTACTTTGACACCGTGAAACAAAATGGGTGAACTTTGTTCAGTTCTGAGCAGCAGAAATAAAGTACAAAAATGATCATGCCATGCTACGGGAACATTTAATAAAGTAAGATGTAGTCACTCAGGGACGTAGTGATACCACTGTATTTCTTTGATCAATCCCACTTTCACCAGTGTGGATGTCGTTCCCTGTAGTACTTCTACTTTTCCTCTAATTAATCTGTTCCGATGATACAGCCCCTTGTAAGGGAAATTCTGCAACATTCAGAGACCTGATTTGCTCATAAAATAACTGACACAATTTCAGTTTGATCATTTTGTATTTTGAGTGTGTCTTGTCAAACAAGTCTTAGATGCTGTCTCGATTCTGAATGATGCATCAAATTAGCATTAAATCACTGCTTGCTGCTTCTCTTTGCAGTCTGTACTCACAGATCTGCAGCTTGACATGAAGTATGCAGCATCTACCTTTAAAAATGCAGGGAGCTCAGTTCATATCTTCACTCTAGAATTCATTCCTGAAGGAGATAGATTGCTTAAAGCTTTGAACTTGTTTTTGTATTACTTATTTCATCTTCATAGATCTAATATATTGCAAATCAACTTAGAATTATTGTGAGACCTTACAAGATTCTGTCACTAGCGTATTTGCCTAAGTCTTTATTAGTATAGGACTGCCATTTTTAAAATCTTTTTAACAGAATTTTATGTTAGTAGCAATAGTAATAATAGTTTTAGATTGTTGTAGGCACTTCAGCACAAAGTTGATTACACAGGATTTCAGTTTCTTGCCCTGGGGGCTTGTCTTAAGTATCACTCGAATGAAGAAGACAGTGAAGGTGCTTAATTTGCTGGTTTTTTAGATATCTTAGATATCAATACATTAAGGTTGTCTTGGCTGAATTTATCACCTGCTTATGTGTAAGTAGTCACACATTTATAGGTTATAAGAAGGAAAGGTTGAATCAAGGACTATAATCATTTGATACATGAATCATACTACTTCACTGTATACCAAATACAACTTTAACTACAAGCCAGCATGTTTGATTCATTTTAGATCGTGTTTGTCCAAATCATGAGTGTGGAGCTCATGATCATATTCAAATCATCCTGTATTTTTGGAGCTGTATAAAAGGAAAATCAACAATTCAGTAATCAATAAATGATCAGTAATAATTTAGTTATAAATTTAAACTCCAAATATCAATAGAAAAATATGTTCTCCAACAGCTTGTCCTAATGAATTTTAATGCTGGCAGTTTTTTATGGATGAGGGACTTCAGGTGTGTAAGTCATCACACAGAGTTCAGTGGTACATTCAGATGCAGAAGTTATTACAGAATTTATCACTGCCATCATCATCATCATCATTTAAGAGTTTATGTTGGATGTTGTGGGTAGCTTTCATTTTTTAAGAAATAATGTTATCCTGTGGTAATTACTTTAGGAGTTGTCAGATAATAGTGAATTATTAAATGACAGCACGGACTAGCCTAGGTGGCTGTTTTGGGACTTGTTTTTAATTATTGTGTAGTTTTAGAGCTTGGTCTGAGACTATGCAGAATTAATTTTGTATGATAACTCCATTAAGATAGAATTTAACTTTTGTGTTGGGTTCACATGGCCAGGTTTTGGTAGCAGGGCGGACTGCAGGAGTGGCTTCTGTGGGAAGCTGCCAGCAGCTTTCCCCATGTCCAGCAGAGCCAATGCCAGCCGGCTCCAGGACAGACACTCTGCTGGCCAAGGCTGGGCCAGTCAGGAATGGTGGTAGCACCTCTGGGATAACATATTAAAAAGGGGGAAAAAAGTTATTGTGCAGTTGTAATTGGGGCCAGAGAATAGCAGAATGAGAACATGTGAGCAGAACAACTCTGCAGACACCAAGGTCAGTGCAGAAGGAGAGGCAGGAGGTGCTCCAGGTGCCAGAGCTGAGATTCCCCTGCAGTCTGTGATGCAGACCATGGTGAGGCAGCTGTGTCCCTGCAGCCCACAAAGGTCCATGGGGATACAGAGATCCACCTTCAACCCGTGGAGGAGACCCACATTGGCTGCCCAAAAGATGCCCATGGCTGCCCGAAAGAGGGTTGTGAACCTGTGGGAGGCCAGCGCTGGAGTGGGGTCATGACAGAGATCTCAGGACCCATCTCCGTGCACTGCTGGGGGAAGGAGGGAAAGGTTAGGGGAAGGTGTTTTTAAGATTTATTTTACTTCTCATTAACCTGCTCTGATTTTGTTAGCAATAAACTCAATTAACATCCGCAAGCTGAGTCTGCTTTGCCCAATCAGTGAGTTCTGTCCTTAACTCATAAACCCTCCCTTGTCCACTTGCAGAGAGGAGTGATAGAGCAGCTTTGGCGGGTGTCTGGCATCCAGCCGGTGTCAACCCACTACAGCTCTAGGTACTTTGTAACCATATTGTGCTGAAGGCTAAATCTATGTAATGTTCTATATTGTTTTTAAAAGCATTCTGTTCTGTGGAAGGGGATTGAAAGTGTTCCTAAAGTGATGTTGAAAGAATGCAAGTAGTAATCAGATTCTCCCGTTAGAACATTAATTTTTTAACAGTAATATCAGCTAAGACTGGCACTGATAATTCAATCACTCAAGTAGTTGAATTTGCATTTGGCAGAAAATGATTGGAAACATCTGCAACAAGTGCTCGAAACTACTGTTGCAGTTCAGCAACTGCTGTCATTGAATGGATGTAGAAAACAGCCATAAACTTTAAAAGAATATTCATTAAACACAGTGCTCATTAGGCAATTTGTGAACTGCACCACATTAATTACACTGCTTAGAAATCTCCTTGAAATAGGGACTTTTTTGCTTAGAAAACAGTACACAAGAAAAAACTTTAACAAAATGCTTCGGTATTTTCTGTTTAATCAAGATGTTAAAGGATTTGCTTTTCCTTTTTTGCACGTAGCTTTTTGTGAAGTTAATAGCACCTGCATTATATTGTTCCTCATTATAAACCTATAAATCTCCTTTAGAAACATAAATGCTGTGAAACCTGTCAACTGGTAGTATATTGTATTTATTAGGATCATGAATCGCTAATTCGTAATTTAGAAAAGTGCCAGCTCAGTGAAGAGGTTATTTACTGGCAGGTGTGTATATTCTGTATATGACTTTTTCATAAACCATTCTGACTTGCTTGCAGATGACTTCTTTTGCAGAGCATTATTTGTTGCCTTATCTCATAAACCCTCTATAAGCAGACCGATCTTGATACTTTTTGTCACAAAAGCAGCCAAACCACTCAAATTTTTCTGAGAATGGCTTTCAACACTTTCACAGGACGAAAAAAATCTTTTTTTCACTCCGTGCTTTTAATTTCATGTGCAGTGTTGTGCAAATGTCCATAATTTGCCCATGCTATTTCCAGTTTGATTGTGTAAATCACCACCTCAAAGTTCCATCTCCTGGTTCTCCTTATTGCCTGTGAATCAAACCAGGAAAGGGAGACTTTGCAGGCTGACATCCAAGAACTGTGACACAGTTGTGCAGTAACTTAAAACACATGTAGAAATGACAGTGAGTGGAGATCTTCTTTTAGATGCATTGCACATTTTACCACATAACGTTGTTTTTTTTCTCCTTGGTAATTGCAGACATTACCTTTACTTGCAGACATTTACTCTGAGAAGGCTGGGAAAGACAGTTTAATGTTTTTCCACATATAGTTTACTAGATGTATTCCTTAACTGGAACTTGTCAGTCATCTCTTATAATTCTATTTGTGATATACAAGGAAAATAAAGTATATATTACTTACTTTTGGTAATCAGTAAAGACAGCGACAAGGAAAAGGATAATGTGAGTTTTATTAGGACAGTTCCTATTTTAAATAATTGTAAGAACAGTAAAAGTCAATACTGTTGCTGAAAATGTCAACTTTATAGACTTTAGAAGTTACTAGTAACTAATATTTAAAGAAACGGATGTTGCCTAGAGCTATTTTCTTCTTTACAAGTTTTTGCCAAGGTGAAAAAATCCAAAATATTCTGAGCCCAAGATTTTAGGCATACATTAGTCTGACAGAGCACCAGAAAGTGCTGTGATATATTTACTACTGCTGCTGTTGAGCCCAGGGTTGAAATATAGTTCATAGCTTATAGGAAAAAAGAAAAAATCCCAAAATATTACTCTTTCCTAAATATACGTGATTCATATTGGAATTATGTGCATGTTGACCTAGCTTTTATTTTACAGATTTATTCTTGCTGTTTGCAGAGATTTCTATAGATAATCACAGTCACTCCCTATTATGGGTGTAAATGAGCACAACTTTTGCTCAAAAGGCACAATCACAGAGCCCTTTGGCAGGGCCACAGGGCTCTCTCCAAAGAGGAGGAGAGGGGAGGGAGGGAGTAAAGGAAGGGAAATTCAAACTGTTTAACCCAAGGCACCTGGGGAAGGCAATAGGCCCTTCCGTAGGGAGTGAGATATCCTTACATTTAGGTCTTCAGAGATAATAATAAAACCTGGAAACATCATGTCTACATCTGCAATGCTGGCTTGCATTTGAGGATTGGAACAATCCAATCATTTTATGAATTTTATAGTTGTTTTTTAACAGTTTTTGGGATAAGGTGGGCAGTCATTTGAGGTCCGTACAGACATGCCCAGATACTTCCTTACATTTTTGCTTGTCATTACTGTGATACCTTAATTTGGCTCCGTCCATGCAGCAGAGGCCCAGGAATGCTTTATTCTGAGTAGTTTCTGAGAGAAGGAACCGAGAAAGAAATGATCAAGGTCATCTGAATTTAGACAGATGCCTTAGAGTCTTGTTTATACTTAAGGCAGAAAGCACAAAGGACTTCGACATAGTCTTTGCCAACTTTTTTCCTGGCTCAATCTGCTATAGATCTGCAAAGAGTTTTCTCCATGAGACAAGTACTCTGGAAGATATCTGTCCATGTTATGTCAGCCAAGGTACACAGAGTAAATAGTACCAAAGAGTGCCTAGTATTCTTTTTAGAAAATAGCCCATTTAATCATAATGAAGAAGAATTATTAAGCTTCTTCAAGGAAAATATGGTGCCTGTCAAACCCCAAAGATGATGTTCTTTCAATAAATAAATTAAAAAAAAAAAGTTTGGTTGTTGTTTCAGGAGTTTGGTTTTTTTAAGTGTGACTTGTAAAATAACCACAAATCAGTGGGAGGTTGGTCACTGCTGTAAGCTGCCAGTCAAAAGCTGTGATTGTACTGAAGAAATGGGCCCAAGAAAAAGGTATATTCGGAAGGTAAAAGTAATTCCCTAAAGGACTGATGGAACAAGTATAGCTTATTACTTTATTCTTCTATATTTAAATGCTTTGATTAAGTCTATAAAAGTGCACAGAAGCCTTTTAATTTACACAGTCAAAAATGTCCATTCAAAAATCTAGAGAAGATGACATAAGAGAAGACTTCAGACACAGACAGGGATTTCCTTTCGAGGTGATCTTTAATCATAAAGGTCAAACCTTTAACATTAAAACACTTGAAGAGCAAGAAAAATTCAGTTATTGATTTTGAAGACCCTGACCATTACCAAGTATCACAGCCCACAGAGGGGCTGTTAATTAGAGTGAGCTAAAAGTTTTTTAGAGTGAGCTGGAAGTCTGTTAATTAGAGTGAGCTAAAAGTTTTTTCAGAGCAAACGGTGTTCTGCTGGAAAATATTGATTAAAAAACACCATGATATTGTAAAGAGGTTTTTCTATTACACTGCAGGACTGCATACATTCCCAAGCTTGTGGCATCAGCAGTGCAGGAAGCACCTGCCCTGTATCCTCCTTCAAGCTGGGAAACCACTTAAAGTCAAGGATGGTGTCATGCCTGCTCTGCCAGGACCTCTGAAGTACCCTTCTCTAATTCATTGCTAGAATTATAGAATCATCAGGTTGGAAAAGACCATGAAGAGAGACCACCTGATAACTCAGCACTGCCGAGACCACCAGTAAGCCATGTCCCTAAGAGCCACATCTGCCCATCTTTCATATATCTCCAGGAATGGCGACTCTAGCATTTCCCTGGCCAGCCTGTTCCAGTGCTTGACAACCCTTTCCATGAAGAAATTTTTCCTAATATCCAATCTAAACTTACCTTGGCACAACTTGAGGCCATTTCCTCTTGTCCTGTCACTCGTTACCTGGGAGAAGACACCAACCTCGCCCTTGTTACACCCTCCTTTCAGGCGGTTGTAGAGAGTCTCCCCTGCGCCTCCTTTTCTCCAGGCTAAACACCCCCAGCTCCCTCAGCTGCTCCTCATAGGATTTGTGCTCCAGACCCTTCACCAGTTCTGTTGCCCTTCTCTGGACACACTCCAGCACTTCAATGTCCTTCTTGTAGTGAGGGGCCCAGGACTGGACACAGTACTCCAGGTGAGGCCTCACCAGTGCTGCCTGCAAGGGGACAATCACTGCCCTGGTCCTGCTGGCCACACTGGTGCTGATACAGTCCAGGATGCCATTGGCCTTCTTTGCCACCTGGGCACACACTGGCTTAAGTTCATCTGATTGTTGACCAGCACTCCCAGGTCCTTTTCCAATGGGCAGCTCTTCGGCCACTCTGCCCCCAGCCTGTAGCAGTGAATGGGGTTGTTGGGACCCATGTGCAGGGCCCAGCACTTTGTCTTGTTGAACCTCTTACCGTTGGCCTTTCCCATCGATCCAGCCTGTCCAGATCCCACTCTAGAGCAGAGAGATTCTAAAGCCAAGCTAAGCAACAATCCTTCCTGTCAGGATCTTTGTTTTTAAAAATGGGTTGAGAAATTAGCTCAAGCTCTCACCCAAAATTTTTGGTCCCACCCTGTCTCTTTTTGACTCATTCAACTAGTTTGCTCACAGATTCACTGCATAAAAGGGCATTTTCCCTGTGAAGCATGGGTGCAAACTCCTCTAACCATATGTATCAGTGGCTAGCTCCTTTTTGTCAAGGGATGTAGCTATAGCCTTTGGATACTCATGGAAAGGGACAGGAACTTGAGAACTTGACCTGAACCAGTAGCTAGGAGAATTTCTACCTCCTATAATGTGGAAACCTCAGAGGTTATGAAAATTGGCAAGCTCTGAGAAAGCACGGGGCCTGTAACAGGAAAGAAACTATGTAGTCTATGCCCAGGAACCCTTCAAAACTTTCCAACTTCTGCTGAAGCGTGACAGCACTGTTTTCTGAATCGCCTTCAGTCAAAACCCCCCAGGCAACTTTAGGCACACACACCACCTGCCTCCCTCTTCAGGTGATGCCGATGTGTCCATCTTGCCTGAAAGATGGGAGGACCTGGACACCCCAGCCCAAGTTCTAGGAGATCTGACAGCTGGTTATTGAAACTGAGAATCTGAAAGCAGTAATGAACAGGATTTCAAGAATGTCAGTCCTCGCTGCTGAACTCTGAGATTCCTAAGGAAATATAATTTATTGAAAATGTTCTAGAATTTCTTGCATATACATCAAAAGTTTGCCTATCCATGGTTTTAATAATATAGAATTTCTATTCTCATGATGTAGTTGACAATATCCAGTGAGAAATATTTGTTTCGTATTGATAATTAGATGCTTTGTAATTCAGAGTATTCGAAGCGTGGGTATTTTCAGTTCTGTGAAGTGATATTTGTCACATAAATGAATCAACGCAGTCTAAAAGTAGTCAGTCAATAGTAAAAAAAAATCTTTCATGAGAGGACTTTCCACTGGCACATTCTCAGTGGATATCTGTACTGTACTTCTTCCTCCTGTGTCAGCTGGTATCCCCGGTTACTGAAGGAGAGTAATTTCAGCAGTGTTGATTTCCATACGAGTAGGCAGAAAAAGGTCTGAATTCCTTACTTGCGTAAGATTTACTGTGGAAAGTCATAGAACATTCTCTTCTGCACCTTTAGGAAAGACCTTAATACTTATTTCTGTGGTTCTGAGACCCTCTCACCTGACGGAGATGCCACTTGCAGAAAAAGGCACCCACCTACTGTGGTATCTTCTTCCACTTGGCCGATGAGGAGGAGCAGCTGGGGAAGTTTTTCCCATGACCCCTGGGAGTCAAGGCTCCTGGAGTCACCGCAGAGCATGTCCAACTAGGACCTGTGAGCTATGAGGCTAAGCAATAGATTGATTACTGTCAGTCATAAATCACCTGATAATTCTCAGGTGTTCATGCAGTCATCATGTAGGTTGGGAATGAGCTGATTTTCTGTGTTGCTTCATTGCCACCCTCCAGTTTGTCACGTTTTTTCCTGTCAGGTTTTACACCTTCCGTGTCAGTAGTTTTCTTCTTGAATCTCCCACAGTTCTGTCTGTTCTTTGCTTCCAGTACCTTATTTGGCTTTAGCATGGACTTTCTCACATTGTAACAGCGATTGATCCACAGAACCAAGCCAGGGACAAATAAACTTGCACCGAATTTGGCTCACAGACCACAGAACTCCTGCATGGGGGCAACAGGACATTGTTTTTTGCAGCATTTGGCCTCTCTTGTATTGAGTGATTTCCCTGGCCATTATACTTGTTGACGTATTCTTAACATGCTTCTCTGGTGGAAAAGAAAAAAGAAAAAAAATGTTTTCCCCCCTCCTTTATAAAGTCAGAGATACGTAAACTTGTAGAAAGTGATTTGCTTTTTGCCTTACAACTTGTGTCGCAGTAAGGTTAATACTTAGGAGCTGGTAGAGGCATTTTGCTTTTTGCAGTGTTTGGTTCCAAACAGAAATTAAAGGACAAATGCCAGCATTTCTGGCCCTGAAATTTCTTGGGTAGACCTTGAGTCAGTATGATAACAGGACTCTCAGATCTTTATAAATTGTAGCCTCCCTTTTTGTACTCTCTTTTCCCTGAAGGAACTAAGATAGAGATTAAGCTGAAAAATATTTCAATAAAGAGCTTATGGCAGAAACACCAAAGTCTTACCACTGATGTATCCATTACAGCCTATGACTTATGACCAGCTCAACATTTATCATGTTTGTCTTTGTGAGCTGTTACTGTGGCTGGCACTGCAGGAAAGCATGTCATTATTAATCAGAAGACAGAAACGTAGATTAATCTGTTTAATAGTAGCACAAAAAGGTTTCCTTGGGCTGATTGAAGCCATGTGAATAAGAGGAGAGCACTTTGATTAATGACTCTTAAACAGTTGTTGTTAAGTTTATTATTTTAAAAACATGGATTTTATGCATAACAATACAGTGATTAGCAAGGGATCTGCACAGCTTTAAAATACACTTGACAGTGCAATCACATGGCATGACTGTATCTCATTCAGCTTTAACCTTTGATGTACGTATATTAGTAATGGTATAACTATCTTAAGGACTGGTTTGGGCAGTACAGCTTACCCAGTTAGTCCCAGGAAGCTAAGTCCATCACGCTCTCCTACTGCAACAGTATTTCTGTGGGTATTAGGACTAAGTGGTGTAAATCTGTCTCTGATACACCATGTGCTACAATCACATCTTTGGATTTCAGTTTCACGTGAAGAATGTTGATCAAAATCTTTATAAATACATGAATGTGTACAATCTCATCCTACTATCTTAATCATAAAATTGTTCTGAGGGTGGATTAAATTTAAAGCCTGCCTTGCATTGTGTTTTATGGTCATGGTAAAGCAATGTGCTGCTTGTATTCTACTTCTCACTATAATGCTATATAAGATATTTCTGTTATTATAGAAGGGGACATAATTAACAGCAAAAATCAGTTGAGGGGGAGGGGAATTTGGCTGCTGTTCCCGGGTGGCAGCATGCTTTGAAATCAGAAAATTGCAGCCATGTAGCCAGTGAGATGATGAAACTATCGGTGCTGAATCACAGCCTTGCCGTTTGCTTTCCACAAAGCACTGAGCACAAAGCCAGTAATACACTCTCCAAGAGGTAACTAAAGATTCTTCTCACAAACTGTGCTATCAGAAAAACAATTTGTCTGACTGTGTATGCTTGGAAAATAAAATGATCCTGAGTGTTGGAGTAGTGGTACTGCTTCTGGTAGTTTAGTTAGGAATACTCGAGGGACTTCAGTTCTTTCTTTAGCATCTGTATAGTCTTAGTCTGAACAAGTTTGCCTTGGCCTCGGCTTCGGTAACTTATTACTGAAATCTTCCCAAGGACAACAGGGTCAGGGCTTCTTGTAAATGAATGTTCCCTGTGGGACCTGTAATGAAGAGACTGTTAACTAATTATCAGTCCGTTTGGAAGGCATTCATTTTTTAATTGACCTCAAAAAATTCAAGGAACAAAAGGAATCTGAGCAAAGATGATTTGAGTCTGAGGCAAACAAATGAGTCAGTTTCTTTCTTGGGGTAGTTGCACAGGTTTATTGGAGTCCACCAGACATAAAAGGTTTTCAAGTTCAATATTCCTTTGATTAAAATTAGGAGAGCTGTGTCTGATAGCACAATCTGTGTGTTACTGACAGGTTTCCCTCCCTTCCTCCAGCTGTCATTTTCTGTGCAAATATTGCTCCTGTCATCACTTGTCAGGCCAGTATTACAATGGAATTAATTTAAAACATAATCTGTTTCCTTTTAGTTTGAGTAGGAAAGTTCAATCTGTGACTTGAATGTCAGGTATAGTTTTACAGAGGCTGCTTGCAGGGCTGTTATACCCCACAGAGAAGATAATTACAAAGTCAGAAGGAGCCTTAGGACTTTTTGGTTAGAGAACAGGGTTTTGTCCAACAAAATGATATTTTAATTTTCACTATTTGAATATTGCCTGAAATGCTAAAACTCATGTTTCTAATTTATTTTTAACTGCTAAATAAGTTAATGCAGAAAACATTACAGTGCTGCTTGGGTTTTTTTCAAATTAAAGATGATTGTTAGTCAAATTCTTCTACAGCACTGTTTTCTCTTAGCAGATGTGTGGCAGAATGTATTAGTGTATTAGAGAAGAATAGCTTTCTCTAATAGAAAATTAATAATGTGATGGTTAAGAGTTTCCCGTGCTCCTGATTTCACCAGAGAACTTAAATTCAAAACTTTAAAAAGTAGGTATTCAGAAATATTGTCACCAATACTGAAAATGATCCAAATCTCAAAACAATGGGCAAGGGTTAAAGTTGAATGGGGTTTTTATTTTTAACTCTATTCATCATGGTTTTTAAATAATGTTTTAAAATAATAAAAAATACAGAAAATTGAGTGGAAAATGTTAACTTAGAAACAGAAGTTAAGCGGTTCCAGTCCTTTTTAAGTCTGAGAGCTAGAACGTTCTGAACTACCTAATTGCAGAAACACAGAAGAGCCCACTTTGAAAGGAATGCTGACAGATCATCTGGTCTCAGGTACTGTCAGAAAGAGAGCCCAGATGGGCTTAACACTCTACCCAATCAAATCTTGAAAACCTCCAGCAATGAGGCATCCACCATGTCGCTGGGGAGGTTGTTCCAGTGGCTGATTGTTCTCCCTTTCAGAAATTTCTTTCTTATGCCAAGATGAAACTTCTCCTGGTGCAGTTTTTATCTTTTGCCCTTTGTTTTCTCCATGTGGCTCCTTGTGAAGAGAGAGCTTCCATCCTCTTTGTACCTACCCTTTAAGTACTGTAACACTGTGATTGGGTCCCTTCTGAGCCTTCTCTTTCTCCAGGGAAAAAAAACCTGACTCTTTCAGTCTTTTCCTTGCACAGCAGGTTCTCCAGTCTTTTGATCATCTTCATGATGCTCCTTTGTATCCTCTTCAGTCTGTTTGCATCTTCCTTGAGTTGTGGGGACCAGAAAGGGGCATGGTGCTCCAGGTGCAGCCTGACAAGCACTGAGTATAGTGGGATGATCATGTCTCTACCTCTGCTAGTAATGCTCCTGGGGATGCAACCAAGCATCAGATTTACATCTGCTGCTGCAGAGTATTGTTGACTCATGTTGGCTGGGTGTCCACCAGGAGCCCCCATCCTTTTCAGCAAGGCAGCTCCCCAGCCACATGGGTGTCAGTATGTACTGGGCTCTTTGGCTATTCTGTTCCAGGTGCAGGACTTGATACTTGTCTTAATTAAAGTTCATACTGTTACTAAATTCCACTGCTTTTTCCACAAGTGGCTGAATATCAGCAGGTCTGAAGCAAGTATTTCTGATTTTAAAGAGCACAGGTAATGACAAAGCCAAATCACATCAATGTAACCTGCAGGATGAAGAATGCAGAACTATCTTTTCTTCTTTTAGGCTCTCTTCATGCATACCAGGTGACCAATTTTGAAAGCACACCTTTAATTTACCCCTTTTATTTGTTACTTTTTATTCATTGCTGGATTTATGAAGCAGGGTGGTGACTGTGTTTCTATTCTCCCCATTCACACAGTTAGCCCTACCATTCTGTGAACAGACCAATATCAGGGTTTTAAATTTATGATTAGGATAGAAACTATAAAATTTTGACTGCCTGAGAAAGAGTTACTTCCAAAATTGCTAAACTTGCAACATGACCCATAAAAAATTCTTCCTGATGTTAAATATGTTATGTGATAATATTTCCATTTCTAATAATGTAGCCAGTGCTTGCATCAGGTGTTCAGGTGATCTGGTGGTTAAATTGTTAAGGGTGATGTTATATTCCGTAGGGTTTGCTGATCCTTCAGACTGTATCTTCTCCAAGTAGTTACCATGCTCAGATCAGTTCTGGCATTTTGATACACAGTAAAAGCATTTATTCAGCTTGAGAGCTGTAAGTTGCGATTTTTTAAAGACTTCTGAGTTTTGTAGCACATTTTAAAGACACCAAACAGCAATACATCTGAATATAAAACAAGTGCTTTATAAATTGCTTTATCACACTTCAAAGCAGCATGCTAGCAGGATTGCCAAATTCAACTGCAAAACTTGCCAGTTTGGATCGTGTGAAGGCAGGTGTGAGATTACAGCTGTAATAAAACTGAAATTGAATACTGGTAGCTGAATTTGTAGTAGGCAATTGATTTGATTTATATAACATAAGCCACATGAGGAGAGATATGTAGGTCAGCATCTTCAGCTGGAAACAGTGGTTAGAAGAGTTGTGGTAGGTCGCTGGGAATATTAAGTTAATAGCTGTTCAGCCTGGCAGAATGCTGGTGCAGTGTAACTACATTCATGTCAAACTTGTTTGGGGAGACACCATTTGCAACAAGGAAAAACCAGTCAGTTATAGCCAATGCCACTTCTGCCATAAAAATCTTTGCTAAAATTAGCATAAGAACCTAGACCATATGGAGTTTCCCAGGGCAAGAACTGGTACATTAGTTATGAGCACATTTTCAGCCTGCAAAATACTTGAGGTGTGTAAATACACAAATTAGTGATTAAACTATTTCTATGGTAATAGAACAATGTTTTACAAAATGCAAATGGTAAATGATCCAATTCAAGAAATCAGAGGAAGCACAATCAAATTAGCCTGCAGAGTTATTTCCAATCCAAATAGCCTGTTAGGTCACAGATTTGCACAAAAAAAGAAAAAAAAATCCAAAATAAAGCACACACCTGTTAATTAAAAGTATCCAAACCAAAAAAAACCAAAACCCCAAAAAACCCACAACAAAACAAAACAAACAAGCAAACCAACAAAACCAAAAAATCACCCCAAAACCCAACCAAAAAACCCCCAACAAACAAACCCCCTACTGTTATGCTGAGAAAATTGTGTCCATTTTTTTTTTTTTTTTACAAGGAGTGAACTAATGACTTGGCAATTCTAACATTAGTTGGAGGTTTGATACGAACACATGCAAAATGAGAATCATGCTTTTAAAAATGAAGATAAGATTAAGCATACAGAAATTACTTTGTCAGAGAATTTTCATTTGCCATTCCCAGGGAAGCACATGAGCTTTTGTCCGAGTTATAAACTTCTGGAAATTGCAGACGGTCATGGTCAGTATAAAGGTTGCAGGGCTTATGAGCTAAAATTTCTAAAACCTTCATTTTTACAAAATTAACTTGAATATCTTAGGCGTAAAAAGACTCCATTGGCGTGGACCAGTGGGAAATGCTTTTTCTTTTGCTTTATCTGTAGTCTGACCTGATCCTCCAGTGCAGGAAAGAAAAGGAAGCAAAAATCTCGAAACAGAATATGAAGAGTAGCGCAATATTTCTGTTATTATTTTTTTCTACAGCAATTCAGGGAATATATGGCCAAGGAGGAGAGAAGAACTAGAAATGTGTTTTGAAAAATTTTCGTTATTGGATGGCAATGTTTTTGTGATGATGGTGGGTGGCTAGTATAGATGATTTAGGAAGACATATGTTTGGGAGAAAAAGGCAATGAGGTAATGTAGAAGTTGTGAGTGTTTCTGATAAATGTGAGTTTCTATGGTCAGGAGCCTCATGAATGAATGAATAACCAGTGAATTAAAAGGAAGAGACTTAATGAAAATACATGTATAAGAAAATAATGCAGTAGGAATCTGAATGAGTTTGTAGCAGCCAAAGTGAGAAATATTTTTTGTAGCAAAGCAAAACTTAAGACTTTATATGAATCAGAGGAAGAAAAAATTACTATTCCTGCAAAAATGACTGTTCAATAGAATTTAATTTGTCGTAATACTCAGCATAATACAGTGTCTTAAAAAATTTAGAGCCGTGGCTGTTACGGTGCCTCGATGATTAGCATTAGTCCAGCTTATAGCCTGACAGTTCTGAAAAACAGAGCCAGACAAAAAGAATTCCAGATGAACAGAGGAAAGAAAAGTGAATTTTATAAAAATTCTTGGTTGCAGTGGCACTAGAGGACATGATCATAATAGAAAGCCTAAACTATTACTCTGACTGGAACTGGGAAAGTAGGTATTTTCAATAGGGAAAAAACCTTGGATTTATCAAGGAAAGGAAAAGATATTATGGATTTCTTTTTTTTTTTAATTTAATCAAGCACATAGCACTGCTTCTAATGACACAATATTTCAGCTTTACTTGTCTTCCTGACATCTAATAAAAACTCGCATTACTGTTACTACAATAACCTTTATTGTTTCTTATTGCGATACCTCCCTTACCTGTTGAATAGTTGCAGTTTAATGTGACAGAGATGTAGAGGGTAAGGCAAACATTAGTTTGCCACTATCTTTTATGTTTGACAGCAGCTGGCTCACCAGTCCCTGTATGTGTTGTTTATGGCTTAGATGTGTGACTTTGAGGATGGAGAGGAATTAATTTCTTATGGTGGGAGGGCATAGCAGACATGGGAAGCAGGAAGCAAGCCTTACAATATTTTGATGGTCACGGCATATAATTTTTTCCCAGGTTTATGCAAAGTTTTATATCATGGTGCATTTGGACATGACTGGGACTTGTAGGTAGTACTGCCAAACAGTAACTGATAATAATGAAACGGTCCTTTCTGAAGATGTATAGCTGTGAGCTTTTAAAAAGTCTCGAGACTGCTAAAAGAAACCTCATGGCATTATAGTTCATATATTATGAACTCTTGCAGAAAAAACAAATTAAGTTGGGGGTGAGGAGTCAGGGTTGAGGAATGACTAAATTTCAAATTAAAAGACTTCATTCGAGAACTGAAACATAAATTGGAATAAGGCGAGGGCAAACTCAAGACATTGTTTATTCTAAGCATGTGCAAACCTCTTTTTGATGCTGTCTTCAAAATGATGCAGCAGCTAAATGTATTGTACCCCTGGGAAGCATAAAACTTAGGGCCTGGTTCTCCTCACTACATAATAAGAATGGTGAAAAGCAGCCTTAAAGTAGGTATAAATTGGATTTAAGTCTTCTTTATGGCTCAGCAGTGGTAGAGCTTCGATATAAATGAGAATCAGGTCCCCAGTATTTATTTAACCCTTGGGCTTTGTATATCATTTTATTTGCACCTTTAACAGATTTGCAGAGGGATTTTTAATCAGGATTCGGTGTATGGAAAGCTAAATGTTTTTAATGCCTTACAAGTAACTTTAATCATACAGGCAGATCATTCTCTTTAGTTCTCAAGAGGAAATGGTAGAATTTTCTGCCTTTGTACAAACCAAGCTAAATGTTTCTGACACCCTTAGTACAGTGTCAATTGGAAATTCACATTTCATGTAATAACAGACCATTTTAATTTCATGAGCTGAAGAATTGGTTTCCACTTGCAAATTGTACTGAAGAAAGCAATATTGTCAGAAGAACTGGCAGAGTGCTTCAAGAGATAAATCTATTGAATTAAATAAGAGGCTTTCATTACCTTTTACATTGCATTTCTGTATAACATAAGCATTAATTAAGTTCTTCATTGCTTTCTCCTATTCAGCAGAGCACTTGCTCAGTCTGACAAGAAATGCTGCCCAAGAAAACATGTGGCACCCAAACACAATCATTAAAATACACTTAAGCAGAAGGGATGGGAGGGGAGAAGGGAAGAATGTTTTGGAGCACTTGGGCAAGTGGGCCCTGTCTACAGAAATGCATAATTTCTGTTTTTCAGTTTTTGACAGCTCCAATGACTTGTAACAGGTCATCTCACTAGGTATTTCTCCAGGCAATTTGAATACAAAGAGAAAGCAAGCAATTGTTTTTCAAATCTTAAGTATATTTCAGTAAATGTGGAAGGCTTCTTCAGCGTGGGAGGACACTTTTGGTGTGAGAGAATTTTACTTCTTGAAGTATCAAAACAACTCTGCAGTGTGTCTCCTCTCCCCTGTGAGGAATACCCAGCTATAGCAAAGTTGTTGATACAAATTCAAGATGTTCCCTTGCCAAGCTCTTCAAGTCAAGCCTTAAAGACCTCCTTGGATAGCCCGCCCAAACTGAAGAGCCATCATGTATATTTTGTTCTGTCGCATTTCTATTTGTATTCAGATATTTCTAATTCCTCCTTTTCTTGTGATTCCAGGGGAACATTTGAGAATCTGCCCTCAGGAATATACATGCTGCACCTCAGAAATGGAGGACAAGTTAAGCCAGCAGAGCAAACTGGAGTTTGAAAACTTAGTGGAGGAGACAAGTCACTTTGTACGCACTACTTTTGTATCCCGGCACAAGAAGTTTGACGGTAGGCTGGATATAATTTACTTATTTTCAAGGTTATAGGATTTAAAAGCCAGTTATCCATAATAAATTCCAATGTTCTTTTCTTTACAATTAGATATCACATTTGCAGTTGTCAAGTTAGGCTAAGATAAGGGTTAATATACAGCTGGTATGCTTATCAGCCTTGTGAGCATTGCCTTTAATTACAATGACATCAAGAATCAGACTGTTAAGTGCCTGCAGGCTTGGCTAATGTTGAAAAAAGAGATTAGATATGCATACAGAGGTTTATAATTTTTGTCTCCTAGTTTCAAATGCAAAATTTAGGTTTGTAATTATGTTCACTGTTGCAAGATGAACTGTGGATCTCCCATGATTTTTGTTATTGCGGAGCAGTATTTGTGTAGTCTGCCTTTTTATAGCCTTAAGGCTGTTTTTTTTTTCCCCGCACGATTTTCTTGTGATGTACAGAGGCTCTAAGAGAGCTTCTGGCTTCCAAACACCAAGGCCTCAAGTTATGTTTGAGAGGGATTATCATAAAAACCACTTAAACAGTATTGAACACATCTTTTCTACCTAGAAAGAACTGACAAGAAGAGTTTGGGGGTTTTATTTCCTTATGATCTGCCTTTGTAAGATCTTTGCCAAGATCAAGGTTACGATGTCACAATTGGCTAAGTGTTTGTCTTTGATAATAAACATTAAGCTGTTTTTATGGTTGTGTCCGTATTTTCAAGTCATGGTTTTATCTAAATATGAAATCTGAACCCTAAGCATTTCTGCATATGTGTAAGTTGAAAAGAGTCTGGCATTAAGAGGTGTAAATCAGCATTGCAAAGAGGATTGCAGAGCTCCATGTAGGTGGAAAGCCTGCAAATAGGTGGCATAAAGCTGGCTAACCACAGGTAATGGATCATATGCACACGTTTAGGAGAATGGTGGAAATGTTATCTCTGAAGTCGGAAGCTTGCTTCAAAACTCTTAGGTCCCATTCAGAAAGAAGTGAAGATGTCTTTAACTCCCTAGGGTAATTCTGTATTATCATCCAGTTAAAGATTTTTTTTTTCTCTAATATTGATTCACTCAATATGACACAGAAGAAAAACTGAATTATAAATAAAGGGAATGGAAAATGTGTAATATGAGGATGAGCTGGAGGAAAAGTCCCTAGCAGCAGATCAGATGCTAATGTAATTTACAGAGTGTCCTTGGAAGGTGGGGATGACTGTGCACTGCTCTGAATTGTGATGACTTCCCTTTTTAATGTGAAAGTGAAATTTTTTTATGTAGTGGATTTTAAAAAATTTACTTATCTTCTAAAAAAAAAAAAAAAATCCGGAAGTTGTGTGTAGTATTACAAGACGAGTGTGCAAGCAGAACAGACATTTCAAACCATCCATAGCATGTATAGAGCTTTTTTTTTAAGAAGGAAACCAGCGTGATCGCTGATGTTCAGTGACCATGCAGCATACTAGAAACACTCGGCTCATTGACCACAGAGCTCAGACAGCACTTTGCTAATTCTTTGACACCTTCAGGCCTTTCTGTATTGCACTGAAGTTTAGAACATTATGGCTTTTCCAGTAATCTGAAATTCTATGTCTTAATACTGATGGTAGGGTATAGCTGAAAGTTACTGATTGGTTGTAAATAGTCCACTCTGGGATCTGCTCCACAGAAACTTGGAATAAAAGACTAAGTTGTTTCTTCTATCTTATTATTGATGTTTTAAAGGGAATTTGCAAGGTGATGTCTTATCAGAGAGCATTTGAACTTTGTTTATGCTTTCAGGGTTTCAATGCTATTCTAAAGCTATTCAAAATTTCTTCACTTGTATGGAAAAACTCCTTCTTTCTAGAAGGGCAAAGACATTAATGGAAAAATGTATTCACCTAATAGACTTCCAGTGTAAAATCAGCTAGATTTCTTGCAGTTTAAAATAGGATAATGCTTTTCAATATAAAGCAATATTAAGATTGATAGCTAAGGTCCATGTTTTAACTGTTCGCGTATAATCCATTTTTTTTTGTTGTTGTTTTTTAATTTGGTAGTATGGTTGCACAAAGGAATTCTGATACATGATTCTGCCATTTAATGCTCGTACTCCACAAATAGCAAAACAGATACAGCCAATTGCGATGATTTTATGGAAGTTTTGCTCAGTATCTGTGTTTGTCAAGAGCAGCGTATGTAAGCAATAAAAGAATATATGAATATCTAAGTAATGTTGAGATAGATATCAGTGTTGCTCCCTTGAGGAGTTAAACTACAGTTGCTGCCAAGCTCTTTTTCGTTCAGACATTCATATAATTTTGAAAACTCTTAAAAGGACTTCAAAGGGATATCTTGTAGATTTTACAGGGTTTTTTTAATGGTGTACTAGACATCATAGGGTAATGCTAAGTTTTGCAACATAAGACTTTTTAGAGGTGTGTGAACTCTTGAATTTTGATCTGAACTTCATAAGCCTTGTCTTTCTTATTGTTTTCTGCCCCACACCCATACACTTAAGTATAGATAGAATGATGTTATGATTTCCATTTTGAGAAGCAATTTGAGATCTCTTTTTTTCTTCAGTTTTTTTTTTCCCAGATTCCTATTCATGGTCTAATTTAAAAGGAAACTCAGTCTGCTGTAACTTGAACATTGTCTCTTTAGCCTCTGATGAGACAAACATTCTTACACAGAATCACAGAATCGGAGTATGACTGAGATGTGATGGGGGTGGCTTTGTCAACCCTCCTGCTCCAAGCAGGCTCAGCTATCACAGATCGCCTAGAATCATGTGCAGTGGTATTTTTAATATCTCCATGGATAGGGACTGCACAGCATCATTGGTCAACTTGTGCCAGTGTTCGACCATCCTCACGGTAAAGAAGTGTTCTCGTTGTTTACATGGAATTTCCTGATTGGATTTGTTTTGTTTTTGTTAGTTTGTACCCATTGCTTCTTTTCCTGTCACTGGGCTATATATCCCCCCACTAGATATTTATGCACATTGATGGAATCCCCTGAGCCTTTCCTTCTGTGAGCTGAACAGTCCCAGCTCTCTCTGCCTCTGCTTCTAGAATAGATAGTCCAATCCCCTCATCATCTTACTGCTCCTTGCTTGGATTGCACCAGTGTGTCCATATCTCTCTTGTACTGGGGAGTGCAGACCTGGACATAACTCTCCATGTGTAGCCTTGTCAATGCTGAGCTGAGATGAAGATTCCCTTTCCTCAGCCTGCTGGCAATGTTCCTACATAATTTCTATGTCAGTTTCATATTTCATTTCACCTGAAGTGGAGTACTTCCAAATCTCTACAAGAACTAGATTTCTGTAATAACTAAAAGCAATAGAAGCTAAAGATGAAATTTGTAACAGAGAATTTTAGAAATCACTAAGTGATTTCGAACCAGCTGTGATCCCAAAAAATTATGCCTTTCTTTTAACTGCCAATCAGTTCCTGCATCCTAAAGCCCTTTATAATCTTTTATTTCTTATTCATTTGTACTCCACATTTCTAAAGGGCTTTCACTGTAGTGGGACTTTCAACTGCTCCATTCTTCTAGACTCATTTATTCCTCAAAGTATATGAGGTTCAAAGATGTCTCAGAACCGAAGGTCTGACAATATAATTTTTCACTCAGTTTCCATGTTCTAGGCAAGTGGTGTGCATTAGCGTGAGTCACTACACAACATAATGCCAGCTGCCAGTTGTTTCTTGGCTGAGCCTTATGTGCAGATGTTTACATCTGTATTGCCACCGTCTGCGTATTTGTCATTGCATTGACATACTGGATGGTCATTTCAAGCAAAATCAGTATTTGGAATTTCACTAATAGGCGCGTGAGGATCCACAGAATCTTCTCCTAAGAATATTGCCAAATAACAAAGCCTTGAAATGAGAAAAGTTCCTATAAAACAAGTGCTCAATGGTCCTAGCAAAGAGTGCAATATCTGTTTCAGCAGTGGGACTCACAAACCCTTCCAAGCACTAGGAAAAGGAACAAAAAACCTTTCTAGCAGATAGGAAACAGACAGGAAGTGAAGAATTCCAGCAGATACAAAGTTTTCTTTTACCTCAGGGCTTTGTGTAAGACTAACCCATATAAGCAGACATGTAACGATCAGCTGTTTCCTATTCCTAACAACAGACAAGTAATCATGCTCTAGTTCTTGGACCTCCACTGTATACCTCAAAGCAGCTTAAAATATATTATGCTCCCAGTGTAGCTGTAATAGTATCATCTTATTATCACCAATTCCCTTGCATAGTGACATTGCTGAGCAGCTGTTTCACACACAAGCCAATTTCTTTTAAGTATTGCTCCATCAGCAGCCGAAACCAGCCTGGCCGGAAAGTTTTGTCATGAATGTTAATGAGGAGACAAGTAGCTGTTCAGTGACATTTTCTCACTAATCCTTTGAATAAGTATAGGAAAAAATATAACAAAGAGTTTTAATTTAAGCTAAATAGATCTGAACCTGATAAAAGACACACTGTCTCCTCATTCTCATTAAAAATTACAGTAGCAGTCTTAGCAGTGGTGTTAAAAATGAAGGAATGTCTAAGAATAGCTATCATGAACTTGAATGGATATAGATAGCCTTCAGCAGAATGTGTGAGGCATGATGCCTTTTAAGGAAAATAACCTGAATAGCCTAACGACCAATCTGCAGCCGCATTGATCTGTCATACAGTGTCATCATTCCCCGTGCTCCTTTTTTTTGCAGTCTAGGAGAACAGTGATCCATACCCATTAGTGCCGCTCGTATATCTTGCAGTCATTACCAGCAGTAGTGGTGTAAATTACAGGGCAGCAAAGAAAGTTTCACAGATGATCTCCCAAAATAATACCTGCAAGAATAGCTAACATCCCAGACACCCTGTATTCCCTTTTCTTGCACACTTTATGAAAGAACTTGGAGAAAAATAGCAGGTTTGAATCTTTCCTTGATACTAGAACTGAAAAAAAAATGTTTTGTGAAGCTGGTTTCCAACAAAGAAAGAACTTTTCAAAGAGATGAACTATTATGGCCAGGTATAACTGTCTAATTAAACTGGGCAAAAAAACAGTGTTAAAAGTGAAATAAGGGAAGGACTTGAAGTTGGAATACACTGAAGTTCAGTTGCATGGCCAGTCTAAGTCTCCTGCCCTCTGCTCCCTCTTCCTCCTACTCTTCTGCCCAGCCTGCCAGCCTACCTTGAGCTTTAGCTCATGTCCATAGGCTCACTGACATCTGGATTTCTGCAGAAGAGGGGGAATACAGCAGCAGTTGTACACTGATGGTGTCGTGTTCAGCAGTTAAAGGATGGACTTCCAACTGGATATATTTTTAATGCTTTGCTTTTCATGCATCCGAAGCGAAAGGGCATGGTTTCCACATGAAGATTTTTGGCTTTGTTGTTTGGTTTCTGGAAGCAGGAAGTCATAAAGATCTGCCTTTTCCACAGACCTATTTGAGAGGCAGGAGGCTTCTGTGGAGTGTGGGAAAGTCAAATAGATATATTATTCTAGTGCTGCCATGTCTGAGGCAGCACATAGGCTACACCATACCAAAGCTGGGTTACCAGATATTTTGGGGCTTCCTTCTGGGCGAGATGGTGGTGGTTTGTTTATTTGGGTTTGTTTTTTTTTTTTACATTATTTCTTTTACAAGATTTCAGTGTTGTTTTGCAACATGTTTCAATCAAATGCAAAATCCATTGCAGGACAGGTGGATTTTTAAAATCCACAACTGCTTGGCTGTAACAGTGCTAGCAGGGCCACAGTTTACATATAATTCATCTACTGGTTTAACACACTACATAACTTCTGTGTTTGCCAAAATACAGACCTTTGAGCAAATAGAAGCCTTAAAAAAATGCAACATCTGTTGACTTGTAGCATGTAATGGCTTGCAAGCCTTCACTGGACATCTGGCATGAGTTTCTAAGCATTAAAGAGATTCTTAATAAGAGATGCCATACCTTAAATTTGACAGGAAATACTAATTTGAAAAGAAAATATTCTATACCTAATCAAAATCCTATCGGAGCTGATAATAGCCTAAGAGAAACCTCTATTGCCTACAAACAATTTCAGGCTCTAATCCTGTAAGATTTGCCTTGAGATTATTGTTTATCAATTTCACATATTATGTCAAAATTTGTGAACTGCATTAAAGCAACTTTTTTGTTTGTTTGTTTGTTTAATTAACCAAAAGAGGAGAGGTGGCAAGCCTACAAAACTTGGATAGGAATGATTCGCCTAGTAATAAGAACAGTTTCCAGTCAGGGATGCCAATTCCTGTAGCCTGGCCAAGTCCAGTACTGAAAGGCAACATTCTGAGAATGGGTGTCTTCTGTACACTCCCTGCAGTTGGAAATGCACTTTGTACATTTGGATGGGCTCTGCTCTTCCTCAGTTTCATTTGCTAAGTGCAGCTGGTCAGAGCAACAGTAATTTTCTAACCAGCTGCATCACATTTATGAAGCTGCAAAGCAAAGAACAAGCTGTTACCCTGGGTTGGAGTAGGTGGGGATCACCCACACTCAAATATAGCTTTCTAGAAAGCCTGTTGTCCAGGTATAGCCAAATACAAACAGGCTTTGAGAGGGCAGGGATACAGTGTTTTTCACATGCAATGGAAGGCAGAATTTGCCTTGCTGATGATTAGATGTCCATGACATAGAGTGTTCCCGTAGATACCCTGAGTAGTCAGCAGGGAATGAGGGGTGCAAGTCACGTTAGTGTAAAGTTTACACCTCAAATAAGTCTGGAAAAATCTTTCCCTGAAGTACTTATTTCTCTATATGGATTAGAAAGGGTGTTTAGTTATGACATAGATGCTTATACTTTGGAATTACTTCTGTGTTTGTTCAGATAAATTGCACCCCAAGGAACAGAATAAAGGAGTAAAATATCTAAAACACTTTTGAGGCTCTCTTTTGTGCTTTGTTCGCCTCTTTTGCAGAAGTCATCTTCGCTTTTTTTTTTGTATGTGTAGTATTCTGTAGGGAAAATGACATTTAAAATATTGAGGCAGGTAGGCACTATAGAGGTCAGTTATTATCTTACACTGGTTGAAAAAAACAATATCCTGTTGAATTCAAGTGACATTTAATCTTCAGTGAAGCTCTGAACAGTGTATGTTTTTAATATTTTATGATGAAAATTGTTTTCTAAGTGTCCAATCCTTAAAAATATCAACCCATAAGTAAAATTACTGATTTACAAATACTAAAACCTCTGCGATTAAAATGCTTCATATGCATATGGACAAGAACAGAATTAATCATGGACTCAGCCTGAAGTCCATAATACTGATAGTCTTCTTGCAATCATTCATCAGAGACTCTTTTACCCCTACATCATTCTTACTCTGATGGTAGGTGCTTACCTGTCACACAGTAAGGACAAAACCATGCTGTGAGAATCAAAAATAGGGACTGTATATAAAACCCAAGCTATGAAAAAAGGGTATTCATACATGTTGTCAGCACTTTGGGTAATAGGAACTGTAGCCTTATAATTTCTCATTTGTTGTCCTCAACTCTCATTAAATGCAGAAATGCTATTTTTTAGATTAATCTCTTGACTGTAATAAACAGGCATTGTTATCTTTTTGCTGACCTTCTTTCCCTAATTCTTCTGCCTGTGTTTCCAAACAACTGGGAAATTAAAAGGAAACTTGATATATCATGAAAAGGTTCCTGTAGTACTGAAAAATGGTTTAATGACCCTCTGTTTCTCCGCTTACCTTTGAGATTTTTTAGTTTCTTTTAAATTAAAGTTTCTCTTTTTTTCCTTTTACCTCTGCTCTATGGTTTAGCAGAAAAAGATGGAAGTGTCTCTATCTATAAGGAGTATTTCTGGGAGGACAGTCACTTTCTGGGAGGACAGTCACTTTCAGCAGTAAGATAGGGACAGAAGGGAGCTATATACCTAAATGCCTATGTGCCATAGGAATACTTTTAGAGATAACTTAAAAACAAGCATATGAAGGTCCACTTGTGCTATACTTAGTGGCAGCTATGAAAATTGCATATATAAATCAGAGCTACCAGATATTCAGGAAAAAGATAGGAAAGATGTGGCACAGAGGTATTGCTTCTCAGGTCTTCCCCACTTGCTTTACATTAGCTCTCATTCTATACCAGCAACTGAGAGGTAAAAATAAACATCATGGGCAGCCCCACTGGGTGCTGGTGAGGGGTGACAAAGCTGGTTAGTGTAACACCGAGCTGGTGTTTAATGTGACACCACCGTAAGGAGTGCAGTTTCTGCTGGCCAGGCTGCCACAGGCAAAACAAGCACAGACCACCAAGACACACACCCGGTTAGATTATCCATACTGCAGTGTTTCTTGCTGGTTTTACTTTGCATGAACATTCAGGTGTTGTTTCTGAAAACTTCAAACTTAAAGCAATGCATGGCGCCTATATTAGTGAAATGTTCCAGTTTTCCTGAGTACCTTGAAACTCTAAATTTCACTGATTCTCCATAATGGGCATTCTTTGGATTATTTTTCTTAATATTTCTGATACAGTTCCCACTCATTCAGTTCTTAGGATTTTTACATAAATAGGAATCTTTAGTTTCAACTTTCACATCTTTTCAAAGTTGTACTGAAATGGTTTTGCTTAATATGTTTATTGTATATGCATCACATGTTTACTCAGGGATATTGATTTGTAAGTTTTATCAGAAATAAAGTCTTTAATTTTCTTCTAGTTGTAACCCATTTGCTTTATGCATTCAGAATGACACAGCACTAAAATGTCAAAGTGTTTCAGCAGTGCACGGGTCAGTTACCTGTCATTAACAGCAGATATTGCAAGGGCAAAGCATAGAGCAGGAGATGAACTGGCAAACAGGGGATGGAGAGTGGGAGAGAGAGAGAAAGGACCAAAAATACTGTGTTATGAGCTATCCGTTAAAATTGTAACAATGTAAAGAACAGTATATGGCTTACAGGAACAATCTGACATGGGTAACGATGCAGCTTCTGTGGAAGAGTCTTCATACTGGTGGAGAGACAGATGGTGGACACCATTGCTGCTTGAAGTCTGCTTTCAATCTATACCGACACTTTTAATGAAAAGAAAACCAAACCTTAAGGCCTGAAATATATCTTCTTTAATATATGGCAAGTTCTTAATTTAACTTTCCTGGGTGAAATTATTTATTGTAAATTGATACTTCTTTTGTGTTATCATGGGAGCATCTAGAAGCCATTCACTATTCCTGAGTTAGGAAGTTCATCGTCTCACAGCTAAAAGGCTGTCCTTGCTCTTGAAGAGCTACACTCATAGTGAAAATATTAGACATATGTAAAGCAGGAAGGAGGTGAAAACAGCTCAATTCAGAAACGCAGGACATCTTCAGTCAATGAAATCTCATGTCCAGGAAAAGGCGACAGCAGGTACTTGTTGAATACTAACATCAGTGAGTGGGTATAACATGTGCGAATTAATTTTTATGCTGATAAGAGCAACTGGTCTGCACAGGTGCTAAAACTGTGCTGAGGAAATCAGTTCTGTTGTTACCTCCTTTTTCCTTCTGACATTGAAGCAGTTTCACAGGGGTGTGCAGCTTAAGGAAGGCATCCGTTCATACAAGCTTGTTGTATAAAAGTTGAATCAAAGTTTGGTAGAAGGTGGACGATGAGGTAATTTCTGCTTGATGTGAAATAGTTTTTGGAGCATGTAAAAGCTCTTAATGGGAAAAATGCAACAAGCTTTCAAAGCATAACAAGAAATGAATGCATGTGAAGGTATGCAGACTAGAAAGTCTACTTTTTTCTTAGAGCAATTAGCTATTAAGACTAAGCAAATATAGACTATCTGGGTTGTTTAATTTTCAAAAGCTGGAAACAATTTTTGAAGAAAACACCTTGTTTCAGTCACCACAAAGCAAGAAGCGAGATTTGGAGCTGAAATTTGTATTTCATGTCAACAAACTAGTAGACATATTTAGTTTAGAATTTCAGTAAAATCAGGTCTTTTGAAAGATTTCAAATGAATGCTAAAGGCTATTTTCAGCTGAAAAACTGAACATGTTGCAATTAAAAATGAAGAAACAGATTATTATAAAGTCTTTTCTAATAGTATATTTGGTGGTACAGTGAAGTTCTGTGAATTTGTGAGAAACATCAGCACTGCATTTTTATTTGTTACAAATTTCTGATGTTAGCACTTGGTCAGCTTTACAAGCAAATCTGAAACACTCTCAGGAAAGCAGTGTTTTTTTCAATATCTACTGTTGGATATATTTCCATAACTTTCCTGGCACTCCTAAAAGTAAATAACAAATTAATTTAATCTCTCATTAAATAACTTGCAGGGGGAACCTTGTCTCACCTTCTCAAGTGCATAACGAAGTTTCAGTACAGGCCATGAGCTGAAGATGCTTTTAGGCTATGAGGAATGGATCCCAGAGCCTCAGACATCTCAGGATCATTTTTGGACTCTACCCAAACCCAGCTAGCTGGAATCTGTCGCCTAGTGAGCCACAGCTAGTGGAGAGCTACAGCTTTGAAATTACTCTGCTTCTTAGTTCAATGCCCAGAGACATCCTTTTCCTACATGTAGTCGATATTTGGAATTCAGTTTCCTGTTTTCATACCAAAGCATATATGATATGACATTTTAAAAGGCCACTGTGTACTTGTAAGCATATTGGTATTCAGCTTCTAAAAGTTGTGGTTTATTTATTCACACATTGAATTTTAAGTTTAAATAATGGAATAGAGGCTGAACCATTCTAATCTAATTGTACATCAATGAGAAGTTAAATATCAAGTGGTCATTAAGGAAATTTAAATTAAGAACTTATACATCTTAGATTAGAAATTACCCTACAACAGACTTTTCTACCCCCCCTATTTTTATAGCATCACACTCCTTGAGTAAATATGGACGTGTGTTAAATGTTTTTAGCAGTTTCAGTGTCACATAATCTTTGTATAGGTGGGATCATTGGATCAAGACCTGTCTGCATACTCTTGTATACAACTTCTTTTTATGCCAAAACAAAATATGATGAAAATAAAAGAGATTTTGGAAAATGAAAGAGAACTAGAAAGGAGTTTCCTAATGGCTCACCAGCAATTATCCTTTTGAAAGGAAGGAAGGTACTACTGGTCTCAGGAATCTGAGTGTACCTGAATTCTCTTTTTCTCTAACCTTACATAGTTCTTTGAAAGAAAAGAAATATTACTGTTTGTTCAAAGTAATAATCAAGCAGTTGTAACAACAGTGCCAGAGAGACAGTACTTTACATGCCAGGATAATATCGTGCTTAACTGTTCAAAGGGAACCCTAAAAGCATAGTGATTTATTTGGATTTTCTGGCATCTTACGTTCCTACATTCTCTTCCTTAATGTGACTGGCTTTTTGAACTGCTTTCTTTCATATGCATGGAAATCCACGTCTACATAAAACTAGAGAAATCCTTGTTATGTTCTTAGCCCAAGGATAAGTCTGTTCTGTGCCTAAGTATACGCAGGCTTAATGCCAGGACTTTGAATGGGGATAAACGGCATTTTCAGCTAATGCATAAAATAAAATGCAACAAGCCGAAGCAACGTTGTGCCCACCATTTACAAAAAAAGCCCTTTGAAATGAAACTCCTTATCCTCACCTTCACCTGGGCTATGCTTGTGATTTACGTAGCTGTGTTGCTGAGAGATGCGTTTTTCTAGCGTGATCTGGTTTTCTACTTATGCATCAGTAAGTTGCTTGCTAAAACTTTATCACTGCTGTAGTGCTCTGCCTAGGAGGAAATGGTTTTGTTCATCTGTTTCTAGAGAGGTGAATGGAAGAAGAGCGATGCAGAAGAGGAAGGGAAGTTCAGAGGTGAGAAAAGGACAGATGAGAACTGACTATAACTTTATGGTGGCCTTAGTCCCATGAAAGGATGGGTAAATGTTGATTGAAACCTGAAGGCCACCTGAGCAAAGGTCTCTCACTGGGCAATCCACAGGGCTTTATTGCCCTTTCAGCCTAGGGATTTATTTGTTTAAAGTGGCTGGATCTGTTGAATTGTCTAAAGGTATGAGCAGGAGTAGGCGGCTGTTGCCCGAAGATTGTTTACCAGCAGGGAGTTTTAGTTGTTATGGAATATTATCTAGGACATAAATCTGCCCTCCTCCTGGCACCTGCTTTTCCTCTTCAACTCGGAAGAGACTTCAAAATGCGAGTATCTGTAATTAGGCATTGAAATGCACAGCTTGAAAGGAAACAATCTTAGCACAGCATAAAGACAATAGCACTTCCCTGGTTTGACTAAAATTTCTAAATGTCTTAATCTCCTTAATCTGCATCACTAATGATGCTTTTTGCAAATTCCCTAAATAGAAACTGTGTTAATATGCAGACCGACAATGCCCTTATTGATGCTCTGTATTGTATTTATTTATTTTTACTATTTTAAGCATAGCCAGGAAAGCTATAATCCATATTTAATTTTGGAATAGCAATGATGTGAGAGGCTTTTTGTGTAATCTCTGGAATAAAAACGTATACAACATTAGGAAAAAGGACAGAACCAGTGGCCATTTACAGGGATGATCTGTGCATCCCTAGTTGTGCAAAACAAGGTATCCCTGGACAAGAGATTGGCAGTTCTCAAATTAAAACTCAGGTGATAATATTGCTTGTGAGTTTGTGCAGTGCTGTTCATTTTACATAAGGAGATAAATATTGATCTTTCATTTTAATTGTTGCATCATTACTAGACCTACAGGTAGTAAGATAATTTTCTGATGGCTAAAGGCTGCCCAGATAAAAGGGAAAAACAAGTCATCTTTGTAACAAGTACATTTTTAGATCAAAATATTAAAAGTAATGTAAAATAATAATTTTAATTATTGAAATGAAAAAAGAAAAAATAACTTTATTTCTGCTTGCAAAGATTTATAAGATGCTGCCTGAAGTTACTCTTGTTTGAACCAATGACCTTTGTTTTTCTTGCCTAAAACTTGTGTAGAGTTTTTGAAAATTCTTTTTAAAATCTCCCTTTGCTACTCAGACCTGATATTGGCCCGACTTGAAATTTCCTTCATTTGTATGATAAACATGTGTAGTCTGATTATAGTTAAACTCCCATTGTTCAAGACTTGTAGGTGCAGAAGCTTAGGGCCAACCACAAGGCCACGCTACTGTGATGGTCATGCATACCACCAGTCAACTTTAAACCAACTAAACTGGCTTAGTTTGTAAAATCAGCAAAAATGCGCCGTGGTTCCTTCAGATAAAAGAAAGGGGTGGAAGGGATAAAAAGAGAGAGGTGAAAATTGAGTGATCTGTCCTTGTAGTATGGCAAGTGACACTTGGAGATGAGAACAAAATACTGTCAAGGGAGTAGCAAAATTAGGAGGTGGAAATTTTGAGAAGGGGCGAGTCAATAAGTAGGTGCTTGGCTGTCTGCTTATGTTTAGCTGTGACATAGAAACATCAAAGTACTAATGCAGATTTCAAGCTCCTAGGAAAGGGCCAGACCCTGCTCCCACCAATGCCTTACCACTTAGTCTGTTTAAAAGACTTTATTAGACTACCCAGCAAAACAGCACACTATCAAATTCGCTAACAGACCATCTGCGAACAAGTGCAGCAAGTTCTGCAACAGCTAAAAGGTTTCTTCTCAGCTTCTGTTTGCAAAACATGTGTGAGTTAATGGAGTATCACATTCACATGGTGCTGGGGCATTGACCTGGAGTCTCTTCAGGAAATAGATCCAGGTTTTATCTAGATGTATTGTGCTTTTCAATGGGAACAGCCCACATTTTCTAATAAGACAATAGTGTTATTTGTTATACTTATTATATTTGTTATGCTGTATGTTATTATGCTGTTCCTTCTTGGAGCTGTCTTTCAACTAAGTCTCATTTCTCTTCGTTTGCCAACTTAAGCATCAAGTAAACCAGGGCCAGGGCAGCTCAAACTTTGGAGTAATGATCCCAGTTTTTCCGATTAGGGGAAAGAAAATAATCTGATTTGTTTTCAAACAAATCCAAAGTGTCATTTGGGAAGGAATTTAGAGATTAGTTTAGAAATGTCTAGACAGTAGAGCACTTCCAAGGCCACATTCCTTGTGAAAGCATGCTTCTGATATTGGTCACACAGACAGTGAAGAAACAGAACTATTTCTGATGCTGCTGGAAATCTATCTGTAATATTTTAACTGCTGAGCATAGAACATGCTTATGGATTGTCAGGATTTCTTGTTAATGCCTTCATGTCTTCTTTGGTGAGATATGAAGAAAGGTTGAAAACAGGTTTAGCAATTATAATTCAGTAGCTAAATAAACGTGGTCTGAAAATTACTATCCCCTACCTATCCACTATCAAAAAAGACAATTATGAATTGCATATCCATTCTCTGAACAACAGGGCTTCCTTTCATCTCTGCATCTGCTTCAACCTTTCTGAAATTAGACTCAAAACACTTGGCTGAAAAGAAAGTTTGTAGTCAGATTTTGCAGAGCTGTGCTGCATTGTCATGTTTTAACCAAATACATAATTCTCTTTAGTCACATAGAAAGACTTCATACAGATTATTCACAGAGGGATGAATATGCAAAAGATCATTTTCCCAGAATGACAGAGATGGAAATCATAGGTGTTAAATGAGAATGTAAATCACATATCTCTAAAGCTTTGAACCACAAGGATGCTAACTTTCAAAGTTAAACCTATCCAGATCTTGACAGTTCTTTTGTATATGAAAGTATCTCATACATATTTTTTTACTCAATTTATTTTCATTCTACTATTTATATTTTTTTTTACATTTTCAAAATAATCTACATCAAGATTAGTTAATTAAAGTCTTCTAACTTCTCTGTGAAATAAAAAAAAATCTTATAGCGTTCATATAATTATAGAGGTGATAAAGAAACTGAGGCACCTAAAGGCAATCTGACTTGCCTGACGTCACAAGATTTGGCAGTAACAAAATTGCAAATGGAACGAAGGCTGGTTTTCATCTGCATTTTCTCAGACTTTATGTATACCTCAAACTTCTTGATGTTAATGCCATAAAATTTTTAGAGAAAGACATAGTTTTTCTTAATTCTCATTGATCCAATATTTGCCATAAGCAAACATTCTTTTTATTTTCTCTCTAAAGTTTGGTTTTCTTTCACAGGCACTTTTTATTACTTTTTAGTAAATTCCTTTCAGTTCAGATTTTTGCTCTAGAAATGTCCAGACCTATACACAATATGCAGTGAGTGCACCATGTTGCCGTAAAAGAGGTTTCTTGTCTACAATATCCTTTACTTTGTGAAATGAAACTGAATTTTTTTTCATGCCGCAGCACTGTGTTACACATTCACATTACATTTACTATCCTCAGGTAATTTTCCCCCAGGTATTCCTGTTGAATTTTTTCTCATTAGTCTTTAATACATTCACTTGCATTTTTCCAGATAGAATCTACTTCACTATTGACTGCCAATTTTTATTTTCAGTCGTTACAGGCTTTTTGTGTTCCCTCTATATAAGTTGTTGTAACACCTTCCATTTTGAAATAATCTACAAATTTAATTACTACTAGTGCTACTTAGTCCTTCATCCAGGTGATTACTGGATGATTCATTTGCGAAAAAAAAACCAAAACAACCCTATTCTTTACCTGACACAAGCTCTTTGGGATATACTACTAACATCACTAATTAGGCTGCTGAAATTCTGCCATAACCTCCTCTCATCAATGATCTTTCAAAACAACACCGCTCTCATATCAAATTTCTGCACTGCAACTTCATGACAGCTTCCCACAGCTGAAGTGGATCATTGAACGCCAGTTATTTATCAAACAAAGCAAGCCCTTTTTTTCAGATCTGTTACCAAATTGCAGTAGACTTGCTGCCTTCTTAGATTCAGTTCTCATGAAAACATTTAAGGTTGTCTGGCACTAAAATTCTTTCCATGAGTACCATTACTGTGTTGACCACTCTATTATCTATAGATAATAGGTACCTAGTATCTCTCTAAAACAGTAACAGGCTACTAATACTTGATTTCCTCAAACTTTCTCCAAAATGAACAAATAAATACATTATTTCACTAGGACTGGCTGGGTTTTGATTTTAGCCAGTAAATTCTACCCAAGGCACCAAGACACCATTCTGTAGTGAGCTAACTGTAAATTAGGAATATTGAAGTTAAGCATATTTTTCAGCACTTCTTATCTGCTAGGCAGAACCTCCTGACTATAAGTTCTGTAGGTAAGGACTTCAAATACAATTTCTCTTTTAGAAATTTTGCTCAGTTGACAAATTCTTTCTATTTGCCATATTTCTATATGGAACTGGAAAACCAATGTCATACCTAACAACAGTGAAGAGTTCAGATCAGTGGTACCTGATTATTACTCCTCTTAAGCTTGTCTTTTTCATAAAGGCAAGAGAGAGCTGCCTTTTAGGCTGGAGAGAGATTTTATGCTGCTATCTTTTGTTACGTGCGTGATTTCCAAGATCCGACTTTGCCCATAAATTTCAGAGGTGGAAGGAGGGTATTGCTTATCAACACATGCACTTAGTAAAGAGCAGATTCTGGCTTTTATTCTTTCTCCCTCCTCTCCAGCTATGACATGTTATTTGTCCTCTAGGAATGTGTTCCCATTCCACAGGTACTGAAAAGTGGCAGCTGTTGCTAAATAATATTTTTTGAAGGATAAGGCACTATCTGAGAGAATTAACTATTACATTCATTGTTTTCTTGACATGATATAAATAGTCGTGACTGCATACTCAAGATGTCCGTGTACCTGTATAAAACAAACAGAGTAAGCAGCAAACAAAAATATTTACAGAAAGAAAGAATAGAAAAGGAAAAACCAACCATTTCACCTCCTTAGGACCACAAATGAGTCCAGAGGCAAAAGCACAGGTACACCTAGCAAAGCACAGGTGACCTAGTCCTATGGTCAGAAATGTTTAGGAAAAATAAACACAAGCAAACAGAAATATGGAAAAATACATGTATTCTGTGTCTTCAGCAGATGGAGATGATAGGAAATTTGTTCATCGTTACTACAAATACACTTAAAGGTCTGTTCCTTCAACTGACAGCATAAAATACATGTTATTAGTTTGCTGGCTGGTCTAGCTCCTGCCTGTTACAGCACTTAGCTCTGAGCTATCCAGCATCTTAAAGCCCTGTTCTCAGAGGACTGATGGGAATCAGATGTCATTTTGAGCCTTTTCTCTTGAAATGTCTGTGCAGAGAATACAAAGCTAAATGTTTTTCTGTTCCTTGTAAAGCTTGAAGATGGCTTATTAGTGGAATGATTGATTTATGCTTTGACCTTTACTGTTCAGTAACTGATCTGCTTCTCTTTGCCTCTGAAAGACAGAAATGCGAGTCTTATAAGGTAGCCCTGACACAATTTCAAAACATACTATTTTAAATGGGAACAATGAAACCTGGTATTTGAAAATGCTCCATGAAGAATATCTTAATGAAAGCAATAGCACTGACAAAAATACCAACAGTAATTACTTGAATATACCTTTATGTGACCTGGAAGATTGTCCCAGATGTAAATGTATTGAATATAGCTGTATAGTCTTGTAAACATGAACAGATGTTATCATTTATTCACAGCAAATTGCAGTAAGAAGTGCTTTTAATCAGACGTCTCATAACTAATATTTAGAATAGCTGAATGACTCTAAAAACGCTTTCTGTCTTTATTACTCAGTAGTTTCAAGTTAGTGTTATTTGGTTTTAAGGCTTGATTTTGACAATAAAAGACGCTCCCAAAGAATGAGATGTGGAGGTATTCAGGAATTTAGTATTTCTGTTGCTAGTTGTTAATTTTCAAGTATGATCTTCAGAGTCTTTTGCTATCCCTAGAAACATCACTGAAAAAAAAAAAAGAATACAAATCTAGGATGTCCTGAAGTGCAGCAGGTGTTGGCTGTGTCATTTCAACATCAGTTTGGGGTTCAACAGCCTTGCAGGACTGAGATTGTCAGTTTGCAGGTGTTAAATTTAAAAGACTGTGAGGCCAGCTGCATTCAGGCACCGCGAGTGTTCACGGCAGGCATTCAAGGGCAAATCATGCTTGAGCAACCTGATTGCCTCTACAACTAAATGACTGGCTCTGCAGATGAGAAAAGAGCCGTGGAGGTAATATACCTTGACTTTGGTAAGGCTTTTGACACTATCTCCCACAGTGTTCTCATTTGATAGCTGAGGAGACCCTGGCTGCCTAATCTGATTGCTGTGTGGGTAGAAAATCGTCTGGGCTATCAGGCTCAAAGGGTGGTGATCAGTGGCTCGATGCCCAGCAGGCAGCCGCTGAAGAGAGGATACCCAACATGCTGGGGGACAAGCGCTGGGGCCCTTAGTGTTCATCTGCGACCTCGGTGGTGACACAGAACAAACTTTTTATATGGCACAAAGTTAAGGGAACTGGCTGTCATTAGGAATTTGAACTGCGGTCCAAAGGCTTATCATGGCAAATCTGTCTGTACTTTTCCCAGAAGCAGTTCAAACACTGGCCTATCGCTTTCTATTAATTAAGATATTTAGTCGGTTGCTGTTGTTCACACTTCCTGATGATTCTCTTACTTCTTTATATGGTGCTTAAATATTAAGGGTTAGTGTTAAGATCCAATGATTAAAATTGTTAGATAGATGTCTCTGCCCAAATTAAGTTACAAATGAGACTGTATGCCAAAGTCAATAGTGCAGATTTTTATTTAACTCTAAATGTGAGATAGAGAGATAGATAAGGAAAAGAGAGGGAAGAGCTGGGAGAGAAAGAGAGATACAGAGATTAAATAGAAAAAAAAATCACCAGTCTGTAAATTCTGGCAACATCCTGTTGGTCCTTTTCTAGTCTTCTCAGTGGTTGCAGACTGGGCATGAAGTGGGAGAAGGACAGTCCACCCAACATCAGGTCCACAGGGTTTATATTATGCTGAGGGTAGGTGGAAGATATCCCCATGATTCTTTGACACCTGCTAAGATGTTACAGCCATCTCTTATGTCGATCATGGCCCATTATAGCCCATCAGCTGAGATGAATATCCTCATCCTACGTGTGAATGTCCCTGTACTTGGGAGGGGAGTAACCTGGGTGGCTACTGCAAGTGGTCAAATGTTTGAGTCATTAATCCCTAGCAGTCCAGTCTCTCACGGTCGCCCTTCTGACACTAGACCTTTTCCATTTAGCTTAGTTCCTTGTGCTCTGAACATTTGGTTCCTCTCCTTCTCTCTCCCTTTCTGCCTCTCTTTCTTTCTCTCTCTCTTTTGTATTTTGAATGGGGATGTCAGCCAGTGTGTGTATAACTTCATCTGAGCAAATTGTCTCAACTCCCTGGATAGTCGGTGGAGAGAAATAGGAACTCTCAGGGTGTAGCATATTTCCTAATTTAGAACGGGTTAGATGAATACATCTTACAAGTGGCTCTTTTTCTCTATTGACTGTAGAAGAAATGAAGATGAAGCCTCTCAGATGCATGTCACAGGTATCTAAAGTTAGGTACAGTGATATCACAATATATCAGAGTGATCACAACCAGAAAGAATGATGTTGCCACTATCCCATGATAATAGAAGCTATTTCTTCTTCATGTTTTAAGAACATGTCATTCCTTCCATGTTCAGAGTCCTCTACCTAAATTTCTGTGCTGGCTTTTGTTTTTCCCATAATTTTTTTATTTTTATTTTATTTTTTTTTTTAATTTATGGACACAGTGTGTGGAGACATTACTCCGCTTTTATTTGTGCATATATCAGGAGATTTCAGGCCCTGAAATTGCTTCTCACACTCACGAAAATGATCGAAGGATCACAGTGCTAAGTATCTCACTGTTGGATTTCCAGATGCAGATTTCACTTAACAGAAACAGAATAGATTAAATACTAATTTTCTGGTTATTTTCTTACAGTCTTTTACATTCCTATGAACGCATTAGCCACTGTTATGTTGAATACTATCAATGCTCCCCAGTCTGAGAGATATAACGTATCTGGCTGGTACAAAATGCTTCTGCTGTGTTTTAAGTATAACATTATGCAGCCAATGAGATTTTAATGGCTCTTTATCACAGCCGGACTCCAGTAATAAATGCGTCAAGACTTCAGACACATTCTCTTTATATGTGACTGAGGACAATGAAGGAACCCAAATATATGGGACATATAATGAGATTATTTTGATCTACAATAAAATAGCCAGTGCTGTAGCACTATTTTCAAACTCCTCAGATTTAAACTTGCCTCACTTCAGATTTTAATGCAACAGAAAATTGATATTAGGCTAATTTTATAGATACAGCAGCAAACCTTCAAACTTTTTCTTTCTGGATATTCATGAAATTGCTGATCATTGAACTTTTTCAATCACAGATGATTATGAAGCCATCTGCTTTATAGATGTAAGATCATCAGGTATCAGGTTTCTTATTCTTTCAGATTTCATTAAAACTATGATTTAAAAGAGGAGAGGTTGACCTACAATTTGTTTATTAATTTGGTGACTGACTGGTTTTTTCTCTTTTTTGATTGCAGGCATGTTTTCACCCTTTTTAAATCATCCTTACTGCACAAAATACAGCCCAAGTGATTTGCATGCATGTGTGAGCGCAGACTTAGGTCTATTGTGAAGTAGCATTGCACAAAGTTGAACACATTTGTCTTTCACTTTTATTGAAGAGTATGGAATTGAAAAAGTAAACTTGGAGCAATTCTTGGCCTGCAAGTTATTGCATGTTTTAGATCATTTAAATCAAAGCCATTTTCAGTGACAGTGTAAACAAAGGTAAATGTGAAAGAGCAACTCTTAGCTCTTTTCACACTGCATTTTACAAAACAGCCTGATAAAAGCAGTTTTGTTCTACCTTTAATGAATTTTGTGTGAGCAACACAGTCAGAGATGATTGCAAGTCACAGAAAATACAAGATAATCTCTCATAAAGGAAAATTTCTCATCTCTTTCAGTAAACAGTAATAACTTTACCTCTGAGACAACACTATTCTCAATGTCCCATTCCCATTTAACTCATTGAGATATTAGAACTAAAGGCTACAAACTGCTCTATTTTGCATTTGGCTTCTTGATAAAGTGTTTAAGTGTGACAGTAAAAGGAATGTAATGCTGTAATGCTGCTGTAGAATAATGCTGGATGCCACACTGGAGGTACTTGATCTATATCTTTCTCAGAAACAAAGATGCAGGTGTGTATTTGGGTTAGCACCATGTTTTGGTTTTGGATACTCAGGAAACGTCTACATTCATATTGACTTTGATTTTCACTACAGAGAAAAATGTCTCTTCACTTAGTCCTTTTTGCAGCATGCACATATGGATTTGTGTTTATCTCTTCTGCATAGCAGTGTTGTCTGGATGAATAATTTCTGCGGATTGTGGTTTGTTTTTTAATTGCTTTTTTCATGTACAACTGGTTCTGTAAAATCCACAGAATAAGTCTATTCTATGGTATTTTAATATTTATACTTTCAGTCAAATGTGATGCCCCAAGCAGTGCTGATGGCAAGTATTGCAGAGTTTAAATGTTATTGCTGTGGCTTCTCCAGCCCATTCTGTCTAGGAAAGGCTCTTGTTTATTGTAAGGGTGGCCTGCACTGTGGAAATGGCAGAACAATTCTGCACGAGCCTTGTGCTCCAGAACGGACACTGAATATTTTGAAGTCCATACTATAAGGGACAAAATGATAAGTGAGTATTTCATGAGAGGCAAGGTGGTCAGTCAGTGTTTAAAACATTCATTTTATGACTTGAGTTAAGCAAGCTTCTGCTCCTTTACCACTTTTAAAATAGCTGGAGTGCTTTCTATGACTAATACCCCAGTCTGAAGCGCATTTTCCCTTCACTTTCTGACTGTTACATATTGTTGTAGGTAGTCTGACAGAAAGTTATTGCTTAACCACAGTAAGGTGTTCCTCTGCAGCACAAACAAGCAGGGGGGTTAGCATATTTTTGAAAATGGTACTTTAATCTCTTACCCCATGAAAGCATAATGTAAAAAACAAGAAGTTCTGTCCTGGCTGGAACTATCCATGCTCATTGTCCGTAGTTGTGATGGCATACAGTGACAATGTCATGCAGCCACCAATATTATAAAATTCAACATTACAAACTCTTCTCACACAAAAATCAAATCCCCTTGAGGTACCTACACATCATGTTTCCCCATTCCTCTACATTACTCATAATCATGAGTGGCATGTAATGCGGGAGAAAATGAGCCACTTTTTGGGGAAATTCTTGCTCCACTGGTTTGGAAGTTCACCCCTGAACAACTACAAGACTCTGCTAAAGTGACAGAATATTTACAAGAACATTTGCATTTTGGCCTTAAAGGAAAATTATTGGGTTTTTTTAATGAAAATTTGGGTTTATGAAAATACACTGTAATTAAATTGTCTTGTTATCTGTTGTTTGTTGTTATTCTAAGTGGTTATCAAAGTTAATAATATATGTTTGAACTATTTTGTTGAGAAAAATGTGCCCATGGTTAGCTTTTATTCTTTCAGATTCTCAGGGTGTTACTTCCCCTCCAGATTGCACACACTGAATTACAATGGGGGAATCCACTCACCTAACAAAAGACATGTGTGACAGTTGAGATGTTTCAGCATTCCCAAGATACATGCAGACGATAGGTAAATATGATACAGTCAGCAGGTCCAATCTCACAGTGTTCAAAATAATAGCATATCTTTATATTTCAGCAACTGATTCATATGCTGAATGTCTGCTTATGAGAAGCACTTTTTGGTAAATATTCCTCATGCCCTATGAAGCACCACCAGTTTTTCCTCCTGGCCTTCAGATGCCTCTTCAAAAGGGCATGGTTGAGACAGAGGTCCTATGTAAGCCCTTATTAGCTCTGTGGGAACAACTTGCATGTGCTAAAACACCTCAAACGGCACCAGGCTTCTCTACATAAATAACTCAAGGGAGCCATCAGCTTTTTCAAGTGCAGAATAAGCCTATGGCAAGGAGATACGGACTGAAAACTTAGGAGTGATGGTTATCTTCTGGACGAATGGAAAAGGCAGAGTCTTTGTGATCGAATGGCGAAAGAGAGCACACAGCAGCTCAAAACACAGTAGACAGAGGTTTTGAGGTGTCTGTGGAGTTCTCAGGTGTGTCAGTTGGCTTTACCAGCACATGGCAGACACAGCACAGTAGAAATGGATTGATATTTCTGTTTTGGATTGGTGAGTGTGAAAGGTGTGAAAGGTGTGAAAGGTGTAAAAGTCTCAGCTGATGTCTGCGGAATAATTATGTGAATACCAAGGAGTTCCATAATGAGGATGCCGCAGTGAATCCAAGCTGGAGCTGTCTAGGCTACATTCAAGAGCTGAAGCACCCAGGGACATTTGTCTTCGTGCCTTTCTTCATGTTGTGGAAGGGGGAGAGGGGGAAGTTAGGTACTACTTTTAAACCTGGAGAGAGTAAAGTATGGTCTCAGAGTCCTGAGCCGTGGAGGTCAGGAGGATTAATAACTTAGAGCAATAAGCAGTAGCGATAAGGCGGAGGAGAAGTAGTGAGATGAAGGCAAATTGGATGTTTTGAGATTTTTTTTTGCCTGTCACTAAAAAAATAGCAATAAAATAAATTCTCCTGACAAGGTGGGGTTGCTCATCAGTAAGAAGCTAATTCATGCTTGATTATACCTGACATTTTTTCTTCCTGAGTTTTTGGGGGGGAATTTTATTTTTTTTAAACAATGTTTATTTTCCTGCTCTGATTTGAAATAATGCATTCTCACTGATGTAAAAGCCAGAATCTGCATATAAATGGAAGTCCTTCAACATCATCACAGGAAAATGTCATTTTCTCATCCAGGGATGATATTATTATATACACTTAATACTGAATGAAGTGTAAACCAGAATATTTTATTTACATGCAAATTTTGAAAAATGACTGCAGAGCATCTCTAAGTTCATTCAGTATCAAAATGCAGTTATTGGGTAAAATGGATAAACACTTCACCAAACAATAATTCAGCTTCTCTCTATATATATATCTTTTAACATAAATTTTTTGAACTAGTCTAAAAGCTAAGCTGTTCAAAACATCTTTATTTATGAAAAGCGATTTTTGAACAGAACATAACTCTGTAACTCTTTAGTTTCATTTTGGATTCTGTTTGAGAAATAAAAGTATGAATGTTCAGTGCCCTTGTCATATAAGATATTTATCAAGGAAATTGCTATTGGTGTGTCTGCCAGTATGGTGCAAGGACATTGCTTGTCTTAATCCAAATTTCCCTTAATTGAGTTAATTATTACTACATATTTTCCTTGTTCTAGACATCTGATATTGTTTACTTGATGTTGGAGTCAGTACATTAAGCTAGAAAAACCTGTGTTGGTTCATTTTGTAGGTTTTTTCTTGCATTTTTATTTAAAGAAAGAAGTGCTTTGACTTGTTGAACCCAAAAGAGGACTCATCCAGGAGCGATAAAATGGTAGTGCTCCACTCTCTTTCTAACTTCCTTTTGCTATAAAAAAATGCTTTAATAATAGTTTCTGATATATTAAAATTAAAGTAACTCACTGCTTTCAGTACTCCTTTCTTGCATCCAAAGAAGAGCAACGAAGCTGGTGAAGGATCTGGAGCACAAGTCTTACGAGCATTGGCTGAGGGAGCTGGGGGTGTTTAGCCTGGAGAAAAGGGCGCTGAGGAGAGTCCCTACTGATCTCTACAACTACCTGAAAAAAGGCTGTAACAACTGGGGTTGGTGTCTTCTCCCAGGTAACAAGTGACAGGATAAGAAGAAATGGCCTCAAGTTGTGCCAGGGTAGTTTTACATTGGATATTAGAAAAAATTTCTTCATGAGAAGGGTTGTCAAACTGTGTTTTCACTCTGCTCAAGGAAATGCTGGAGTCGCCATCCCTGGAGGTATTTATAAGAGGCGCAGATGTGGCTCTTAGGGACATGGCTTAGTGATGGGCTTGGCAGTGCTGAGTTGATGGGTGGTCTCTGTTAAGGGTCTTTTCCAAGCTAAATGATTCTGTAGTTCTGTTCTTACTTATGACACACATTCAGTGTGCTGCTCACAGTCATACCTGGCATTTTCTATTTGACATTTTTAAACTGGTGTAGTATTTAGTAACTTTATTAAACTCATGACACACCTGGGCTGAAAGAGACTGCTAAGTACTGCCAGTACCGTCTTCCTGTCTTTAATGATTCAAGAACCACTTTTTGGTACTAAAAAGAATGAAGTTGTTCAAATTTGATGCTTTACATCTGTAAACAGTAATTAAACATCTGTGAATAATTGTACATTAACAGACTAGCATTGAATTTAAAAAAAAAAATAGTGGCATTAAAACACAAACTGTAGCAATGCACAACTATAAAATTATTCACTGCTGTAAAATAACAATAAGAAAAAACAGCTGCCTTTCAGAGGGATTAGTGTTGATGTCATTACAGCTTTCTCACTTTCTCTGTTTTGCAGTGACATATAACGGTCTACTCCCTTTAACTCTTCACTTGGCATCAGTACTGGATCTGTCATATGCCAAGCCTCATAAATGCACATCCTTTTAATGTAAAATCAGTAAATCACCAGGTCAACCACCGATTCCTGCGAGTAGAGACACATTTTATTTATAAAACAAAGCCTTCAGTAGATGGCTTTAAGAGCCTTTGTAAGAGTATCCTCCATTTCTTTCAAATTCTTCAAGGATGGGGAGATCAGCATCTGGCTCCATTAGATATCTGAGAGGGTCCATTCTCTAGAGAATCCTAATGCCAGAAAAATAAATAAATGTCTTATTGGACCATGAGGGAAGTTTTACAAAACAAAACAAACAAAAAATAAAGCTAGACAAACACTGCCTGTCATAATGAATATTGTGTCACAAATATTCTTCTTTGTACTAGCAGTCTTTTGGAGAACCGCAGTATATATGATTATCTCCTGTTTGTATGTCACTTTATCCTTTACTTTTCCCTTATTCCTTTAGAAAATCTAAATCAGTGCTTGGATCAAATAATGAATGAGTATATTTGAATAGCAGTATTTGCATGACTACAGTTTTCAAGCGTCAGGTAGTCTTGACACATTACATTTCTTAGAACCCTATTGCAACTCAAGGAGTAAGTAGAAGCAAAAAGAAATAACAATCATGCATGCAGTGAAAAGTTATAAAAATTGCCATTAATGGATCTCTTTGGGCTAAATAGTCTTTTTCTTGAGAATTTGAGTCCAATCTTTTTACAGTCAGCAGGAGTTTTTACACTGACTACAGCGAGCTTTGAATTATTTCTTACTATACAGGTATAAAGAGACAATATTAAGGATACCTGTGCTTAGAAAGGGACCTTTCAAATCTACAGGTTTTGCTTTCAGTTTATTAGGATAACACAGATTAATGTTTGAGCCAATTGTAAGCTGCTAACAGCATCCGTATTATAGAAAGTTCTGCAAGTTATCGAAAAACTTCAAGCTTCATAAGCTCTACTTAGTGAGCTCCTCTTCTGTTATAAATTACGAACTCCAGTATTATTGCAAATCCAAATAAACTCCCTGGTGATTACAGATTACAGTCACAAATCCAAAAGGTACAGCACAATATACTTTTCTTAGCTAAATTAATTATTTCAGTTCTGGGCAACTCAATAGTGAGAACTGAACCACCAGCTGGCTAATATGTACAGTCAAAACATTTAGCAGCAGGTTTTTACATTAGTAACAGCAAGAATCCATTTCACGGAAGACAACAGAGAATAAATGATTCTCATTTTAAGAGTCCTTAAGGCTAAAGTGCTTTATCCTCCTTAAATGTTCTGACTAACTAGCACCACATGATGTCATCAAGATTAATTTTATGTAGGTAGTTTCTCCTGCAGAAATACAGTAGAAATGTGCACAAGACTATGGGAAGTAGGGGAGACGGAGGAGAGCAATTCATGCAAAATAAAATTTTCCAGCTTCATAACCAAGCCTTACAAGTCTTTGTTCTCTTTGGAGTGTGAAGAAATCTCCTTTTTGTAGTTGCTGATGTTGTGATTGTAAGCTCAAGGATGGAAGGAACTAAACTCTTTCCTGTTCTCAGAAGTTTGCTTTTCCATGAGTCAGTGTATAGGCTAGACTTTTTTTAGAGAGGAATTTGCAAAGAAATGATCCAACTTTTTTTTAGAAAGCATACAAAAGACAGTTTATCTAGGAATGTGCAGTGTTAGTTTTCTATTCAACTGGGCCATCAAAATACTTGGAGTTTTTTGGTTTTGTCCCATCCCCACACTCCCCACCTCCCTGGAAACACCTTTTATCACGTAATTTGAGGAAACTACACTAATTTTAATGAAAACATTATTCAATGGCAGAACCAGTAGTGCTTTAGCTATCTGAACTTCCAATAAAGTCAAAAGGAGGCACAAATCTGTTATGTAAGCATCAATGTCCAGTTTCATTGGGAAAAAACCCCTCCAGAATACCCAAAACATATCTATCAGAGTAGTAGGTATGACACAAGACTTGTTAAGAGACTTTGATGAGTCTGATTTGTTTTATGTTGGTCTGTTTCATGAGATCTCTGATCCAGGCTTGTTGCAATTGACAGGAATTGGTCCATTAATTGCGATGGAAAGATAAGACGCGGGACATTTTGGAGACCCCCATTCTTCTGGCATGACAGTTTGAGGCCAGGAAGATTACAGTAATGCATTTCAAATGACACTAGTTGCCTGTGATAAAGAAATTGAACTGAGTGCTTGCAATTTAGCCAAAATCATCAGTGGATGTTGTCATTTCTTTAGCTATACAGTGGGATAAACTGAGTAGCTCTCCAGATCCACCGATCTGTTTGCCTGAACATAACTTATCTAAACACATGTACAAATATTGGACAATCATCTACCTGCCTGTGTCAAATTCTGTGTGAGATGACCTATATGTTCCGGGATACATCCTCCGTTATTTCAATGGTTTTAGCAACTGGTTTTCAGCAATTAAATTGAGACCCATCAACTTCCCAGATCTTCACTGAATATAACAAGAGGCTTCCAACCTTCCCAGACAATGTCACAAATATGTTGGAGAGTTTTGAATTAGAGTCTTTATTAGACACTTGCTGTGGAGGCATCTACATTTGTATTTTTCCTGTCTGAAGCTAGTCTTGGTATGGGCACCAAGAGATGTATTTGGTGATTTAATATGAGAACTTTATGCAGGGCTTGATGTTCCCTAAAATTCAACGAAGCCAGTGAGGAAAGTAAGATCTTCTAAAAAGAATTTCAGAGTAGAAATATTAAATAGATGCTTTTTGCATGTTATGCAGGTAACCTGGAGCTGGGATGGGCGAAGTGGGTTGTCCAGTTGGAGTATTTGAAATTCCCTAGATTATCTGTTCCATCATTATGGGACTGAGAGAAAACCCCCAGGTAGACTGGAGATTCACAGTATTCTGACATGGTATCTGGAAGCCAGGCATAACATTTTGAGGGATGTCAAGACACTAGAGACACTAGACAGATGCTATGTCCAGGCATTCTCTCCTCTTACATGGACAAATTTCCCCTTCCAACCCAAGCCTTTGTATGAATCTGTGACATTCTGTTGTGCCCAGAGAGACACACCAAAGAATAATACGCACAATTTATGAGTGCAAAGCAGTTACTTATTGACTGATACGCACAACAGATAACTGTGACTAATGAGCTACTAGGCTAAACATTAACGTGATCCTGCAATGAGATACCCAAAACTGGGTGTCTCAGCTGGGTGACCACTCAGCATTTAGATGAGGGACAGGTTGATGCTCAGCATTGCTGGGTTTCTGTTTCTGCTTTTTGCCTTTGTGATTTACACCTTCCTATGTCAGATTTTGTTCTTCTCAAGTCCTTGATCAGCTAAACAATTTCTTAGCAATTGCTCAGCTATCTCTGGTTTTGCTTTCCTTATATTGCGTGTTCTGGCCTAATGAACTTTTCTCCATCGGGCTGAGGCAAGCCAGTCTTGCCTCACAGAGAGCAGACTGCCTGGGCTCAGGGTTACAGAAGTGAGTACAAGGTCTCCAGGAGAGCTGCCTTTTCCTAGGAAGGTAGCTGGAGGCCAGGAAGAATACCACAGTGCCTGAAGTAATGCTGAGTTTGGGCAACTAGGTCCTCCACAGGTCAGGATTCCTCCATATGCTAGTTCTTTGATAAGTGCAGTCCTAGTGAAGTCATTAGAACTTTGTGCAGCCTAAAACTGAAACTCTGACAAATTGTGTTTAAAAATCCTGATTTTGGAACAACATTGATAAATTAATTATGCAATTATGCTTAGCGAAAATAGTTGCAGGAATGAATAAAGAAGATTTTTCCTCCTTTTATTTTTCTGAAGAAAACTGGATCTGTTTTAAAACCAAGACATATCACAGTGAGAAACACTGACAAAGAAGAAAATGGAAATATTTCTGTGTCACAAAAGATGCACAGGCAAATCTAAAAATAAATGTTCAAAACACTGTTTTCAGAATGTAACTGGTACTTGACATAGCCCACATTCTTCTAACCATCCGTGAAATATCTCTGCAGATATTTTTTCTAGACAGAGTGTCTCTGCTTTGTCTGTTGGTCTCAGAATATGGCACCAAGTGCCAGTGATTATGATTACATTTTCACTGGGAATAGCGTTAATTAATATATTATCTGTTTATTGTTTTATAAACTTCCCTGTGTAATACCCAAATATATGCAGATTAAAATATTGCCAAATGAAATTTTTCCTGCAATTAACCCACTGACTATGAAATTGTGATAAGTAAGTGTATTAAATAACTTTTTACAGAAAATTAGAAGAATCAGAATCTGATGGAAGCATTTATTAAATTATTTTTGTGGCCTACTTTTTGAATACTTTGATGGCCTGTTTTTTATTTTCATCACCGGGAGAGGACATTATTCTATTCCATGAAAAGTGGAATGGAAATTAATGGAAATTTCGTATTTTGCCATGGTAGGATTATTTTTAATATTGTCATAATGATGTTGATAATATTATGATCTTTTTTTCTTCTATTTTGTTTTAATCCACAGATGTGGAATATGCTATATACACATCCAGATAGCTTTCAGAGTTGGGGAAATGATGATGCTTAAAGATATTTTGATGTGTGCAGGGACAAAAAGATCTAGGACAGGATGCTGTGTTGCTTAAGCATGCACTTTTATCTCACAGGAATCAGTGGGATATAGAAAGGTGATTAAAGTTAAAGTATTGCTTGCATGCATTCCTTGAAGATGAAAGGTGTAATTCTGGCCTAGTCTGTCCTGTCCTATCCTAATCACATTTGTAGTTTTCCTTTTATTTGAAAGCTGATTAGACAAAATGGGTGAGGGGAGGATGTATCAGTTGAACATTGTAATTTTTTCTGTAAATTTTTAATGAATCTGAAAATTGATAGCTTTAAAATGAAAACTTTGAATTAAGCATTCCATGGGGAATTCGGTTATTTTAAAATGTTTAAAACAGTATTTTGGAGAAATGACAAAGCACAAAATAATCTCAACTTAAAAAAAACCCTCTCACTTTATTTGCTTTTTTTCCTTTTCTTTCTGACTCAGCTAATTTACTTTTCCTGAAATTCATGGAATGTTTTTCTTCAGTGAACCCTATATTTTTCACAAAAGAAAGCTGAATCCAGTGCTTACATTTTGCCACTTTTAGCACGCTGAACTAGTTTGCCAATTTGATGGGTCAGTGTTTCAAATATGTCAGGGATTGAATCCCAAAGTCAATTTTCCAGATATTTGGGCAATAAGACATTGGAAGGAAATTCAGAGCTTCCATGGGAAAGACAAAAAACCTGAAAATTAGTGTTGTCATTGCATGTAAAATATTTCCAAATATTGAAATAGAAGACGGATGAACACCAGGTGCAGAAAATCATAGTAGAAAGATCTTTAGAGCAAGAAAATATGTGAAGGAGTTGCAAAAAGACTGTTGAAGGATACCCTGTCTACCTCAAAATCTACGTGGCCAACAATATTCTTACAGCCTTTCAGAGAAAGGCAACTCAGGGCTGTTACTCCCTTTAAAGAGATGCAGTGTTTCATGCAAAATTTAGTTATGGGCAAAACCACAGCTTTCCTACCAAGCCAAAAACAAATTGTGAGTATGGTGCAAAGGTTACCAGTTTAACCAAATAATTGTTGCTGTTCCAGGTCTAACTACAGAAAAGAACACAATCAGAAAAATAGCCCGATACTAATACAATTTAAAATGTTACACTCCCAGTATGGGTTCATGTGCAAATGTGCCTCTTTTCCCTGGGGTTATGCTTACCCTTCCTCTGCTCCTCTGGTTCCAAGGGCCATCAGCACTCATCTTCCTCAAGAGTGATGTCAGCATTACAGCTTTGTAGTAGCAGAAGGTCACTGCTGGGTTCTGGGCAATGCTTTCTCCGTGATCCTCCTTTTTCTTGGGAGGATATTTGCTTGCAAATTTTCCTAAATCTTCTGTTGAGTCTGCTTGTTTTTTCTTCCTTCACTAGCTCCTGAAGCAAATCTGCATATAAGATTCTACATAGGTATTCCTGACCTTTCCTCATTGTTGCCCTTGAACTGAAGTCAGCTTTACCCAGCTCCTGAGACTGCATCCCTGTAGGGACCAGGAATAAGCATTGGTGATTTATTTGTAGGTCTGAGGCCTCTCTTATCCTTCCCCTATATCAGCACCTTCACAGTCTACTCCATCATCCTATGCTTGCACCACTCTACATAATGTTTTATTCTAGAGCCAAAGATACTTTGTTCTGTGCCATTTATGTTTTAAAACCATGGATAATATTCATTCAATACAGAATTACTGCTCGCTGTTACTATCCTTTAATCACTGGTATATGTGTGTGTGTGTGTGTGTATGAGTAAACATTATGATAAACATTTCTGTGCCACCACAGATCTAAAGCTAGTTAGAGATAAATCAAAACAAGGTCAAGGTTGGAAAGGTAGTGCCATATCAGATAGAATAATTTTACAATCACTTTGCTAAATGACGAAATTAAAATGTTAATTGTAGTCTAATCCCTGGCTTCTAGATAAACAACATAAGAGACTGTTGTCCAGTTTTGACTCCTTGGAAGAAGAATGTATGTAATTTTTGTATTTTTGGTATCAGTACAGAGAGGTGGAAAACAATTTTTAAAAATTGCACTAATAAATGTCAAATTAGCAGATGCTTAACGGGCAACTAACAGCAAATGTTGGAAAAATGCTTTCAGAGATACAGAGAGGTCTGCAGATCAAGGCAGTGAAGTCAGAGCATGGAGTTAGATTGTTCTAAGGAAGATTTGAAAGAATACAACAATTTAGCACACCACTTATCTTACATAAATATTGAAGATTTGTAGTGTGGCTTCTTTCTCCTTCATATAATTGGATGCAAGTCTGTTACATGATGCATATTTCATATTTTTTTTATTGTCATACAGGATTATATGACATAATAAAATGATCACTTGGCTTCATACAGAAAGCAAAAAATAAAATTGAAAATTTACAGATGTGGAGTGGCTTTAAAATATCACATTGGTTTATAGAGAAAAGTTTTTTCGTAAAAAAAAAAAGACTTAAGTCAAAATGAAAAAAAATGAAAGATTTATGCTATTTCACATACGGGATTTTGGTTCCTTTTCCATTGCTTCACTCAAGTTTTTCATTATATAGGTTCATATTTAGACAGTCTCACCTTTGGATAAGTAGAGAGAGGGCATGGATTTGATACTGAAGGAAGAAATTTCACAAACATAGAAAGTTTACAAAGTAAAATCCCTTAAGCCATTTCAAAGGGCCATAGTACCTTAAACTCCAAGAAGTTTAAGCTTTCTGATAGTTTTGACCTTTTGGTTGTATTTCTCCAGAGTGTTATCCCACTATAATTTGTTTTAAGAAGGATAAAGAAAAACAGGAATCTCATGCAGTTCAACAAACACAGATATAAAGCCCTGTGCCTGGGGAAGAGCAACAACATGGACAAGTACAGGCTGAGGAAGGACTGGATGGGAAATCAACTTTACAGAAAAGCTCCTGGAGCTGTAAGACATGAGCATACTGGAGCAAGTCCAGTGAAGAATCACTAAGATGATTAAAAGGCTGGAGCACTGGAGATACATAAAGAAGCTGAGAGAGCTGAGACTGTTTTGGCATGGAGGTTGGGTCCAGGGGGAGGATCTTAACAATTTGTACAAAGTTGAAGGGATAGTGCAAAGAGGATGAAGCCAAGTTCCTCTTAGCAACAGGACCAGAGACAATGGGCACAAACTGAAAGAGAAGAGATTCCCTCTGGATATCAGGAAACACTTTTTGACTGTGGATAACCAAGCACTACCACTGGATGCCCATGGAGGTGGTAGAGCTTCCGTGCTTGGAGATACTTAAAATCTACCTGGACACAGTCTTGGGCAACCTGCTCTAGATGGCCCCGCTTGAGTAGGGAGGTTGGTCCAGTTGACCTCCAGAGGTCCATTTAAACCTCAGCCATTCTCTGATGCTGTGATCATGGTGCTTTCATGTTGGTGATTTGTGCAACTGTCTCTTATGTCATTAGAGAAAAAGGAGTAACATTTCTGAAGAGTTTTTAAAAGGCTTTGTATAAGAAGTCTTTGCCAGCTGTAGACACTTGAATGAAATTTCCACATCACAACAAGAAACTGGAAGGTATTTTATTATGAAGGAACTTTAAATGTAAAATACTGTTATCTCCACTAATGGTTTTTTTGGCACTTGTTTGCTAAAATGTTCTGTGATAGTGAAGGTACACAATGAAGTTGCTATAAGAGATCCAGAATTCCAAGCACAGCTGTTTGTAGCTGGAAGTGTGTAGTCATCTGGTGATATTTCACTGCTTAGAAGACTTAGTAGAACTTTCATCATGATTTTCAATTTGGACAAACAGCTTCAGAAAATGCAGTTGTATGGACAGCAGTGAAGACTTCTCAGCAGTATTTTGTACTGCAATTGTCATTTTGTACCTTGTTTTCTATTTAGCTGAGATTTTCGTCTGATTAATTTGAATGAAACAGCTGTTGCTGGGTCAGAACAAGCAAAGTTGGAAATTGAACCAGGTCCCTTCCATCACTCTGTGAAATACAGGTATTCTCTTTCATCTTATAATTTGAATTCTTGTGAGAAGAGTTCCAGGGAAGTAAGAAGTGGATGTACTTCTATCGAAGTACAAAGTAGGTACATTTAACTTCAAATGTCATGCAGCAAAAATGCTTTTCAGTGTGTCTTTCAATTCATGCCAATTTGCATTAGAAAAGTGTCTAAGCAGTTAACTTATTTAAATAAGGGCTTTGAAGAGAGGCTCAAAATTCTGCATAAAAGAGGTATTCAGCAGTGTTTACTGAATTAAAGAAAATATCTTTCAAGAAGAAAATCTATTTCTTCACATATATGCCTGATGATTTTTCATAGAAACACTATGCTGAATGGTTGAATTTGAGTTGATAATTTACAAAGACAAACAGTATAAAAGCAGTTTTTAAAAAGGCTGTGTAATTAAGCATGTCAAATGAAACCCCAATAGTATTTGGGTTTATATTCGTACCTGTGTTTATTCATGGAAATAAAGGTTGCTGAGAAACCACATGATTTTAAATTTAGATTTTAAAATCTAAAAAAAAAAAAAAAAAAAATATAATTATTATTAATGTGGCCATTATTGAAAGTGTCTCTCTGAGACACCAACTTGTCTTTCAAAAAGATAATTAGCAGAGCCCCACCAGTGTATATTAAATATTTGTGTTAGAGCATCCACTTCAAATCTGAATACTGTTTTGAAGAAAAGCTTGCACACTGTGAGTAGATGATATACACATGTTTGATTGTATCCTGTTGACCCCATTTTGACGGGACATTAACTTCCATTATGCAGTTCACTTGTGTTTCACCTGAAATGTCAGCCTCAGTCTATAGTAAAGAGTCAAAGCTTCACAGAGTATTCAGATAATATAGCCAAGATTTGCTGGGAGATCAAGACGAAGTATTTGCTCTGAAGCACAAAACAGAATGGTTTTAGTGTAAATAAAGTTGTGCGCAGAAGCGTGAAATTGAGAAAGTTCTTGAAGCCTCTGGGAATGGAGGGAGCTAGTGCTTCTGCCACATTTGACACCCTTGGTTGGGTGATTTCTCTTCAAAATGGGGTGAAATAGGATAAGAAATCAAGAAGTGCCCATTATGCAGGCCCTTTAATTTCTTAGAAGGTTATAACGTTGAGAGCCAGTAAAATGCATGACCAAGGGAAAAACTATTCTATCAGTAAAATGTTACAGTGATATGAAGTGAGCGTATCAAAAACTTTACTGCAGTTTAGTTTTAGCTGGTGGATGTTTTATTTTTTCTTTGGGGTTTTTTAACAGAATATATTTTATTACTAGCAAAATTCTTCATTATTGTTAATAATAGTGCTCTTTGCTTTAATTCTCTAAGGCAGTTCAAAAGTAGTACTTATAGATTGTTTCACAGAGCTTTGAATGAGTTCTCTGTCGACTAGGCATGTGGTTGCAGCTCAGCCAGGGCATGCAAGAAATTAATTATCCTGTGTTTTCCAAAAGAGGCAGTTTTAGAGTGTTTGAACAAAAGGTGTCTGTGTAAAGTGATACAAGGTAGCAAATAGGCAGGGTGTTAGTTGGAGAGAGCTCATCCAGTTGTAGATTTAATCTTGAGAGATGTTTGAGATCCTAACATGTCATTCAGAATGGATAAGCAATAATTATAAATCGATTAATTCATAATAAATGGGAAAATTTGAGGTTCTGTTTCTTGTATTTTAATAAATTGAGCTTATTTTCTTAATAGTTTTGTTTGGAAGTCAGAATAAATATAAATTTATTTGCTGGTCTTCTCTATAACCTTTCTGTCTTTATTTTGGAACATTTCACTTCTTGGCATCTAGCCATGCATGATTTTTGGCAGCTTCTAAACTAAAACTTCTGTGATCATGCTGAAAAATAAAATGTAGATGGCTTAATTAAAGAACCTATATATTGTCACCTAGTACCATTTGAAATACCATGGGATACCTGCTTCAGAAAAGCATAGGCCTTGGTATAACCCATGACATAATGTGTTATGTCTTGACTATCACAGAACTTTCCAAATAACACTAGACATCCTAATTTAGTCACCTGAATTGACACCAAAGTTATATTACACTCTTGGAGAAGGATAGAGTTGCTTATGTTTAGGGAATGGTATTCTTTGGGTGGGAATCAGTTGCAAACTAGAAGGCTCAAATTTAGTTGTGTACTACACAGATGCTTACAAGCAAAGCCAAGTGTCTGACTTCCCTTCTTCTGTCAAAAGACATCTAGCAAATACAGACAGTGGAGTCCAACAACCTGTTTATGGGTATCAGTTCAATTTCCGTACTTCATGTCTCAAAAGGTAGTAGACACTGCTTTGGTAGTTGAACCAGCATCAGGAATTAGCTCTCAACACCCTGACTGAATTGGCTAAGAACACCTTCTGGTTCCTGCATGTAGGTTTTTAGTGTTGCTTAAGCCACTGTAGGCTTTCTGGGACATTTTTCCAGGGCTGCCAGATATAAGACAGCACTTACGTCACTTCTGGAATAGCAGCTGAAGGGTAGGTGGGGTACATTACTAAAATTGCAAATGGTGCTCAATACTTATGTTCAGGCAATTTAATTAAAATTTTCATCCCTGATGATGATAGTGGGAGCCAGGGCATGTAAATAAATGTGGGTATCTTTATGTGAGAGTTTAATCTTATCCTTCATGTCTGGGATTTTTTGCTCTAATGTAGTTGTCTGTGCTGTATGAGACTCCATGTCCTTTAGTTGCCAGCTCAGAAGGACATGAATCTCTCAGAGATCTTGCATTGCTTCAACCAAGATCATGCCAGTATCTCAGCTAAAAGGGCATATTGAAGGGTCCTAGACACTTTAGGTAACTGTGGGAAAGCTTTAAATACGTATGTCAGTGAAGTGATAACATTTCAAGAGCTTCACAATCTGAAAGTGAACCCGAATTGAAGTATAATGACAAGTAGTTTGTAAGTATAAGTAAGTTTGTTAAGACCTCAGGGTATTTAGAAACAGGGGGAAAAAAATAAAATCAGTGTTGTGTACCTACACTTTAAAAATAGTAGTTACAATTCTTAAAACTTATCCTTTCAATAAATCAGATAGGCCAGGTATCCCCTAAGTAGATTTTACTAAGATTTTCACAACAAAAATAGGCAAATCATCATATACAATATATGTGAAATTCGCATATTTGTTTACTGTGTAAACAACTCAAGATTCGTTGTTATCTGAGAAATAATCAAATCAAAATACTAAGGACCCGAAAGGAAAGAAACTACTATTCATCACAGAAATGTTACTATTTAAAAAGTTGAGTGATAGTCTGGAATACTGAAAGAGCACAAGCTGAGGAGTGGAAGGACAGGTAATTGTTTTCCCACCAAATGAGGTGTTCAGTGCTGCCAGCTGTAGCATTCTCTGTCAATGTACTTAAGCAAAGACTTGAATCTTCTTTGGGAACATATGAGCAATGAACTGTGACTTTCTTAGTAGGTATTGGAAAGAAAGAGCCCTGATACCAGTGATTTTTATAGAGAAAAAAAAAGAATTTGTGTTTGAACAAAATGTTTATACCTGGGTACACTATTTAGTGCACATGCTGTTTTTTCATGTTTCCTGTGATAGAGCAGAGCCTTTATAGTAGCATTGTCAGTGGCATGGTGTCAACTAACTGAGAATAATGTTTTTTCCTAGTCACAGACTTTAAAAGTTGAAATAAAGATAGAGCATTTGTGAAAGGAGAAAAAAAAATCAGATGTTGATATGCATAAAAGTAGATTCAAGTATAAGGACATTGCTTTTTTTCAGTTCAGAGGTCTTTTGCTTCACAAGTACTTGCTGCCATAAGGAACTGTCAAGATTCCAAGTCTCTGGCACCATGAATTCTAACCTCAGACGTTCTTTTCCTTTTGCTGGTACTTGGAAGAGTCTATGGTTTCATTACATTCCAGCGCAGAGCTGCTGGAATGCGTTTATAACCCATCCATTACTCATAATTTCAAATTGCTGCCTATTTCACTGCAGTTAACCTGGCACAAAGTGCCTTAGGTTCTTGACAGCCCCTTGCCTTTGCCATATTTATTGGCTTTGATTGATTGCCTAAGTGTTTTCCATGCTCCCATGTCCCTGTTTGTTTTGTTCCTTTGAGTCTGTCATGATCTCACAGACTGACTCTGTAGTAAAGATTTGGACTTGTTATCTTTCCTGTGTGTCCTGGAGTTTCTGGCACTCAGTATTTAGCATGGTGCAAAAGCTTGATTCCTACCAGCAGCTCCCTCCACTGTACAGATAGGATTCAGCTGCTTATCTGTAGGTGCCTTTAGACTCTGACTGGCATTCATAATAAATTCCTTGATTTACAAACTGTACCTCTGTCTTTAGACAAAAGTATCATTTTTATAATTAGACTGCAACTGATATTCAGTACTTATAGCAAAGTTTTTGTTGTACAAATGAGGAAAAATAAATCCTCAGTTTGACTACAGAGGGACTAAAATAAATCCACAGTGTTTGGCTCTGATCTGATAATTTCCCGTTTTTCATTTTGTTTTGTTTTCATTCCCCTAAATTGGCTCTGTTTAATACTGAATTAATGGGCTGTCTCTCCCTTGGTCCTAATTTCTGCATCAGAAATTCTGATTCTAATGCCACACATTGTTGCATTTCCAAACTCCTGCTATTCTGGCAGACATGATTTGATACCATGTGTGAAGGACTTGGATCAAAGTAGACTTTTATTTATACAAGGCGGGGAGACTATATCCAGTGAGACTCAGAGGCTTATCCTTATTCATTTAGTTTTAGTTAAGTAATTATGCTTTGATACACAGTCTTCGAGACTCTTTATTCTTAAGTGGGAATGTAGAAAACCATGCCTAAGCAACTTAGCAGCATGTACATTTTCTGGTTTTTCTTTGCCTGTTCTGCTTGGGAATGACCTATAGCCCAGTTGCCTGTGGCTGGAGTCTCACTTTTTTGGAGACTTCTGCTACGTTGCTATAGAAAGCCTGGCTCCTCTGTCGGCTCACCCTCCACTACAGGAATTCTCGGGAAATAGAAGCATTGATTGTACTAAGCCTTCTTGATCTCTTTCATAGCAGGGGATGACTAAATGAAAGAGTGTGTGAGCACCACGAGATGTCAAAAATGTGCAAGACCTTCCAGAAGGTTTAACTTTGTGGTGATTCAATCGAGCTGCTGCTGAAGAGAGACTGGGGTGTCCTCTGCAAGCCCTGCATCGAGTGCACCAGTCTTATATTTGTAATTGCATGGCGATATCTATTGTCAGCTGTAATGAACTTCAAAATGTCGTGTCTAATCTTGTGCAATTGTTTTGTTCTGCTCTGTGTTGCTTTGCTTTGAAAGGTATTTTTTTAAGCAACACAATCTGAATTGCTTTCAAGGTAGAGAGACACAGATGGCTGTGAACTGATCTTGTTAGACTTTGTTAAAATAAAATGACAGATGTACTTTAGAAATTGAATACAGGTGCTGCAAAGAGAAAGTTATTACTTTGTATCTGACTGACTTTGTCTGGAGACAGCTGGTGCTACTTTTTTTTTTTTTTTTGATAATGGGGATTCAGGCATTTTATTCATTTTCATCTGATATGTCACTTTTAAAACATAGTTAAATGACTCTGAAGATGTTACCAACTGTAATAAATAAAAAAACCTCTTGATTCTAAGAGTTGCCGAGTATCGTAGAGTCACAGAATCTTAGAATATTTTAGGTTGGAAGGAACTTTAAGTATCATCTGGTTCTACACACCCCTGCCATGGAGAGGGACACCTTCCATTAGACCAGGTGGCTCAATACCTCATCCAACCTGACCTTGAATACTTCCACAACTCCCAGTGATTTCAGTATGTTTTTGTTTGATTTTTTTTAATTGAGTACCTCAAACAAACAAAAAATAAAGGGAAAGCATTTTGTTACAAGTATTTTTCTGTATTTGCACCTGAGTCTGGGCTAATCAATATAAACATAGGTATAATGCCTATATATATTTTACAGAGATTTTTTTTTTAATATATTAAAATACTGAAAATTAAATTCTTCTGTACATCCTTCATGATGCTTCATATCATATCTCAACTCCCATTAACTTTTTACCCTGAACAGAGCTAACTGCAAATTAACACCTTTTATTAAATCAATTCAGGAAGATTTTGTGGGACTGTGTGCCTGTATATCTTCATAATTCAATCAGAAAAAAAAAAAAAGAGAGAAAGAGAATTAGTGTCTTTTGTTAGACTGACTGACTTAGCTGAAATGAGGCACTAAAATACGTTTAGATGTGAACCAGAAAGAGAAAAGTGAAAAATTAGCTATCAGTTAGAAGCAGTTGTGTTTGGTTGTGTCATTCTGCTAATCCGTAAAGCAATTTGAGAGAAGAGGGTGTATGGCAGTTGGTGAAAGAAGGGGAGGTTAATAAAGCAGAGGTGGGAAGATCATTATTCTGCATGGAGCTGACAGAAGCAGGTGGTGAATGCCTATGCAGCGTTCAGGGCTGGTTGGCAGGGTGTCACTGGGAAAAATGGAATGTGCAATATCTTTGTTCAGTCCATAACTTTTACTGTCCAGTATAATAATGGGTTTTAGCTTCCAGGCTCATATGTTGAAGGTATTTTATAGGTCTCACTTAAGGGACAGAGAGAACAGTGATAGAGTGCTCCATGCAGAAATAGTTTCTGATGACAACCGGATGTTTGTGTCCTCTGCCAGTTGGCTTTTCTCTTTGAGATGTAGGGTTCATTTGGTTTCAGCTGTGTGGCTTCTACGATGGCATTCTGTGCAGTGACTGAAATGTGTTACAGTCTGGGATGAACGGCTGGAGGGCATGTAGCTTTTGATGTCTCATGTGTCCAACTATTTAAATGTTAGCTTAGAATGTAAATTGAAAAGTTTTACTCCATAATGGTCACATGTCATTGATATTTGTTAATTTTGGGCATCCCTCTAATTATCCCTCTAATCCTGTTGGGTAAAGTTAGAAGATGCTTTCTAGTGTAGAAAAAGGCAGAGTGACAGGAAATTTTCTTGTGATACATGAACTTGTTTTCTGGATCAGTTGCTACAGCTTAATTACTTTCTTAAAAATAGATTTCAGAGAACAGTGATGGGTAACACTAAAAATGCTCAGTTAAACTAGGTTGGGAGTTTTTTTCATGGCAGAGGGCAATAGTATAAGGCTATATAGAATTAATGTGTAACTTAGGTCTGTTCCAAGATGCAAACCTGTTTTGCCAGGGGAGTACTGACTGAAGGTCATCTTGTAGTTATTAGAATCATGGAATCATAGAACGGCTTGAGTTGGAAAGGACCTTAAAAACCATCTAGTTCCAATCCCCCTGCCATGGACAGGGACACTAGATCATGTTGCTCAAAGCCCTGTCCAACCTGGCCTTGAACTCTTTCAGGGATATGGCATCCACAGCTTCTCTGGACAGCCTGTTCCAGTGCCTCACCACCCTCACAGGAAGGAATAGCTTCATAATACCTAACCTAAACCTACTCTTTAAGCCTTTTCCCCTTGTCCTGTCAGTACATGCCCTTGAAAAAAGTCCACCTCCATCTGTCTTGTAGACTCCCTTCAGGTACTGGAAGGCCACAATTAGGCCATCCCAAAGTCTCTTCTCCAGGCTGAACAATCAGCCTTTCTTCATAGGAGAGGTGCTCCATCCCTCTGATTAATTTGATGGCCCTCCTCTGGACTCACTCCAACAGGCCAATGTCCTTTCTGTGCTGGGGACCCCAGAGCTGGATGCAGCACTGCAGGTGGGATCTCACCAGAGCAGAGCAGAGGGGCAGAATTGCCACCTGGTGCCTGCTGACCACGCTGCTTTGGATGCAGCCCAGGACACGTTTGGTTTCTGGGCTGGAAGCACACATTGCTGGATCATGTCCAGCCTCTCACCCACCAGCACCCCCAAGTCCTTCCTGGCAGGGCTGCTCTCGATCTATTTATCCCTCAACCTGTGTTGATAACAGGGTTTGTCCTGACCCAGGTGCAGCACCTTGCACGTGGTCTTGTTAAACCTTATGAGATTCCCATAGGCCCAATGCTTGACCTAGTCCAGGTCCCACTGGGTGGCATCACATCCCTAAGGTGTGGCAACTGCATTGCTCAGTTTGGTGTCCTCTGCAGCCTTGCCGGGGGTGCACTTGATCCCTTTGTCTTTGTCATTAATGAAGATACTAAATAACGCTCATGCCAACGTGGACCCCTGAGAGACACCGCTTGTCACCAGTGTTCATCGAGACTCTGAGCCATGGACCATTACCCTCTGGATGTGACCGTCCAACCAATTCCTTACCCACATAACTGTCCACCAATCAGATCCGCCTCTCTCCAATTTAGAGAGAAGGATGCTGTGGGGATACTGTGTCTAAGGCTTTACAGAAATCAAGATAAATGACTTCTGTAGCCTTTCCCTTGTCCGCTGATGTGACCACTCTGTTATAGAAGGCCACTGGCTTGGTTACACAGGACTTGCCCTTGGGGAAGCCGTGTTGTCTGTCTCAAATCACCTCCGTGTCCTCCATGTACCCTAGCACAGCTTCTAGGAGGATCTGTTTCATGATCTTGTCAAGCACAGAGGTGAGGCTGACAGGTCAATAGTTCCCCAAATCCTTCTCTGTTCTAACAAGGTAGTGTTCTCATAAAATAAAATGCTCTTATGTTTGAGAACCTAATTGTATGTTGCCTTTTCTTGGTTTTGTTGATGTGATTGCTGGTGCTATAATTGTATAATTCTCCAAGAGAGGCTTACAGGCGTTCAGCTGGGCACTGAATTTAAGAAACATCCTACTAATGCTGTAGAAAGACCTCATGGCAAATACTTAACTAGGATGTTAAAATGAAGGCATCTAAAGTGATCAGTCCTCTTTGAAACATAACACCTTGGTAATCATTAATGCACTAAAGTTTATTTAGAAATTATTATATAGAAGTACATTGTGAAATTCTTATTTTGTGTTCTAAATTTGCTTGTATTTTATCGTTTGGTAGAAATCAACATCACTTACATTAAAAAATTAAGTACTCTGTGTGAAATGCTGAAAGTTTTGAAATGGTAGTAAAAATATATATTCTGGTTACTGATATATCTCTGATAATGATGCTGGCAGCTCTGGGTAAAATAATACTTTTGGGATAGTGCTATGTCTCACTGGGTGTTTTAATTAACCACTGGAATTAGCAGAGCTCTTTGAAGCACTGGTAATGCAATGCCTGTATTCATATAGCACAATAGATAAAAAGATCTCAGATCTTCAGTTTTCTACCTAGGTTTGGGGTAAGTGCTACAGATGAGGAAATACTATAATGGAAGGGAGCTTATCAGAAGCTTTATTTTTGTTTGTTTTTAACTCATGATGATGCATTGGTAGTACCTAAAATCTGTAATTGTTAGACATAAATAAATGGGTTGTGACTTATTATTTAGTTTGACTGTATTTTTCAATCCTGATTCATAGTTTTTATGCTGTGGATAATATTTCCAACTAGAATGAGGCAAAAGTGTGCTTTTAAGCCTGTTCATTAGTCACTTTGAATATTCTTTGTTCCAGTTTCTGAAATGATAGCATAAAATCAGTTTCCTGTAAGGCTTATAAGTATAAAGAGTGAAACTGATTTTTCAGTAATCTCACACAGTACCTAGTATGTGTCTGAATTGCGCTGTACCCAGCAGCTGAAAATTTGCTCTGCTTTGCAGCTGTTGTCTTCCTCATTACCCACAATTGCTTTGAAGGATTTAAGGGAATGAATATTACTAACAAAAGCACAAAAAGTAGTTTACTTGTTAAAAGTGATAATTGAAAAATCCACCATTCATTTGAACCCTAAAATTACCAAAATTAATATTTCCATATGACACATCTACTGTGGTGAAGGTTCTGGAAATTAAGAGAGGCAATGCAGTGCTCGAAAGTAACTGAATGAATGAGGAGCTGCAAGGCAAGCTCGAGGAGGTTACAGGGAGACACATGTTCAGTAACTACAGCCAGGACACTTCAAACTCTGCATCTCTGTAAATGATTAAAGTGATGATAAAAGCTTGATATAGGCCTTTGAAATTATAATGATAATAATCTTTTAAATGTCATAGATAAATGGCTAGGGAAAAGGCAGGAAAAAAGTACCTTGTAGTTTTGAGTTTCTTCACTGCATTCTTATGTATATATATATGTGATGGCTGGGAAAAAAAATTTAGCAGTTGAACTGAAGGTCAACAGCACTGATTCACTCATTCTTGTCCCAGAAAAGCTTAGCCAACTGGACAGGACTCACACCTTCCCTTCCTCCTTATTTGTTCTAGCACAAGGATGAGTTTAGCACTGCATTCTTGTCTCAATAACTGCATTAAAAACAAGAGATTCTGAAACCAGAGTAGAATTGTCCATAGCATTGAGATTATGCCAGTACCATTGTAAAAGTCTATATCTGTATCTTCTTTTCTATGGACACAACTCTTCTTGCTGGGAAAGTCCCTTAAATTCCTTAATAATGAAGGTCTCCTGAGAATGTGGTTTCAGGACTCACAAGGATGCTCCTTCATACACTTTGATCTGACGTCTTTTAGAGTTACTGGAAGCCCATTGCCTTTAGCGTAATTTCCATTGACTCATATGCTGTTATGAGCCCTTGTGTAAAGAAATTAGAACAAACAGTTATTTGTCATTTTTTCAAGTGTGATGAGTGTTGGCAAACTCAGTTTCAATAAAAAGGAAGACTGCTTTGGGAGAGAGATTTGAGAAAGCCAGATGGACTTAGGTATTGGCAAGGAGAAGTGGTCTTGAACCTTATTCTTTTCCTTCTTTAACTCAGCCAGGATCATTTATCATCTGCTGCTCTTGCCTTTCTAGAATATGATACTGTGACTGAAATGCCAAAAGGCTGTATGCATACAGTTCCAGACCATGACTGCTGGCAAATCTGTCTTGCTTTTGTGGAATTTGAAGATTACTTTGGAGGCAAATGTGTCTTCACTCACATTTTTCAAAGGGTTTTCCTATTTCTTGTTTTCTTCCACTTTTCCGTTTACCTTTTTCTTCCTCTGCTCTGTTATGCAGAGCCAGGAAATTTTCTTTGGTCCCTTCATATTTCATTAATTGTGACAGTGTGCCTCGGGAGACTGCGTCACTCCAGGTAATTTCATCAGTGTCAAAATGGATGTTAGCCAGTGGCCTTGACACTGCAAGTTAATCTTTTATGAAAGATTAAAGCAGACAACAATAAGGTGTGGGGTGGTACCTTTGTACTTGACTGGGGAGAATTCAAATGTCAAAAGTATATAGCATTCTTTTGAGTGTTTTTCAAATTTTCTTGAATTTCATTTGCAACAAGACACATACTTTGAAAAATCAAAGCAGTAGTGGTAATTTTCAATGAGTTGTCAAATTTACATTTCAGAATCTCTCTTTCTCTCCTCTTGCTTGGATGTAATAAAATGCCATAAAGTCTGACAGTCACCCATACATACTAATATATCGTGTGCCTGAGAAATAAACCCACAAACTTTAAAGTGCTGACTTTTAGCTTCTACAAGTGCTGTGTAGTAATCACACAAATGCAGTATTTTATTTATAGAGTAAAAAACTTAACTTAGTATATGAAATGTGACAATACTGAAAACAATTCTGAGTCTTTACAATATTTAAAATGAAATGTCATTAAATATTACTTGGCTTATGTAGGAAGCTTCGGTGGTGTTCGGACGGTCGAGACAAACAGTGACGAGAGATCTCTGAAGTCAGGTCTTAGAGCATGAGGTTTATTACGAAGGGTGTGGGTACAGGGGGCCTGCTTAGAGCTGCCAGCTGCAGCTCGGAGCAGGCCAGAGAAGTAAAGGAGAGTAAGAGAGAGAGAGAGCTAAGCGAAGTAGTAAAAAGAGTAAAGAGAGTAAAGTGTGTTGTAGAAGTTCTTTACAATACAATAAATCATCTTCTGTGTTGAATATTCTAATTTCCATCAACCAACCTAGTACAAGATACAAATCCTATAGCATTTACATACAGCCTATAAGAATCATTGCATTACTATACTGCGTTACATTTTAAACTCTAAAACTACTCTTTGGACCCCTTCTGCCAAGCTAGCAGGGTCTGCTCTGACCCTTGGACCTGTTTTCAAGCAGAGGGTATTGTTTCATCAAGATGGGATTACCTTCAGTGGCCATACCATTGTTTTCCAGTTGTTCAGTAACCAAGGCCTGGTATCTCAAAGTATGCTTTCATTTCTATCTGGTTTATAGTTTCCATATACTCAGCATCTTTTGCCAGGCAATCATATTTATAAGTCTTTCCTGTTTCACCTTCCCCAACAGCTTATGTCATTAATACTAAAGACAAAAAGACTTTTACAACTGAGCAGCCTGTGATATGTGTTGCTGGAATTTTGTATGTTATTCTCCCCATTTCGTAAAAAAATGCATCCGAAATGTGTCTTACGATGTAACATTTCAGCTCATTTTCAGTAATAATCTGATTTTTTTGCAGGTACTGATAATTCTTTGGATAAACAAAGAAACAGATGATCTCAAGTTGCATAAAAATATCAGAGATTTTTTCCTACACTTGGGTAATTTTGTTTCATTTGTAAATTTCATTTTCCATAATAATTTCCACAAAGTCCATTAAAGATAAATTATCTGGATGTGCGAGTAAGGAGTTACACAAGTTTATCTGGTCACAGAATGAAACTACAATTATTTTTTAAAAAAACTCGCTGGAGATTAGTTTGCTTCATTTTAGGCATGGGTAAATGATGGGTATGCAGCCCTACCTGATTAGGGCTGCAGGTGCAAAAAACAGAAGTTAATGAAGGTTCAAGGTAAGATTTTGTTTAAGAAACAGATGTGGGTTTTTGGACTCCAAACTAGGTTCTGTTCATGTAACTTAACATTATATCAAGAACTGTCTAAGATATAAAATAATAATTATAAACTATCAAATAATAGAAAAGCAGTGCAGATAAACATTAGCTATGTTATTTAGGCAATTGGCTTCCAGGGAGATCTCAGAAGATGAGACAGAATGGTGACTGGAGAGGCACTTTATCCAAAGTATCGTCTTTTGTATCTGCTGTCATACTTCATGTTTTGCCAACTTGATTTATATACTTAAAAAGAATTTTCTTTTTATCAGTTTTGATTATGAGACTAACTTTAATCTGGGGTCCCTGTTTTTGATGAGTTAATAAGCCTCCATCTGTTAGAACTATTACTGTTACGTTAGTTGGTTGCCATGGAAAAATTGTCCACAGTCTGTCTAGGCCTAAAGAGTGGTATGTACCCATTGTTGATCTGAACAGATCCTTTGTTTTATTCATTACCCATGGCACTCAGTGGCAAGGGCACTGGCATCTTGTATTTGAATCTCAATTTTGATTATTTATACAGTAATTCTGTAGTCCCCTGTTACACCTTCAGGCACAGTTATGCTACACTTATGTCTTTACTTTTATTACTGTAACATAGTCTTTAGATAATTACATCAGTGTTAAAGGGCATCAACGTACAGCAATGACCATGTCTTGTAAAAGAAGGGAGTTTTTGTCTTGATGGTCACAAAACCAGCAAGAGAGCATTAAAGTATGCCATATCTATTTCGAAAAGCAATATGTATTTGTAGTTAGTCCTTTCAACAAAGTGACATGTACCAGAAGTGTGCAAGGATACAGAACTTTTGGATACAGTGACAGTTCAGACTGAAACCCATATCCAACTCATCCATTGAGCTGTAGAGCCTGTTGACTGACAGACGAATGACAGCAGTGAACAGGGAGCTTTTGTGTAATCGGGCCATTGCTGGGGCATTCTTTTCCTTTGTGAGTCTGTTTTACTACTAGATTTGCAAAAGACTGGACTAAAAAAGATGCTATCGCAAATCTGTCTTCCTTGGAATGATTTACTTCCAAATGTAGGCATAGGAACATTACCTGTTAGTATGTGATATGTGTGCATTTGCAGGCTGTTCGGTCGTTTTCTGGATGAAAGACATCCCAATTAAATCTTTATCTGTATAAGTTATAATAGTATCAAGGATATATCGAAAATTACTAACAAATAATTAAAAACAAGAAAAAAACCCAATAATTTCAAACTGTATGGAGATAACCGCTCAGTATGAAGCTTCTGATTCAGATATTGCTGACACCAAGCAGATCACATTCTGCCTTCCCATGAAGAGTTCCAGGCTCATCAAGAGAAAGCTATAAAAGAAGTTTTCTCTCTTCAATCCTCCTCTTCTGTGCATTTCTTATATTGAGCTCTTAAATTTTCATTGTCGTGGTTTATCCTTTTGACATATTTATGTGTGAAAATAGTACTTTATTCTCTCAGCTACTGGAATTATATTTACAATTTATATATATTTTAATGATGGAAAGAAAGTCACAGCAAAACAGTGATTTTACAAAGAATAGGAAAAATGAATGGATGTTTCACTTGTTTATACCTTTTCTAAGGGTGTATAGAATTTAGTAGCAGGAATGGAAATACTTCCACATGTTTTAAACACAAAGTCAGGGAAAAAAACCCAAAAATACAAACAAAAAACTTTAAAAGAGAAATTAATCTGCCCAGCCTTGACAACATCCAAAGCATAGACGTGTAAATCTCAGCCAGTTCCCATGGTTTCTTTTAAAGTCAGCAGAGATAAACATTCCAGAGAGTAATTTATCTTACTCTTCTTAGATGCCTTTCTTAACATGAGATTAATTTCCCTTTGTTGTTGATTGTAAAGTGAGACTAGAATGACTTGTTGACACTTAAAAGCCTAATCTGGAGATGTCTAAACTAGGGCTAACTAATCTGTCCCATCATTTAAAGCAGAACGTACTGTTAGACAATTTAGTCTGAATTTCTACGTATTGCATTTCACTCAGTAACTGAATCTAGCAACTTCAGCTAAAGGTGACATAAAGCTGAGCCAATATTAAGGCCAGCTTTAGCTCATTTATTGCAAACGGTCTTGTCATCATGTACCAATCTGAATTCTAAAACCTGTATTATAATATGTGCCTCCACAGGAAACGCATGGGTGAACTTTCAGCCTTCTATTTTCCTATCTCTAATCCTGAACTATGACATAATCTGTCCCCTATGCAAGTGATCTGGGTTTTCTGATTGTAAGTGATGAGTGCAGCTACTAACACCTTCTTTCGTTCCAGTTGTTTGTCTTGCCTACCTGTCACCTGGTTCCAGATTTGAAATAATTGTTGGAAATCATTGCTCTGCTTCAAACAGCTTTTTGTCCATTGCATTTGCAGCAGCTTTGTTCACTCCCAGCCAATAACTTGAATATCCTCTCAATATACCATTTTCATGTATTAGGTGTGAAAAATGCCCTCTGAAAGCTATGGGTTTTAATCTGTTTTTGAGAATCTGGTGCTTGGTGTATCTTAAGTTTCATTTTCTCACCTTCAAAATATTGCCATGTTGAGAATCAGTTAATAACAAATGCAGCAGCTTCAATCCTGTGTTATTCATCTGTCTCATTACATTACACCTGTTCAAAAAATCTCTGCCTTAGCTTTCTGTAAAATTTCTTAGAGATTTAAAAGTGGCTCTTTCTTCCCCCCTTACAAATGCTTCCACAATAGTGGTCCAGGTACGCTGTGGCTCTCTGACCACCTTTTATCCCATGTGACTAGTTTCCATACAGGCGTGTATGCATCACACTGTTCTTTGAAATGTCCTCATTATCAGCTGGATTTAGTTTTTTGCACCTATCTCCCTGGCTGTAGAGTTACCCTATGACCCAAATTTAGCAAACTGACACCATCCTGTCTTTCAAGCCTACATTTATGGAAGATATGCTGGAGGTACGTTGGAGATTTTTAATGAGTTTTTAGCCTGTCAAGTACAAAGTGTCTACTGTAAAGAAGCCCCTTGAAGTTTGTGGTTTTAGTACTGAGAACATCTAGGATTTAATTTGTGATGCAATAGTTAGCATTAATCAGACAAAATCACATGCCGTGTTTTGGGTTTGTTCTTAAAACATGTACAGTTTCAGTAAATCATGGACTTTGCCTGGTTTCTGAGATATGGGAAATTGAAAAGATTGACTGATCATCTTGTACTATTGTCTCAAAATATAGGATAATTTAAAATATGCAACAGTTGCAGTGATCTGAAGGTGTTTCCCACCTTGACAGTTGACGGGCTTCCTATGTCTTTCTTTTTTCTTTTTTTTTTTTTTTATTTCTCTCATTCTCTGTCATGTTTTTGTACTGGGCTGCAAGCATGGCAACATATTTTTTTCCCTATCAAACAAGTTCAGTCAAATTCTGACTCCTCTAAACAGAGTTTCACCACCAGAATGGTCACAAGGGTCCTGCAGACATCTATGCAAATCTCAAACATGGCATTCTGGCTTTGCCTAACTAGGATTTACTTGCTCTTGTTCAGCCTCCTCATCGTCCTCTGGCTTGCTCACCTTTCACAGAGCAGCATGATCTTTCCCAGCCTCATCAACCATCACTGCCACATGTATTCAAAGTAATGCAGTGGTATTTACAGCCCTTTCACCCCTGGTTGCTGTCCCACTTGATAAATATCAGCAACTGTACACAATTGGAGTCATGGGGTTCATCAGAGCTCAGATTCCTGCCAAACTTGAGCCCTGCAGATGGTATTTATGTGAGTATTGCAGGACACAGGAGAGAAACATTTAATGAAAAAAATCTCCTCCTCTTCAACCTTTACTGTATCTTAGTTATTGTTTTCCCCTCTCTCCCTTTTACTCAAGCTCTGATCTATTTATTCTGACATAAAATAAGAATTACATCTCTCACAAAGCAGTCATGTTAGCAGCCTGTGACATGGAGGGAGAGGGGATTTCCTGTGGCATCTGGTAGTAGAAAGCTCTCACTTTGAAGACAGCAGCTTGTCCTTGCCACTAGCAGTGGCTGGGGCACTGGTGGGAGAAGTAAATGCATAGTTATGGAGAAGAAACAAGGATCCACATATGACTAAATGAGAAATATAGAAGTTTGAATCTACGAGGTCTGTGTACCTTCAGAAGTCTAAGTCCACATATAAAGCAAAATCACGAGTATGTGGGGGAAGATGGTGGTGGGCAATAAAAGGTGGTGGGTAGCAAATAACATATAAATTCGGGAGAGAGTTAGCAGGAGGTTGGCTGTCAGCTGGTCTGGTTAGTTCTTATTTAGCTGGAATACAAGTACCTGCTACTTGTAGGAAGTTAGGTTGCTTTCTTTGACACAGCAGTTCCCTTTTTTTTCCCTGTCAGTGTATTCTGACTTCCTTTTTAACTTAACTCATTGGCTGTTTATTTATTAATTCAAAAGACAATGTGTTTCATACTAACCAGTAAGAATGGCAATACCAAAATATCTATTTAAATATACTTCCAGATGATTCAGTGAGATTTGCTTATGTTCATAGCTAGCCAATATAAACATACAAATGAGAGTACAGGTATATTTATACTTTGTGATATGTATGTTTTACATGTAAATGTGCAAACACTTTAATAAAACTATAGCAGTGGACATTATTGAATTTTTATTTAGAATTAGGTTTTAGAATAACTGGCATTAGGGAATGCTAAAATTAGGGTTTGCACACATGAATGATAATACAGTCTTTGCTTTTATGATCACATACATTTTTAACAGAAGCCTTTATCCAATGCCTTGTTCTCTCAGGCTGCATTGAAAGAAAATGCTTTCTGTAGGATGTCTGATTAATTTATTTCTGGTTAGAAGATGTGTAACACTAGAGATGGAACTGATGACTGTGAAACAGAATGATACCATCATTCATGCAGCCCTGTTAAAAGTAGTATCTTTATAAGTGGAAAAATTAGACAAGCTTTCAGGAAGATATGCCCTTTTTCTATTCTTAAATTGAAGTAGAAGATTTTAAAGTTGAATACCCCAGCTGAGTACAATTTCTCAGATACGTCTCAGTTAGACCCTCTCTGTAGGAGGAGGAGGCCTACAGAGCAGAGAGCCACAAGAGGTGATAAACTAGTTGTCTCTTAGGGGAAAGAGAGAAAGAAAGATGTAAAGCATGGTAGAGTCTGGAGGGAAGAAAAAGGGAATTCCTGGAACTTACACCTAAATTTCAAAAAGATTTTTTTAATCTAAAGCGTGATGTTTCCATCTTTCTGGGTACACCATGAAAAATATGGGGTCAGATTTGAAGAACTGTAATTTTTTCAGTTGTAAATAAGATCAATTATAACTGCTCTGAATGATGACAATTTATAAATTAGTGTATGGAGAAGTCAGGTCTCAAGTGATCAAAACTGTATACCCAAACCTAGTAGGCATCTTAGTACAACTGTTAATTTTCAAGCTGAAAAAAGGCTGTAATAAATTGAATCTCAGGAATCTCTAGTTATGGAGTATTCATTCACCATTCATTCACTATAGCCAACCCACCATGGAAAGAATGCTGATGGAAATAATTTTACTTTTAATTCAAGCTTTTAATAATGTGTGCTAAATAAGGTATGGAGTCAAACAAACACTGAAAAAGGGAAAGAATAAAAAATGCTACCTTGAAAAGCAATAAATACAACTAAAGAGTTAGAGGAAGAAATATAATGAGTCATGTAACTAAAATATTATGATGGATGTGTCAAAGAGGCTATAAAGTTGCATATGCATAGGCATTTTTTCTGACAAACTTCTGAGTGCTTGAAAACATAACTATGACATTCTGCTCACAAAGGGGTGTGCACACTCAAGATTAATAGAATTCTGCATATTTCTAACTTCTTAGAAAACAATCTGCCATCTGATCAGCTATAACTGTGTTGGTAATGAATTAGGGTCATCAGCATTTTTCCAGTCAGTGCCACAAACTGCTTCAGCTTCAGGCAGTAGAGTAAGAAGTAGCAGTAGTAGACTATGCATCATCTATATACCAGCTGTATGGAAAATGTGACATAAGGAATCCAAAGTATGAAGATAATAATGATCTTTGAAGTTCGGTTACAATTCCCTTAAGGAAATGTACCTTACTGATTAGGAGCACTTCTGCCCGTATAATGTTGGCCAATCCGGTCCTCTATTTCTATATACTCATATATCTTTTTTTTTTTGTGATATCACAACTCCTGCTTCTCATGCTTTTGCAGAGAAGAATTACATCTATTCACATTTTACTTTTATGCCGGGGAGAAATAAGTAATTTTAAATTAATAGCTGAGCTCACAGCCATAGTCAATTCTTTCATCATGGAACACTTGGGTTGGTCAGGTGCAACTCATCCTTGGTCATACCAAGCTGGCTGTTACCAGACCCCTTCTTGTTCTTTGTGTACTTGGAAATGTTTTCAGAAGGATTTGATCTATAACTCTCCCAAATACTAAATTATTTGGACCAGCCTATAGTTTTCCTGATCCTTATTGCCTTCTTGGAAGCTAGGAGATGCACTTTCTGCCCTGTGGGCTACTGCTTCAGTCCCACAGAATGGGACACCTGAGAGCAAACCTGGAACAGTGGAAGCTGAGAAGAGTAAGTCATTGAGTACGTGGACCTTTCCCACATCTCTCATCACTAATTTTCCTGCTTCATTTGGTTGTGGACCTCCACTTGCCTCAGCTGCCAAAATATATGTGCCTACAGACACTCTTCTTGTTAACCTTCCTAGTTTGTTTCAACTCCAGATCAGTTCTACCTTTTTAACAGCATCTCTTCATGCTTGGGCAGTGCCCTTATCTTAGTCCTGGGTAACCTATCTGCACTTCCACCTTCTCTGGTAATTTTTTTCACTCATGAACTCGTCCATCCATACTGGCCTTCTGTCGTGCTTGCTTTACTTTCTGCACATTGGAGTGGACCATTCTTGTCCTCTGAGGAGGTTGTCCTCAGACACATGGTTTAGAGGCAGACTTGCAAATGTTAGGCAATGCTTAGTCTTGATCTTAGAGGTCTTTTCAAACTTAAATTATTCTATGAGTCTATGAAGATGAACCAGCTGTACTGAGCACTTGCTTAGATCACCAAAAAAGACTAATGATTTTGAACTTCAGTACTGTAACTATTTGACTTGGTCATTTCTGTGAGCATTTCAAACTCCACCATCTCACAGCTGAGGTGTTCAATGAGCTCTCCTCCTTGGTTTCCCAGCTGGTCTTTCCTGAACAGCCTGTGTCCATCCATTGCATCTCTCATTTGCTAGTGCAAGTTCCTCTGCTACGACTCCTCACCACATGTAGGAACATTCCAGGGGTGATTCCAATAATTATCACAGCCTTTTTCTGGATTACTTTTGCAACTTAGTGGCTGTTAGATTAGTCACCAAATGCAATCATTCCTTTTATGAAATTCTGCAGTGAAAATTTTACAGTACTCTGGGGAGTCAGCAGCCATTTTGGGAAGCCACAGAACAATGAGGACCTCAGTCAGTCAGCCTTTTAATTTTCCAGTTGCTTAACAGTATAGGCTTAAAGATTTGAACTTCTGTGAAAGTAAGAATGCACTTAATGGTAATTGGAAGTGTCTTTCCAAATGCATAAAATTTCATTCTTCACATTTAATTAAAAAAATCTCAAACAAATTAGTATATAACTAACAGGACAGAAGACTAGCTATAAATGTTGGACTTCTGAGATGTTGTAAACTCCATGACAAGGAAATTAACAGATATTATTTAAATTGTCATATTATTACTATTAAAAACTATGTTGATTTGTAGCTACTTTGCATGCAGATTGAATGTTTATATTAATTTATTTTACTTCAAAATAGAGGATCTGCCAGTTAAACCACACACTACATTGTAACATATTGTGAAGGCTGATAATATATATAACATGAGAAGTTTGCTATTAAAACTTTCCCAGTATTATCATGTAATAATATGAAAATCTGTGGATTGAGGAAAATCAGAGGAGATGGGATCAAGGATAAATATGTGTCATATGATTAGTTATGTCTATTCTGTGGATATGAAGGATATGTCATATAGATTTGGCATGTTTTGTAGGGATATTTAATCATTATGAAAAATAGGGATGTAAGTTTGCCAGATTCCATCCTAGTTGACCCAGGAATCAGAGGTGGTGCAGAAGATAAAAAGGGAATTTAGTATCTTTGTGTATCACAAATTCTGTGATAAAGAGATAATAGCAGCATCAACATTTTCATGACTTGACTCTTTTGTTCTGTTAGGCTTAGTAATATGGTGATTGATTAAAGCACCTACAAAAGTGTGGGGAGAGAAAATTAAGATAGGCTGAGAGCTATGTCCTGGATTCCATGTCACCATGGCAAAGTCATCCTGTTTTGGTAACAACAGTGTGTATCTGGGGCAGGGCATAAAAGTATCCCTAGGATTTTAATGATATGCATCTGCACAGTCATCATATATGCCTGTATTCTTTTATCACCATCACAGTTAAAGTCTGCTCATTTTGGATAGCCAGTGGAGATACATTGGATTAGAATGCAATTGAGATCTTTGAAGCACCGTACTTTTTTATTGTATTTTTTGTCATTGTTCCAAATGTCATTAGTTCTCAGATGCAGCAAAATATCAATGTAAAAACTGGCTGTATCATTTATTATACCATAGTGGAAAAAAAAAGTTGTGCCTTTACCTTGATGTGACACTCTTAAAACAAACAGTTAAAGGATGATGTATTGTTCAGGAATGATCCCTTGTTTTTCATTCTTCCATATTATCCCTTTCAAAGAAATAGTTTGTAAGTGGTCCAATCAATATTATAAATTCTAAAGTAATTTTAAAACTACTGGCAATCTTACAGGTTTTTTTATCCTATGCATTTCACACCTCTTGTCAATCAAAACCGGATACTACATTGTGTTAATCCTGTGTCCTGCGTTAATCATTCATTGTGCTTAAAACCTAGTAGACTAAATTCTCAATCTAAAGCTCTGATCTTTGACTCCTGATTACAGGTTGTATTAGAATTTTTCTTTTATAAGTCTGGGAAAACTGGACACTCTATTTTACATTATGTTTGGTACTAGCCAATCATTCTGGGAAATCTTTTTTTCCCTTTTTAAGCATATAATCCATCTCTCTGTCCCCTCTTAATGGGTGAGATAAATGTAGGTTTGTCAGTATTTTATTTAAGTTATTTTATGGAAGGAGAAGAGTCTCTTCCCACTCCCTTTAAATCTAATTTGTATTTGTTTTGCTATATGTAAGCAGGAAATTTGCTAATTCATTCATTATTTTGTGTGCTATGCACCCTGTATGTCGAAATGTAAGTCATGATTCAATCAGACAGAGACAGAGTTTAATTGAGAGGATTATTAAATTTATCAAATGCCTAAAGTAATATTCAAATCTTTGTCATGTTTAAGTTGCACCTTCTTCAGTGATACAGTCTTGATTCAAACGATGTCATAAAAAGGGAAAGTAACCAACAGGAATATGTTACCTGTAGAACATATTGTATTGAAATTTAATAAATAAATAAACAAACAGAGTAACCATTATATTACAAATCCACTCTTAAATGAACTGTTATTTCTTTCAACAACGTGCAGACTTTATTTAAAGGCTGCTAAACTGACTCCTAAATAAGTCTGTTTCCATCAGCTTAGCAAGGTGCCACAAATCCCTAAAGTTACTGAACTGTGAGGCGAGAGAGTTGTCTCTGTTATGGAATAGAGATGTGCTGCTAGCATCAGATGTGCAAGTTTTGCTAGAAAGAGAGGTGGTAACTATTACCTGTTACAGCACAGTTTATCTACTAAAGCATCACAGAGCTTAAGCCCAGAGAATTCAGTTAAATATCCAATCTGGCCTTTAGATCTTTCTCATGGCAGTATCTGAGCCTTCAGTAGATCTCAAGACCTCAAATGCAGTGCAAATATTCATCTATAAAGCTGTATGTGACGCCATGAGACCTGTGCAAGACATTAGTTGGATAGAAACACTCGGGAGACTAGGCAGCATGCCAAAGGAAGAAAACTGCAATCATAAGTGCATCAAAGGAAGAAGATTATTTAGATGAGATATGCAAGATTTCAGTGTGGCAAATATTGCCTTTTGGAAGAAAAGCAGGGGAAAAAAATTCCTGATTCTTTGCCTAGAGAGGGGAAGAAATTACTTTCAGATCCCAAATTAGCAACCAGTATGATCGTGATTTTTTGGGGGGCATTTATATGAAGTGCCAAGCATCCTAGCTATGATAAGCCAGCAATACTGTATGGAAAAACTCTTCTCCTGGCAGTTGCTGGTAACAGCCACCCAATATCTCCCGAAAGAACCTGAGGTGGCCTTATGATTCCCTCTGTGTAGCTAGCATGAGGAGTAGGTGGTAGCAAGATACTGGAAATATAAATAAAAAAGGGAATGTAATTTGCAGATGTGCATTAAATTTTCATGCCCTTTCCTGTCCTCCGTGTTGCACTCATTTTCATGTACCATGATGTTCTACTGGATGACATTAGTCTTGTTGCGGATCATAGTTACTCAGTAAGAGACGGAATTTTAAAAATGCTGCTCCAAATTTGAAAGTAGCTCTTCAGGGAACTTGCGTATGATGGAGAATTAAACAAAGAAGGTTACAAATGTGATTTAACACAGCTCTTCAGTACCCTTGTGAACCTTTCATGTTTTCATTTCATTTCAGAACTGTAAAGTTGGGTAAGTCTGACAAGGTTTCAGGAAGGTTTCCAAACCCCTGACATTTATTGGTATGGTCTCTGAATCCAGGTGTAAATGTGCTAGTGTATGTTGGCTCGTCCAGACTTTTGACAATGTCTGGGATTAGTTCAGTTCCTCCTCCTATGTGTATTCTGGCAATGCCAGCGGGCTGGGCAGCCATATGCTCCTATATTAACTTTGGCAAGGCTAGCATTACTTCAGTGCAAATTCCACAACACATTCATAATGTAGAAGCTTCTGATGTCCCAGTGGTGCTGCTGGTGACATTACTTTGAAATCTTAGAGGTAAGGCAGTAGGGGTTTTTTCGTTGTTGTTGGAAGGGTGAGTATGGTTATTTTTATTTTATTATTTTTTTATTATTTTTTTGCTAGTTATTTCTATAAAACATGGAAACTCAAAGTCTTAGTTTTGCCTTTGGATATGAAGCGTATGACAAGTCAGTGCAACTGAAGCTCTACCTTGGCTGTCTGAGCCAGTAATGTTAGTAAATTTCCTGGGGTTCAAGACAGAAATGGCTTAGAGTTTTACTGCTCATCCTTGTTCCTAATAAAGCTAAGCCTCTTCTTTTGCTTAAATACCCTTTCACACAAAATAGGCTTCTGTCCGTATAACTTTGCTAGCTGAACTAACAGTTGTTCACATAAAATAATACAAATAAATCAGGAAAAAGAATTATTTTAACAGTATTTCACAACTGAAAAGCTGTCTGAAGACGTGAGATGGATCAAAATAAAATTTTGATTGATGAAAAGCTGTTATATCTGATCCAGAAAGATTCCTCATCAAATAATGATGAAAATTGATACTTTTTGTAAAATAATAATGATTTCTGAAAGCAAGTTATACAGCAGAGTGGGGAAAAATCTAACGGACTAAACTGTTCTTGCAGATTTCTACTTTTACTGAACAATGCTGAACATAAAAACAAATTCAGATTGACTGTGGGAACTGTGGTTTATGACTTGGTCTCTAGGTGTTCATAAAATGTGTTTTAAGAGAGCACTTTATTTTAAAGGCATTTCATTCTTAGCATATCTCCTTGCAAGTTTTTATTTAAATGAGAACTGTCCATTTTATTTTATTGTACTTGTAGTTAAGAAAAAGGTCGCATTTTAATGCTGTATGACAAATAATGCTACTGAGAAGCTGAACGTATACTTGAAAAAACTATAAAAATCCAGTTGCTGAAGCATAATCATTTTACCTCTTGGCTTGGCTTCTACTGGAATGTGGAGAAACCAGCAGTGCGTCTTAAAACACTGGAGCAGTAAGGGATATCTTGGAAGTTACTCTTCTCTACAGAATCCCACTCTTTGCCAGTACTTGTGTAACATTAATGTAAACATTTTCCTGGCTACCTGATTCACTTCCTTCTCGGTAATTCAAGGTACAGACTGTAGCAATCAACTTGGTCAGCAGAATGACCGCTGTGGAAAAGAGTAGACCATAGCAAAGAAGAAACATATTCTTTCTGTTGGAAGAAAGATATTCAATTGCATGGTTTAGTATCCATGGTAATGAATATTTAAAGAATCTTTCTGAAGTTTCAGAAAGAAAAAAAAAAATCAACATTGTATTTTTAAAATGCTCTTTGTTTATTTCTTCAACGCAAAACATTTGCTTTTAAATTATGCATAGTACCATGGAAGGAAATTCACTCATCAGTCCTCTCTTGAAGTTGATCCAAATTGCTTGGTTTGTGGAATGGCTTGGAGAGGAAAATCTACCTGACATTTGTCTCTGCAAATTAATGCAAGTGTTAGTGTAGTTAGATAAAATCCGGTTTCCGTATATGCCTTATTAAACTAAGAGGAACTGTAGAACTGTATTTTCACAAGTGTAAAAATGTCAAAGCAAAAGCGTGCAGTCATTCAGAGGAGAAGAATATATAGGTCTGTCATCCATGAGAAATATCTAGGGTAAGAATATTATACTGACCTTCCTTCTCTGTTAGGATTTACCACCACAGACTTCCAGCTGACATTTTCTTGTATTTCTTGTATTTTAAGCTCTTGCTGTTAAATAGGTATTGGCTCAAAACCTCTGAAGAGTAAGGCCTTGAGGATCATTGAATCTTCCATTTTGGGCACTACAGCTAGAGACGTATGTTTAGTCTTGCGATCTTTCCTCCACTGCATAAGCCCACTTCTTTTAGTAGTCATTTTTATTTTCCAGCAAGTAGCAATGACAAGGAGTAATGGGAAATTCATCCAGAGATATGTGCTGGGCCGGGTGAATATTTGCAAGAAAGGCTTTGGAACCACAACTGAACCAGTAATTTCCTATTACACTTGAATTTTGGTTTGTGTTATGAAGCAAATCTTGCCACTGAGCATTGAAAATGAGGTTGCACAGGAAAATATTTGCTAAGATATATGTCTATTTTCACTAGTACTGAGAGCAAAATAAAGGTAAAGCCCCATTCTCTGTGGCTGGGTAGCACTGACCGACCTAAATGGGTTTGCAGTTTGCAAAGCCATGACACTGAGGAATAAGGAAATATAAAATGCCTTATCACAAACCAAATGGAGTTCATCAAAGAGAGGACAGACTCCACAGTATTTTATGACTTTTCAGGGTGGAAAGGCAATGGCTAGGTGGCAGTTTCTTATCTGTACGGTTGTAGATATTATTCAATAAGCCAGATCAGAATAGTACTCTTCAAATTGTGCTGAATATCTTGTATGTATCTTATGAAGTGCAAAATGCCTCACAGTCAGGTTTCTCGCAGATAATTTAAGGTTATTGTTTAGTGCTTAATTTCTAGTAGTGAAGCAATTTAAAAGGGGGTATATTAGGTACAACATTCCCTTGACATTTTCTTTCTCCTTGATTCTGTCCTTATAATGCTACTGTTGACTTTCCTTCTCTGACATTTATTTTATTCCCTTCGGTAGTTTTATAATTCTGTGAAGAAACTAACAGGTTAACAGATTGCCCCTCTTAGTTTCATGCAGTATTATGTTTTATTAGCAGTACTGCTTATTATTTGGATGAAAGAAGTTTATCTTGCTTCTTGCCCAGAAAATAAGTGTTAGTTAAATGATGGAAACCCAGTGGGATAAGCTAGTCTAATTCTCAAATGTTTATAATAATCCAAACAGGTAAATTTGCTTAACCACAGTGATGCATCCACCGCCTCAAGTTAGGAAGAACTGAGACCTTTCTCTAATTAACAATGACCTTAAAAGTCTTTATGTTTAAAAATGGATTAAAGATAATGCACTGCTACACTCAGTAAGTCTGATTCTGTTCATGGCAACTCAGAATAAAAATGGGAGTGATATATAATACATTTTTTCTTTAGTTGTTTAGTTTTAATAACATTGAACATACAGCCTTCAAAACTTAATTGGGAGATCTGGAGGAGCACAAGGATGTTTTTATTTCCAGCAGTTTGACTGAATTGGATTGACTTTTTTTTTCTTGCTTTAAATTATCTATGTGATTCCATATAGACTGCCTTGTGAGCTTTCAATTAAAAAAAAAAAAAAAAAAAAAAGAAATTTGGTTTTCTCTATTTAATTTTCCTATGGTTTAATCTTAACACCGACTTTTGGAAGTCATAATTTTGACTTCCAAACCTCAGAAAGCATAATTGTTTGTTGAAATACTGTGTTTTCCCGAGTGTCTTATGTAGTTTGATTTTTCAAAGCTTTTTAATTCCCTGAGTTGCTTTTGCTTGTGAGGGCAGTGAAATATCTGTTTTCTTCTATGGACAATACAGAAGGGGAAGGGGAAAAGGAAGAGGAAGGAAAAGGGAAGAGGAAGGAAAAGGGAAGGGAAGGAAAAGGGAAGGAAAAGGGAAGGGAAGGGAAGGGAAGGGAAGGGAAGGGAAGGGAAGGGAATTTTCAAAGAAAAATGTCCCACTATTTTATGTGCTTGGCATCTCATTTCTTTTCCCAAAGACTAAATAATATTTGGAAACTCTCACCATTCTTTTCATAAAAACTACTAGAGGTACCTCTGTGTATTGTATTTTATAGTTAAATGGCATCTTAACTCAAAGATAAAGATTCTAAATATAATTTTGAGGAATGAATGTTGATCAGTATCTGCATCCTTCCTATCTCTACATTTTTTAATCTATTTAAAAGAATAGGCATTAGCAGTCCATTTATTGAAAATTTTATTTACTCTCCTGTAATGTATAGAACCCATTGCTCAACTGCACCATAAATGTTATATTTGAAATTAGCTTCTGAAATGAACTACTGTGCTTATTGACTCTAACACACAGATATTCTGGTATTCAAAACAAAGTTCAATAAAATATTTTTTATTTATGTTCTGTTTTCTCCATTTCTTAATACATAAATGCATCACTGAAGAGATTTGTTTTTCTCCAGTCACCCTAAAAGTATAGAAAGTTATGCTTCTTATATTTTCAAATAGGAAGATGAGTTGTTGGAAGATTTATCGAGTAATTTTCTGAGCTCCACCTACCTGAGAGATTCAGATGTTGTTGGTATTTTAGACACATGGGAGAGCTACCAACCACATACAGCAAGTTGAAGGAATCTCAATGTCAAAGAGCATAGAGCCTTCTTTCAACTGCCTCCCTAGTCTGAAACTGTTCAGTCTGCTTTAGTTCCTTACAGCCTGTGTAGAGCAGGATCTTTACAGGCACATATCTCCTCCATATCAATGCTCCGTAAATACACCTCAATATCTGATGGAGAAATGAAATGTTTTCCAAAGACTCTATACTCCTTCTACCCTTATAAATTCTCAGAATTTGTTTCAAACACAGAAACGTAGGTATGATCGGTGATGCATAATGTGTGGCAGCACCTTTTATATAACATAATGAAGCTTAGCAAGAATGAGGGTGTCAGAGGAGGGAACAAAAGCTGACTGGGATGTAGGCTGGGTGTGGAAAATTTTCACTCCTTTTCTTACAGTACTTTCATTGTTAAAAAAAATCCTTCAAGTGCTGTTAAGCTAAATAAAGAGTATAAAAGGAAACATGAAGCTATGAAACAGTAATTAAGGAATGAATCTATAATAAAGGACTTTTAGTGGTGCCTGATGCGAGGATTAACTTTCGTATATTGCATAAAACAGTCATGGAAGAAAATATAGAAATCAGTAACCTTTTCTAACCAATTTAAAAGAAAAATAAGTTCTCTGAAAGGTTTGCCAAGGGTATGTTTGTATAATGGTGGTAGCAAATGAATAAAGAATTCTTCCCAAAGCCCAGAGTATATTGTCTGAGTTCCATAAAGAAAGGATGAGAAAGTACTGCAGAAGTGCCCACAGCACAGTGTTTCCCACAGCCTGTCTCAGACTGAGCGTCAGCATGCTGGTGGGCTTGGATCTCCTTGTCTTTTAATATTCTAGTAACAGGAATTAAAGCTCATAAAACTGTCCTTTGGAAACAATACATAGTGACGTCTAATATATAGGTACCAAAATCTTCTGTTAGGCTGTCATCTAACAGTTGTTTTATATCTAACATTTCCTAGAGCAGGTGACATATCTAAAAACCTATGCCTACAAACAGGATTACTTCTTTTATTTCCTTTTGTGGAAAGGTCTTCAAAAATGTTGAGATCAGGGGATTAAAAAAATAAACAACCACAAGAAAATGTAAAAAGTAATTAATAAATAGTGGAATTGGGCCATAATCCTGCAGTCAGATTTCCATGGCTACATAGATGCCCCTATAGAGATGCTGCTGTACAAACAGCAATTTGTCATGGTACAACTGTAAAAGGCGTCAGGGCATTTTTTTAAAGACACAAAGTTTCTTCCTAGTTAGACAAAGTGATTGAATGGAACAAAATGTATCTTAATGCCAGTGAGCTGACTAATACAAAAATCAAACAAGAACAAAAAATGAAGATAGTTATATAGAACCTGAAATGTTGCCCAGTTCTTTAAATAACTGAAGTCAGTCATACTGTGTATGGGCGGGCACAGGCTTAGTTCCCATAAGAAGAAATTACTGACATTTCAACCAGACTAATTGCAGACTGATATACGTAGTAAAATACATTCATTTTGAATCTGATTGTCATCTTTGTCTGGTCTGTCAAGTGCATCTTGATCCACCACGTAGGAAAAATAAATTCTTTCGCTGAGTTTTGGGGCAAGGGATGTGCTTCTAAACTCGTCTTGCTCAGACAGGTTTCATATGTAGAATGGGTGAGGATGAAGAATGTGTCAAGCCTTTTTTTGCTGTCAAAATGGCATCCCCAAGTTTATGGGGGGTTGAGGTCACTGTGGCTTGTGGCTTATCTCCAAGGGAGAAGAAGGTATTGCGGTAGCAGGAGGGTGAAGATTGCTTTGACAAAGAAAAAGCATGGATGGAGAGTCCTGTCAAATTCCTTCCAAGAAGTGGACAAGCAGAAGGGCTATAGTGCTTCTCCTAAAAAGGCAGTTTATTTAAAAAACCAGCATTTTTTGGTACTAATAAATTCTGAAAAAGCATTTGGATGACTGAGATGTTACAAGAGTGGTGTCTTATAAAATGGGGCATGTTCAGTACATTGTTCAGTACCTTCTTCTAACCTGGCAGAAAATGAAACAGAAAAAAAAAAAAANCAAAATAAAGAGAAGAAATAACCACAGAATGATCAGTTATCTTTGATCTTAGAACTGCAGTTCTATTTGAGGACTATCTGCTATAGTGCAATTAAATATATTTTTAAAATTGATTAAAATTAACACTGAATGTTGTGCCTGCTAGATGTATCCTCATATTTAATGGCACTGAAAAGGATCTTGAGGTCAGCCTTGAAAATTAGTTGCCAATGCAGGACTACAGAAGGAGTATTACTTAGTATTCCGCATCAGTGACATTGTTGGTAAAGTTCTACATTCGGTTCTGGTGATGATGCTGTAAAAGCTGTTGATGGAAATGAATTATGAGAGGATTAAAAGAATGGTTAAATTCAGTTTTATCTCTCATATTATGAATTTAAAATAACTCTCTAGAGTTATTTTAACAAATAGAAAGTGAAGGGTGTCTCATTCTAAGGCTCCAAAAGAATTTGATCCAAATTATTTCGAGCAATAAACAGCTCTATAATATAGCAGAAGTAAAAATAGCATGTACATGGAAACTGAAACTTAGACGAAAGATCAGTCTAGATAAAGGCAATATACTTTCACATGAAGTCTTTGGGAAAATATGTTCAGTGATATGGTAGTTACACCATGACTTTAAATTCAAGCCATGACATTTTTCTCAGACACATACAATAACCCTAAGAAATGAAGCCCTTAATTCCTGAATTACTGCATGACTTCTTTATAGCCTGTGTTATGAAAAGACCAGATGACTGTAAGGGTTCCTTCTGGTCTTTAAATCTTAAACCTCTGTGAAGAGGACACTGAAAGAAGGGTTCACAGATTTTGGAACCGACATGGGACTCTAAACCCCATGAAAAAAAAGTGAATGAAATATTGGTCTGCTGAAGAAGACAAACATTCCCTTGTATTTGCTAATTTCATCCCACATGCCTAAGCTTTTTAATTATAGCCCAAATACATACAAAAAAATGACTGCTTTTTGCTGATCATCAGAGCTCAGCAGTATGCAAGGTTGTCATCTAATTAAATCTGCTTCTAGATCTGCCTTTATTACTTGTGTTAGTTAAAAACAAAATTGGATTCACATTTGTAAGAAAATATCACAATTATCAGATGTCAGATGGGGTTTTTTTTAGTTGAATTAAATAATTTCATGTTGAAAATTTCCTAGAAAGATGAGCTGAGACATTTGAAGGTTTTGCCAGGAAGCTGAAGCTCTCTGGTCAAACTTGCACTTTTCAGATGGGGTTGCTGCTATATCTAGCCATGGTTTATACAGAAACAATAACTAAATTTTTATTATGTTGCTCATGATCCATCCAGTGTGAATTTAGATGCTGTGAATTGATAGCACTATTTCTTACATAAAAACAGACAAGTTCTGTAGTGTTTATTTTCCTAATGTCTATATTTGAATAAACTACATAAATACCTAAAGCATTAAGTGAGCCTTGTGAAGATGAGCTGTAGTTTCTCCAGTAGAATCATACTGATGCAAACCAGGACAGAGACTCCCATTTTATGCTAATTAAAAATCACCTTGACAACTGAAGAAATCCCTTTATAAACTTAGAATTCATTTACATGTAATTAATCAAAATGTTATTTGAGAAGACTTAAATTCATTTCAAGGAAACATACAAGTGTTATTTCCTCTTTTAAAAGCATGTTTGAAGCATTGTATGAAATGCAGATTTTTTGCTAGTGATGCAAGTTTCGAAAACTTCTTTTCTGTAAGCAAATGAAAAGGCAGTGGGATGTTTTTCCCAATGATATTTTAAAAATCTTGTTAATTAATCGCTATTTTCTCTCTTAAGGAATACTTTTAGCATATTTAATGACAGAACCAGCCACATAGGATCATCCTAAAGATCGTGCTATTCAGATGAGCATGTTTTAAAAGAATAATTAGAACTTCTATTTATTTTCTACAACAGGAATTGCATTCTGTGCCACTTGTTCACTTTCCACAAGCCCACAGTCCACAAGATTGAAAAATCTATTGAAAGTCACATGTGCGTGAACCCACTAGCCTTTAATGTGCAAGAATACTCATCAATCATTTCTGTATCCCTTCTTTGTTCTAGTTTTACCGACTAGGAATGAGTGCTGTGTGAGTATTATTATACACAGGATTACCTGTTTCAGTGGCTGAGCCCCTCCGAGTTGGTACTGCTGTATGAAAGCCGTGCAATGCACACCCTTCTGTAGTTTTGCTGCTTTGCATGTTCAAAGTAATGTCTGCCCATCCCAGCTTAATTATTTGTGTGATAATCCAAGAATTTTTCATAAAGCCTAATTAATTTTATGGTTGGATATAGAATTAGTCTTTTGTTGTTCTGTAGAAGCAAGGCAGGCTTCACGGTGTCAGAAACAGTTTGAAAGTCTAAATCAGGTGTAATATAAACAAATAAGATGAGTCAAGAAAGTGGAACTAAAGCTTACTGAAAAGAATATAATTTCACATTCTCTTTAATGTGTCAAAAGCTTTATTATGTCAAAAGAAAGAACTACATAGCCGTCATGAATTGGGCATTCATGGAAAAAAATAAGTTGTTTTACACTCTCTTAGATCAAGCTTTTGCAATACTTCACATTGTTTCCCAACAACCCTCTGATCCATAATCAGGTACTACATAAGAGGAGGGTATTGTCTTTTCATTAAATCACTTAATAGATTTTTATATTTCCACCCATAGGGTTCTTTTTGGCCCCTTTGTGTACGTAATTCATAGCTTTCAGATGATAAACAGGTAAAATTGGTTCAATGGGTTCTAAAGAAGATGATGAACATTGATTAGTGCGAATGAAGGAGAGGGACCTCCCAAGTATAGGAAGCAGAATTTAGGGAAACTGTTTTAAAGGTTTCCCCTACTGTTCCTACGCCACACTAGTGAGCTTTCAAAATAAAATAAACATATAAATATGAAAACTAAATATAATCACCTATTGTATCTTCACTGAAATGCAGCTATTCCAGCAGCTCATGTCATCAGTACAGAAAGATTGGCAGTGGATACCCCATTGAGCTGCAACCAAGTGTACTTGGAGTTACCAAAGGGTAAATTCCTGTATTTGTCTATGATAGAAGAGCTGATGCCTTTAAATGAAAACATGCAGTGTAGTTTTACTAAGCAAGCTTGGCCAGGTCTGAGATTGTATTTCACACCTGAAATAAGATGTCCCCAACATCACCATCCTGATGCTGCTTTCTACATCTGACAGGTGTTTTATCACAACAGAGGAGCAGCCATACGGCTGAGCTCAGAGGTCTGTCTAGCCCAGAATTTGTCTTGACAGTTGCCAGTAATGGATGATTACAAGTGTGCGACAAACAGTGATCGCTCGCTACCTTGTTTAGGTTTTAGCCCACCGCAGAAAATAGCTGTACTGCAGACTAACATGCTACATTTTGACATATTTTAAAGCTAGCGCTTTGGAAACCACAGGTACCACTTCAGCTGTTTCCTTGAGCAGTAGGAATGCTGACAGCAGCTGTACACTGAAACCTGATCTAACCACTGTACATTCCCCCTGTTTGGCAAAGTGTTAGCTGCTGGTATTTAGGGACTCCTCATTTCTATTTATTTTTTATTTGATCTGCTTTTGTAAGTGGGCTAGGCTATACACTGAGTAATTTTCCCCCCACAGCTTCTAGTGATAAACACCAGCTGTCAACAGTGAATGCGGTGACATGAGAAGCATACAATGATTTTCAAGACAAGGTCAAATGACAGGTAGCTAAATAATGTAGAAAGGATAATCTTCTGAACAAGCAAAAATCTGAGGTTGGCACAGTGTTTTTTGCAAAATTTGCAATCACCAGATGGCAATGCAGAGGTCAAGCTCCCAGACAGAATATATCATGTAGCTGAATAAATAATTTGTGTATTAATGATGCTCTATGAAAACTAATTTTTGCTATTGAGATACCTACCTGACCTTGTGATGTTACTGTTAACACTCTTTAAATTGTTGTCTGAGTTGCTTTACAAGGTACTACTTGAAATCATATGTTGCTACCAAAGTCAAAAATTATATTGTTATACACGTATAAAGGTCTCATGATTTTGAAACCTAAGGCTTTGTTTTCTGTGCTGGTGTATGCTTAAAAGTGTCTTATGGTGGGAACATGACAGAAATAATATTCTTGAGAATTTCAGCAAAACTTAACTGCTTCTGGGATTTTATCTGGCCAGTCTAGTGCCTTTCTTGCATATTCCGTTTCCACTTATGCCTGGCTTCCTGTTTTTCATAGTGTCTCTTGAGAGGTATTCCTTTACATTGTCCAAAAGCCTACATTTAACTGGCTAATAAAATTAGCAAAATGGTTTATACCACTTTAGAGCTTAATTTCAATTTTCCCTAAGCATGAGGTTCTTTAAATTTCTTTAAATTGAAAGCATCACACTTATTATGCAGAAGTTTAATTGAATTCAGTAAATATCTTCTCATTACCCCTTCAGAGCAAAAACAAATTAATGTTTTTCTAAAGTGGACCTCTTATGTATGTTAAAAGAAATGCAGTAAAGAGATAATCTAAAATCAGTATATAACCATAGAACCCACAGTAAGCTGTTACAGACATAATAATATAACACTAGAAGATTTTTTTAATGGAAATGTCAAATACAATAGTATTAATAGGAAGTTAGCTCCCTATGAAGATGTAGGTATAATTTCATTTTTGGTTGGGAGCTTAAAAGATTCCTTTTCCCTTTATATATTATATTCTAATAAAGGAAATTAAAATATCAATCAAAATCTATGCTGAAATCATGTTGAAGATTTTTGAGGAGCTAGGCAATGTAGGAAGATTCACAGATAAGGCTGCCACAATATCCAGAGATTAAAAGCAGTGAAACAACCCCCAGGAACTGCTTGCCTTCCATGAATTGTCAGTTGATGATGAGAGATGAGGTGATAGTAAAGTGAAATATTTCTTCCCTGTGAGCTGAAGGTGTGATATTGATTTTTGAAGGTGCAAAGATAACTTGATTAGACTGAATTTATTCTGAATTTGCTTTCTAGTTTTAAAAAGACAATCTCCCTTTGAGTTAATGGAATACTAGTGAGCAGAGCCTCATACATTATATTGTTTTTAACACCCAGAACATTCTCCAAAAGTAAGGGAGGATTTACAAATTAGTGCCACTACACTGATTTCAAAGATCACAAAAACTTTGCCCACCCTGACAGAGAAGACAGTTTTGAAGATGGGCTTCATACCTATCTTACTGTTCTGATAATAATCTTATGACCTTGGTTTTGAAAAGAAAGTATGAAGAAGTGGTGGAATTTTTCTCTGTAGCCAAAAAAGAAATTATATTGTATTCTTTCTCTGCAGTCTCTTTGTGCTAGTCATATTCCTTCTTTTAGCCAGAAAGTATAAAGAAATTGTAGGATTCATATCCAGCAAAACAAGCAGAAAATGAAATGATTGAAATGATTGAAATGATTGGAATTATTTGAATTATTGAAATTGTTGAAATTATTGAATTATTGAAAACTTGGAAATTGTGACAATTACTAGCTACGAAAGTCAAGTATTTAGGTAACTTAAACTTGCTGCAAAAATGACATTTTACTCAAGTTCTAGAACAACTCTTTTGCACTACCAATGTCAGTAGCTACAACTTGTTCAAATGCAATTCATTATTATTTTCCTTTTTGTAACATTCAAATAGGATAAGCAAGATCCACCTCACTGAAGTAACACGTATGAATTGTATTGTAATGTTATATACACCAAGAGAAGCATAGAAGGTGTCATCAGGGTCTAATATTACTGTTTCTGGCATTTGAAGATGACCTCTAGTAGTTTGGCATGTGATACTTTTATGAGCATTGCTAGCTGAAAGCAGAAGAATTTTTTTGATATATCTCTATCTCTGCTGAGAAGGTTTGAGACTTTGAATGGGTTTTTGCTTTATAAGATATACTTTTTGTTTTTTGACATTGAAGTTGTTGCACAATTCTTTCAAGCTGAGATTTCAAATAACCTAGCAGTATAATAATAGTTTGGTGCTGGACATACATTTCCATTACTACCATCAACACTTTTAAAGGGTCTACTTATTAGCATAGATAGGAAGTTATTGAAAATCATAGGTGTTGTAGTGAGAAGGGAGTTCTTGTAAGCAATACTTCTCTTTGCATATTTTCCCTTTCATGGTCTTAGTTGTTGGCTGACACAACTTGTGTGTTGCTGACAATCCTGAGCTGGTAAAAAGCAACTGAGACAGGAACAAAGGGGTTCAAGGTGTGAATTCTGTATCTTGATTTTCTGATTAGAAGACAGTTTTAAACAACTGTATTTCCTCCACTGTTACATAAAATACATGCAGATCACATTTTAAGCTGTAGTAGAGGTAAGGAATTATTATCTTCTCATTCTTTTTTTTTTTTTTTTTTAATTCTGTGTCTTCCTATCTATTTTCCAACTGAAATTGGCAATGATTATTGAAACAAGATGAGCAGGATGCAAATGTAGCAGCATTAGAATTAAAATTCATAGTTAATTTAATAACTTTGTATTTTTCCCCCATTCACACATTTTGATGAACTTTATGCTCCTGCGACCTCAAATGATAGTCCTAAAGAATGAAGTCTTCTATTTAACTACCAAACGGTTATAATACAGAAGCAAAAAAACCATGTGAAACACAATGATTGAAGTGACTTTCTCTCCATTGCAGTACCTGCTAAGAACAGTGAGACAAAGCAATAGAAAAACTGTTTAACCCACCAGCGTGTTGTGCGTAGTGTGGCTGGTGGATAGTTAGAGCCTGGTGCAATGCATGCCTTCAGGAGTTGTTAGCTTTTGCAAACCTTTCGTTTATAGAGTTGTGGTGAGGGGGACACGTACCTTCAATTTTGTAGATTATGTTTTACACGAGAAACATGTTAGCATCAGATTGCCATGGACATTTAATCAAGTAAGTCAGTGGGAAACGATCAAGAAAAGATTTTGATGTGAGATGTCAGGGGATTCTTTCAATCTACTGCCTTAACAGCAAACACTAAGTATTTACTTAAAGTGTTTACTTAAAAGTAAACACTAAAGCCTTTCTGTTGCTCCAAAGCATTTTTTCTAATAGTGCCAATAGTGTAAAATTACTCTGGAGGTGTCAGTCTTTCTCTCTTGACTAAATATGGGGCCTACGTGATCAGTTTTGGGTGACTACCACCATTTATAGGAAAAGTATAATAAGCAAAGATTAATCCAAATCTGTATTGTTAATCAGTGTGCACCAATGCATTCTTTTGAAACTTGAATCTCACATAGGAATGACATTTTCAAAAGAGTGATCTATATCCATATATGACGCCTTTACTTAAGATACTATTACAATATTTTACAGCACTGTTTTTAGGGGTAATTTAATTATAGAGTTTTATATCCCAACATGTATGACAATGTTCACATTTGACTTTCACTAAAATTCTTTTCGGATATATCTTTCTCAAGATTTGTTTTTCCTTTCGTGGAGCCACACGTTAACTTTAGACATAATGGTTCATTATCATGCTGGATATTGAAGAAGTAGCCTTCTAATATTGTAGTAGAGGTTTTACATCTTGCAAAAGAAAAACAGGAGAGCAAGAAAAAGTCTTTACTGTCGCATGATGAGTTTAATAGCTATGTGAATTCCTGAATGTTTAAAGAATACAGAAATGTAAGGTCCAACCTGAATGTGGATGAATCTACAAAGAGATAATTGTCAGTTCAAAAGGACAAAATGACAAACAGTTGTGAAATGAGGCTGATTAAAAAGGCTAAGAATAAACAACATAAAAATAGTAGTTTCATATGAAAAATGCCACGTGAATAGTGAGTAAGTAGACAAAAGTGTTGCATTTCTAGATGTGCTTATTAAAAAAAAATACTTTGCGAAATGAAATTTAAGAAGAAAAATATTTTTATGGCTTTTGTTTCTTTTAATTACCACTTATTGAAATGGAACTGAATAAAAATTAATTTGAAAGCAGCTGAAAACCAACAACAAAGAAACACAAACAAACAGACAAAAACTTAACAATAAGATAACAGGATCAAACAGTTTGTAAACAAAATCACAACACCGTTTTGTAATCCTGTAATGAAGCAAAGGTGAACAAACCTACTGGCATCATACTGAAGTTTCAGAGGAATGCTTAGTTCAGACTAGAATACAGTTAAATATATGAATTTATCAGGAAATTATCCCGGAATTATCAGGAAAACCATTCTTTTATCATTTTCAGAATATGGCTCATACATGCTCCATTTATGCTGTTTTACAGGATAGGATGTTTCAGGAACAGCAGTCCTGTCCCGTAGACAATTCATCTGTCAGAAATGTTTGCACTCTGTGGCGGAAGGGATGTGGTGAAGGCTGCATAGAAATCTCACTTTTTCTGTTTCCCACAGAGGAGAAACTGTGCAGTCAAACTACAGTTTCCATCTTCCTTTTCTTTTGTGGTGAAATCCTGACTGAAATGTGGCTAGTATTTTACTTTATCTTTCACTCTGGGACCACTATTGGAGTGTAGGAGATGGCAAGGGAGGAGAAGTATGTAATTTGTGGTGGTTACGATTCTGTATTTCAAGGTAGTCTATAGGGAGACATGAAAGGATGCAAGGAGGAAGTCTCAACTCATTTCATACACTAAACTCTGTATTCACAATTCTTCAGAAGCAAAAAGTTTTTATCTGCTTATCTACCTTTAGCACCAAGTGGCTAAACAGGCCAAAATTTTAACACATGCATGGTCTCACCTCTAACTGAATACATTCTGTTTGGCAAGCTGCCTTCACATCCTGTGCAGTCACATTTTTCCTATGATTTAAGTGTTTTTAGTTGTGCATGAAGAACATTTATGTACAAAAATATCCTTGTAAAATGGGTAGTGTTCTCTTCTATTTTTATTCCTTTAAGACATGCTAAATATAAATGCACAAAAAAATAGAAGTAAAAAGGCACAAGGAAATAGAAAGCAAGTTAAAAATACTTTATCAGCAAAGATACTGAGTCAGAAAAATGGAAGTTAAAGTTCTTGTCATACGTCACTTTGAATCTTTGGAGAACACTTAGATAACATTGTGATGGGCATTAGCCTAAGAATACAAATATAATTGCTATTAAAATCCATCCGTGTGGGAAGGACTCCACTTCCTTTATATAAGAAACTCCGGATTAATTTATTAACAGTTTCTGGGGTAATAAGGAGGTAAGAGAAAAGAGAAAACTCTTCTTCTTCAGTCAGCATTTTAGTTAGGGAACTGAGCAAAGACACACATTTTGTTCCTATTGTCATTTGTAAATATGTCATTACTAAGTCTTTATATTGGAGTTATTGGTACATCCAAGTAATTAAATAGTGTTGGTATCTCAGAAAATCAGAGCATCCAAGGGTGTTCTAATTAAACAGTTCAAGGAAGATTTGAGGGCACAGATCTAGGACATGGTGCAGGCAAAATTTATGATGAAAGCATATAATTGTATGCTCAAGATCCAAAACAAAGTAATTATCATCACATATGTAGATTTCTTTACCTGATTTTTCATATGTTCATATGGACTGCATGCAACTGGTGAAAGCTACATACTCTACTTGTTGGTTTGAAACAATGGGTCAGTCTGAAACTGAGTCACCACACCTGGTGCATTTATATTTCCCAAAGCAGCATTTACAGGAAAAACTGCAAACCTTATCTAGGCCACTGTCAGTAAGTGATAAATGAGGTCAGTGATGGTGTAACCCCAATTCTTTTCCCATGGGTGCAGTTGGCTCCCTTGGAAACATTTGCTAGCTGGTTTCAGAATATGTAAGGGTTCCTACCAAATATCTGTAGACTAATAGCTTTTGCAGGGCTTCTGAAATGTTGTCTTGTCAATATTGAATTGGGAATATTTGAAACATTGAAGGCAGCAGTGTATTGTTTTCAGTGTACTGTTTTTTTATAGTACTGTATGTCATTAATAGAGGTAGAAAGTATTGCTTGGTAATGTATGAACATGTAAAAATTCACTCTCCTACCAACTTTAAAACTAGCATCTGCATTACAGTAAATCAGAAATGTGACATTTGAATAATTTTAAAGCAGTCTGCTAGCTGCCTCTCATGACTTTTTGAAATACCAACTTTATGCTATAATCAACAGAGGTATGCTAAAAATTGCAGAGTAACTGATATAGCAAATTTCCCATAACATTAACTAATGTACATTTTTCTCAGCTGTGAAAAGTAATAATTAACTATCCAATTTTATATATGATTTGTGAGTTCCCTTTTGGTAGCAAGAGGCTGTATTTGTGCAGTAGCATAAATGAAGTACAGGGTAATACAAAATGAAGGTTTAGTTTGCATTTTGCCTGTAGTCAGGCCAGACTTTAAAAGAGCTTAAGAGTTCCAAAGATTTTAGCACCTTAGGACCTTAAATTTAATGCTGCTTCGTTGTGCTGATTTCAGATCAGTGTAATTCTCTCAGTGAAATGGGTGTTTATGTCCAGAACAAAAGAAGAAAAACTACTGTGTTCTCTGAGAAGTCTTATGTTGGAATAATGTATTTCATGTTCATACAATTTACTTCCATATAATCTGTCTAAAAAGCATCAGTAGTGTAAATAAACATATGGAAAATAAGTGATGTAGATCTATGTTTATGTGTAGCAAACACATGTAAATTCTTGTGATAATCAACTTTGTATTTACCAATGAATAGCAATGCTCCCTAACTGTGCTCTACTGCTAGGAATGTTTTTATCTTTGCCAAAACCATAGCTTTACAAGAAGAAAACAAATCAGATGATAAAAAATTAATGCATTCATTATAGTGGCCCTTTTTCTCCCTACCGAAGAAATCCAGCACCTGTTAATAGTACTTAGACAAAGAGGAAGAGGGAGAGAAAATGTAATTTCACTGCACTATCCATTAGCAGGAGTTTTTAAATCATCAGCAGAAAGATGACAGTATCCTTTGATTTCCTCCATGCCTATGGAGGAAACAAGAGAAATTTACGGTGAAATCAATATCTCTGTTTATATAGTGATAATATAGTTTTTTAAAAGGATATACCCTTATAATCTTCATTCCAAATAAGAAAAAAAGCAATACAAACAAAACCCAATCTAACAAAATACATGTCAAAATAAAAAAACAAGTACTGATTTTTAACAGGTTGATGAGGGCAAGAGTAAGTTGCTCTAAAGTTATCTCAAAAGACACTTTCTAGCTCCCACCCTCTGTTTTGTAAGATTTTTGGCGTTTAGAAAAGAATAAAAAAATAAGAAAGAGAAGAAGGAAGGCAGACATGACCAAATGGAGGTCTGGGCTACGTACTGTGTTTCCGAAGCCCTTCTGACTGATTCTGCCAGTTAATGACATGCACTCTCTATCCGGAAAACAGCTGATCTGCAGCAGTCACCAAAATCTCATACTCTGGTACTCTTGTGCTCTGTCATGCATAAGGGCAAGTATGATTATGTTGTTATAAGTATCAGCAGATTCAGATGTTAACTGACAGAAATACAGTGAAATATTACTTTCCATGGCAAAATAATAACAGGTAGAAGGATCCTATAGTGATGCTGAAAATTGCATCTTTCCACCAACTTTTAATAAATTCAAAATCAGACAACTTATTTTTGCTGAACTTGCCTTCTGTTGGTCTTTCTTCTGTGAAAATGTAATAACACACCCTACACTCTCTTTACAGGAAGTTTGTATGTTTTGGCAATGTAAAAACCCTTTCCCCACTCCTCAATGGCATAGGGCTTTGCTTCATCATCCCAACTCTTCAGAATATTGTCACTGGGAAATATTTGGCTTAGTTTTCAGCCTCCTCACTTTTTACTCAGTTCTGAGTAGTAGTAAATATTGATGGCAAATAGATTCACTGTTTACTCCATAAAAGAATAAAGTTCATGTTCTCAGTTTATGCGCTGTTTCACCTAAGAGCATGCCCACACTTTTGTGCTGTTTGAATAGGCATATACATATATGCAATGTACAGTCAGACAGAAAGTACAGAACTGAAAGTCCTTGTTCAATCAAATAATGCTGAAGATTAATGAAGAGTCCACTGTTTATGTTCATTTATGTTATAAAAGATCTTAAAATTACATATTCTAACATCTAGAAGGATTTTTAGTTCTATTTTTTTATTGGGGATGAGACCTCACAATTTTCAAATCATTCTTACCCTTTTTTCTTCTATTTTAACTTGCCATTTTGAATGCATCTCTTTCTTCCTGTACTCAGCCCTTTTGTAGCAATTGTCCCTTGAGTCAGAAAGAACCAACAATGACCTTGAACACATATCAAAGAAGATGTAGTAAATTTACATAGTATCATGCAGTTTTCCTTGAAAATATATCACCTAGTGGAAAATAGGGATGTACTTATGCCCAGACAACATGAAATGAAGGATAGCTTTGGCCGGAGGTCTTTGACATATTAAACTGTTCTTCATGAGAAATTACGAACTTCTGCAAATTTTTTTCCCTCTGAAACTAAAGTCAGTGGGTTGCTGTACTGAAAATGTGGTGCTGAGTGAGACTTATTCACACAAGGAGGAACCATGCAGTTTTTGCAAATCTGTCTGCTATCTGACCTCAGATTTAAAAATCAAGCAGTCCCTTTTTCGAATTCCTGCCCCTCTGCACTTAGTGCAACATGCGCACACCAGTATCCATTTTTTTTTCTTTTACATTTATTTTCATGTTCTCTTTAATTAAATGCAACTATGAGCTTATATTTTTTTCCTGCTGACCAAAGAACAGACACACATCATGACGTGTGCTGGTGCATACCAGCTGGGTGATAACAGTTGCTAAAAACCCTACATATTTTCTGTGTTAACCCCACTACACCACATGCCCTATATATAGTAGGCAGTAGCTGGAATCTTCTTGGTGTCAGAAAAATAGGAAGAAAGCACATCTCTTGTGGCTACTCATGGTATCCCAGAAGTACCTCTGAAATCCACTTGTGTTTTGAAGGTTCAGATAGGTTGAGCTGGCTGAAGTCTGTCTGTTATTAATATTACTAGTAGCAAGTGATCTCCCACTTGGTCTGATCCCCATAGTTCATCGGATGTTTGGACAGAAGAAGACAATCTGAAGATCTCACAGGTGGGTGAACAGTATTAGATGCAGTTGAATCAATTCAATGAAGAATGCTAGCTTTGACACAGTGCAGTTGTGTATTACATCAATATAGTGCCTCAGTCAGCCAAAAGCACAGTTGACAGAAGATAACAGAATCAAATATCTACACCAGGTTTTTTATTTATGTGCTTTGGCTATAGTGATAAGAAAACAGAATCAGACAATATTCAGTAGCTGAACTGTGTGCATGCAAAGCTACAGAGTTAAGCACTGACCTTCAGTTTGGATGACTGTCATTTTTTCCCCTGTGTGCTGACTAGAACTTACCATTTTGTGAAAGGGAGTGTGGAAACTGCTCTTTACACTTCAGGTCTTCAAAAGTGAAAAGCTGATATATTAATGCCCTAGGTCAGTGGAAGCTGTCAAGATTTGTGACAGCCAGTACCATTTACAGATGTCTTGCTTCTGTCTTCGCTGTTGTTTTATACCATATTCCTGAAATAGTAGGCAACCAAACATAGCAGACTGCTCAGACTTTCGGCCAAGCTGAGTTGTATTTGTCTAGCAAGTACACTGAGCTTTAGCGCGTTATTCCTGCAGGATGTAAGGGAGATAAAATTAGTGTTCCTCTTGAAACAGAGTGGTACAGATGTTTCTGTGTTACAGCTACTTTCAAACACCAAATGCCGAAGTCCTTTGAAACCAACAATGCTTGTTGTTGAAATTGTACATCAAGCAAATTGTGTACTGGTAGAAGGAACATGACAAGAGTCTGGGGGTTATTAGCATATATGAACAAATCAACTCTCGTTTCAACATATTTGACTATGATATGGCGTTTTCTTGGGCAGTTTCTGAAGCAGATTAACACAGATAGGGACTTGAAAAATGCATTTAAAATTTTATGCAGGTTAACACTGACAGGCAATTTGAAACAGAGAATAAATTGGTGCTGACTAATCAAGTGTGGTCTATATATCAGGCATATTTTTCTTTTAAACATGAAATCATGATTCTTTTTTAATCTGGTACTTTAGCATGGTTAGTTCTGGCAACAGTACTGGATTGTCTCTGTTCTTTAAGGATCTGATCCAATACCCGGTAAGGAGCAGGATGAGGTACTAACAGAAAACTGGCTAGCTCCCCAAAGACTCAATTTCTGTAAGCAGCATCTGAAGAAACAAACTTGAGCTTATATTAATGGTTTTGAGGGGGAAAAAAGTGCTTGGCGTTAAAAAAAGAAGAAAAAAATGAAAATGGAATTTGTGTCTTATTTGAATTTTCTTACAGAAAGAACTTAGAAATTCCTACCAATTGAAATATTTGGTAACGTCATAGAGATATTGCAAATTGCTACTGTTTAGCAGTGTCACAAACTGTTCATGTTAATTAGTGCCTGTGATAGATTCCTTTTCATGAGTTACTCTTCACATAACTATTTTTCTGGTTTATTTATCTGCCAGCTGTTATTTTTATTATGGTCACAGGCTTCCAAGGAGTTGAACTTCTATGGTAAGCTGAGCTGTCATAGAGGCAATATACTTTTATATTTATCTTTTTTTATTATTATTTCATCCATGCAATGCAACTTCACCCCTAGCAAAAGGGTTCTCCACTCTTAATAGAGAAACCTTTAAAACAGATTGTGCTGGCCAGAGAGTTGTGTCTGTTTTTGACTTAAAAGAAGAATGGTCATTTAGACAAAAATACTTAGGAAAGACATGAAGACAGAGCTGATATGTTGCTAATTGCAGGGAATGGATGTGTGAAAAACTCTGAACTTCATTGCTGCTAGTGGTGGAGAGGAGGAGGAGGAAGAGCAATTTCAGCATCTTTATTCATTGATTTCCAGTGAATCGTGTTGCCTCACAAGCTGTTTAGAAACTTAAGTCATCCTCCGCTGATGTCTTCTTAAAACTGTAAAATGACAACCCCATGAGCAGTTGGTCAACATTTGATTAAAGTCATGCTGAGGCCCTTCTTCATCAGGTTTATGGACATAACAACATCAAGGCCAGAGCCTGACGAGTGGTGCACTGGTGAGAAGCGACAGGGCTGGGCCATCCCGTGCTACCCTGGCCTAGGGGAGACCTAGGTTGGGCCTTGCAGACAGACCAAGACGGCTGAATCAAAGAGAAGCACTTCTTGTCCCTGAGAACAAGTGACATGGACTGCCTTACAGCTATGCTGCCTGTGGCTTCACTACCTCCCACACGATTCCTTTTTTGCAAAAAACTGTTTTGAACAGTCCCAAATGGAATCAGAAAGTAGACTAACAGCAACAAGACGATCTGGTGTCTGATGACGTGACTTGCTTGACCCTTCAATTATGCCCTTACGCCTGGCCTCAGACAGACCCTAATGTTTATATCAGCAGCTGCAGCTGGTTCATCTATTCAGGCCTTCCCAGAACCTCCTCTTCTTTCTAGGTAGTCTCTTTGCCAGTCACATAACTTCACGGTGCACATCCCTACCTCGAGTACTTGGACACACTTCAGCAGAAGCAGTTGGGCTGTTGCTACCATGACTCCGTAGCAACTGTGATTTCATTTTGTGAGGCTCCGTAGTATCTGAATATATTTCACCCTGTGTGCTTACTGTGCCTACCCGTGCTGGTGTGCATTTCCATCTTACATGCACGCTTTTGGCTATGATGTCTGAAGGACTCTCTGCATAGAACCTAGAGTATACTTCATCACATTAGAAGAACCACCCGGATTTAGTAACCTATTAAGCCTTTCCCATCTCTAAGATTGTAGTTTTAGGTCCTGATAGGTAGCATTTGTTTTCCATAGACTCCTAAGTGTTAAAACAATCTGTAGAGCAGAGTGTATTCATTCTGCTGTTAATGAACAATTTGGAAATATTAGCTCTTCATTTTCCAAACATTTACTTGGATAAAACATAATAACTTTGAATGAAAATAAGGAAGCAACCCAATGAAGAAGAAAAAAAATAAAAGACCTGGTGTAAGCAGACTGACTAATTTTGTTATAAAGAGAAACAGAAATCTGCTTATTAAAAAGCAAATCATCACCATTTTCTGCAACTACAAGTCTGTGTTCTCTGTTGAGAACGGAGATCTGTATGAGCATCCTTCTTTGTCTTGTAAAGGTTTCTCAATAATCAGTGACAAAACTATTGTAATAAACGATCAGGGCAGAACCAGATGTTTCCAGCTGGAAGAAATCTTGTCGTGTAGCTCTGCTTGCAAAAGGACCTTGTACATCTTCAATTTCAATAGGAGCACTCGCCTCATAACCTGCAGCTACACTAATGTAAAGAAAAAGTCTTTCCTCTGCTATATCTCTTCCTCTGCTACAGGAAATTAACTTTTAGTCTTTAAACATTGACATTGCCCTTTACTCCTTTGTGTTGCTAACGTACTCATCATATCAAGTGCCATGTACAGTGCTTGGAACAGCACATAGTCTTGGAAATTTTCTTCCAGGTAGCATCACTGTTCCTGATCTCTCCACTGTAGCCCAAGACAAAAATGATATGGTGCAGTTGATTAATCTGCAGGGTTTAGAGCCTCTCTTATGCACAGCTTTGTAGCCCTGAATGACAGTAAGAGCTTCTAGATCTGGCCAAGGTAGAGCTTTTATGGGAAATCACAGCTGTGCACTCAGAAAACTGGCCAGCACTCTTCCTGCCTGTGGGGTAGTGGTGACATGTAGAGCATTTTGTATAACCAAAGAAAGCCAAGTTTCAGAATCTTCCTCTAAAGAGTCATCCATTTCATGAGGATTTCCGCAACTCAAGGGTTTAGGGAACACTGTATTACTTTTATGGGTACTGTAGCCAATTTGTGCTGGCCAGTAAATCAAACTCAGCAGTTCTCTTTTATTTCCACCCATATCATTTTCCAGCACTGAGTTCTTATACTAGGAAAATCTCTTGCCCACCAAATCTGAACAAGTACAGTTGTTTGCTTGTTTTTTTTTCCTTTGAGAGAACTCAGTGAAAGCATACTGAATGTTTTTAGACACACATAATAATGAGTATATGTAGAAATTAATTAAATTAGCTTTCTGAATAGGATAGTAGCAGATTAAAACATAATTATGAAGTCAAATATAATTTTCAGTATATAGATCAATTTTTAATTGCTAGACTAATTACAGAAAGACAAGAGACCTTTGAAATTATTTGACTGAACAATTAATCAAATGCAGGGTTTGTGTTTTTCCACTCCTGTCCCTGTTCCTTTGCAATTAATACCGGTCTTCCCATAGTCATATAATAGAAGCTTTTTATTTAGTCATTTAGAAGTTTAACTTCTTGAATAAGACCAATGAACCATTGCATTAATATGGTAATTGATACTATAAGGGATCTGGAAATTATTAAAGTCTTAAAATATTTATTGCTGTTTTGCTTTCAGCCAGTGTAGGAAGTAAGCACAGAGTCTAAGTTGAAAGATTTGTTTGTGAAAAGATTTTAAAGTGGAAAGAACTTTAAATAGTGTTACAAAAAACATTTCCGATTTGGCTATTTCAGCCACTTCAATATTTTTTACTAAAATAAGGCATTCCCTAGTGGGTAAAATTTTGTTCCTTTGGGATGTTTTTGCTAATTAAGCCAGCTGAAATGTGAGACTGTGTCATGCAGCAGCTCAGACTTTTTCTCTGATTGTGAAGAATATCACAGAATGTTAAGGAATTACATGATCTCTTGTAATGACAGACTTTTCCGTCAGTCCATAAATGAGAGTCTATGGGGCTCTGCTACAACTCATGAACATCATTGAGTACCAACATTATACAGAAGCAGTTATAATTAGATCACAGAGGTAAGTTGAACATAAAATATTTTACAGCTATGGGAAAAGTAGCTGCCTTATGAAAATCAGGATTAGATTGAGTTTTGAATTTCTTTTAAAAAGTGAAAATCGGATTCTATTTTCTGATAATAGATTTTCAGTAGTCTGTGACTTAATAGTAAGTTCTCTTAAACAGCAAATAAGTACTTAAAATAGGCACTGTAGGATTCATTTTCATTAAAAGGTACAATGTAAGGTCCCTTAATCTGGTTACATAATACCATCCCTACATAACTGTGTCCTTTCTGAACCTCTTTGAAATAGTCCAGTTAATATACAAGCAGCATGCTGCAGCTCTTGGTGAAGGTGGTTCGTGAGAGGTGGTGCCTTTTTTTGGAGGGGAAATACAGGTGTGCTGATTTTCAGATTACGGAGGGGGAAATGCAAGAGACAGATGTTGACTATGATAAGGAGATGATGATGTATATATGATTAATATATCAGTAAGTATGTTTTGGGACAGCCTGTATGACCTCTTTATTCAGATTAAAAGCATGTGCTCTAAATAACAGTAGGCTTTTAATTTAATCAGTGTTTGTCTTTATACTGCCAGGACTCAAATGGAAATGTCACGGGCATTTAGGTTGATGGGACCTTGCAGCTACTACATCATTCTTGTTATGAACAGTAAATGACTACATATTTGACCTTTCTAGCTATATCCAGTTACACTGTAGATAGAAAAATTATAGGAGTGCAAATGTTGTCATTATGTGCTTTGATAATACAAATCAAATCCTATTTTGTGGATATCAACTTCATTGTTATTCTTGCTATCATTTGTTGTTCACATGAAATCATAGCTCATCCTGCTTTCATGAGACTAAATTTAAATGTATATGAGGAATATACTGTTTAACATAAATGCCACATGTCAACTATGACTGAAGCCAGGTATTAGAAGTTTGATATCCTAATACCAGGTTGCTCGTAAACCCAGCAGAAATTCCATGCCTTGGAAATTAATTTCCATGCCTACAAATTAAAGTCCTGACTTTTACTGAAACACAACATAAAAAGAAATCGCAAATACAAGACTTCATCTTACTTCAAAATGGATATAAGTGCATGTTGTACATGACTAAATTTTGGGATTTGTTTTTTTTTATTCCAAGAAAATTCAAAGTCTATCTTGATAAACAAGAAAACTGAACTTAGCTTTGTTATATATTCTGTGAGTTATATCATGATATATACATAATGCAAGCAAACCACCTGCTTTTTAGGGGCTAAACATACTGATAGAGCTCTGATGCTCTAGTAGAAGTCATCTATGTGTGCACCTCTGTGACAACGCAGCCTGCTTCTAAAAACCTAAGTGACAGCTTCTGCAGTCTTGTAATGCATCACTACCTTGGATAGATAAAGGTAAATGCAAACATTTGAATTAAGTCAAATCTAAATTATGTCATAGTTAATCAAAATCCAGGAACAAGTCAGTTACCTAACCACAAGATCAAATGCCACATGATCTGTTCTTTGATACATGCTCTCCAGGGTGTCTTTATAGATCTTCAACCATAGCCTCATGTAACTATTCTGGATATGGCAGGGTTTCTCAAATGGCACTGGAAGCCTGCCTTTGTAATCAAGAGAGTGACTCATCTACTTGATTGTGGGAGAAAGGCCTAGAAATGCTTCCAAAGTCAATTGCAAGAAATGGATAACATACATGACAAAACTACACAGGGACCTACATTCTGGACGAAATTTCAGGAGGTATAATCTATCCCTTTTGCTTTTTTTCTCTGCTTCTAACAGAAAACAACACACCACTGATCTAATAATTTGTTTTCCAACCCAAATTATAGCAAACATTATGATTCTTGAAAGATTTGACTTCATACCAAGTGGGGGTTTTGCATAATGGAATTATTTTTCTTCACCATCAAATTCCTTAAAAAAAAAAAAAAAAGCTTATGAAAATCACTTTGACTTTATATCTGCTTTCATCTGCATGGCTTTCATTTGAAACCCTAATGCAGATAAAGAAATATTTCAATCACGATGCACTGTGTGAAATTTCAATAAGAAAAAGAAGTCAAAGGGAATTTAAAATGGGACCACCAATCATAAGACATTAGCTACTGGGAGCACAAACGCAGTGATCACAGAGAGGGAGAACGGGACAAATCACTTTTCTGAGCTAAGAGTTCTCAGAAGCAAAAACAGAGAGGAGGTTTTCCCTGGCCTTTCTGCAGATAAGGATTTTTCTTTTATATATAAAACATGCAATTTTAACACTCAATCCATTTTTCCAAAATAGGGTCTCCTGAAAGACTTCTGGGTTTCCTTTTATCTTGAGATGATGTACAAAGTCACTGTGGGTAAAGGGACTGTCAAGGCACTGTATATGCCAGAAGTATAGGAAAAAAGACTAAATCATTAAATGTCTGAATACATTTAGTTAAGTTTCTAAGAGACCAGAAAATATATGAGAAGTAATTGAAGTCTTTAAACAGTCTTATAGTAAAGTTCATGCAGGCCTAAATTATACAATCCTTCTGTGAGCATTTTCAGGCTAAATACTACAGTAGGAGGTGGATTTGGGGTTTGGGTTGTTTTGTTTGGTTTTTTTTACTGTAATAACATATGAAAGAAAAATCTATTTAATGAAATATAAAAGCATGAGTTTATGAATTTCAGTTCATTTCTACTTGAAATTGTTTTATGTTATTTATTCTGAGAAAATAGTCTTCCCAATTGCTCAAATGTATAGCCTTTATGGTAAGTTTGAAGAGCACAGACCTCTCTAAATCTGCTTATATTCATTTCTCTCTTCAAATTAAATTTGGACTTGTATAATATAAAGAAAACTTAAGAGATCTTATCAAAATACAATAGAACAGATGCAAGTTAGATACAGATCTACTGAAAATCATGAAAATACTTTCTAAAAAATCAAAGAATACTATATGTCTGCATCAGCAGTTTGAACTGAAGCTATTCCTTTTAAAAGTTCTCATTATAAAAACGTATTTAATTTTACTGCTGTTTACAAAGTTTAGTTTTTCATTTGCTGAGGGGAATCTCATAATTTCTTTCCTCCCATGCTTTTGAGTTGTGATAAAAATGAGCATGAGTATGTGTCTGTCTTGGTTTAAGACAATTTAAAGAGGTGGACACTCTAAAATGAGTTACCTCCCCTTAGTTTCAACCAATCCTCTTCCACCAATAAGGAATGAATACAAGTAGATAAAAGTGAAAAAATAATAGTTTCCTAACGTGCAAAACAGCAACAGGCAAATCAATAGCAGCAAATAATTGCTAGATACAAAACTGCTAAATCCCACGAAGTCCATGGGAACAAAGAGACACCCAAAATGGCAGAAATACTCTTTCCAAAAAGGCGGCCCCCACTGCCGACTGTGTGTAGGGAGACAAAGGGAAAATGGCATCAGAATAAGAGACAGGTCAGACTTGGCAGAGTGATGTCTATTTCATGCATCCTGTGCCCATATAAATGCAGAGTGCATACCTAACCTCATAACAATGAAGTGAAGAGCAGATCAGAGCCCCTACTTCCTTTCCTGGTACTCAAACCACTCCCTTTCCCTCTTCTGTGGCATCATCCTATCTCACCCTGAATCCTCCATCTATCCACAGCTAAGCTTTCTAGAGCTATACTGAGATTATACCAATTGATGGCTTCATAATAACAGAGGAATAATTTCTCTCCCTTTTGGTTAACTTTTTTCAGACAGATCTTGACTCACAGCAACATGAATTTTCCAGCTGAAGAACTTACAGTTGAAAATGCATTCTATGTTTTCCAAGATGAAATAAATATGAGAGAAATAAAAGTAGAGGTCTAAAATGTGCTAGTTTTTAGTTTAAGAGTGTAGAAAGGTTTGATGAACACAGACTGTATCATCTGAAATATTTGTCTGTTGCTAGGTTTTGGTGCAGTGGGCTGTTTTGCTGTGCTTGTCACTAAGCTTTCTTCTGCCATACAATTAATTAAGGAGCAGGGAACTGCAATGTAGAACTGACTTAACTTGTTCCACAACTGGAAGCAATGCAGTTGTGCTGGTATAGAACTGAATCCAAACTCATCAAAACTGCTTCAAGACAGCAAAGTTAACTAGAACCATGCTGATGAATTTAGAGTGCTTTTGAGACTTCAGGTGTTCAGATTTTTTTTTTTTTTTTTTTTAGCTGGTGCTTCACCAGCTTCATTTAATCTGCCTCCTTTAGGGATGTTTTGTATGCTTCTGTGCCATGCTGCATTTAAAAATACAGATATGGAAAAGGGAATGGGATTAATTGAGTACTCACAAATATGTTTGTCATAGATTAGAATATCAATGCATGATGAAATACTGCTTTAAGAAAAATAAACAGGCTTCCTCTGTTCATTAATTAAGAGATGAAATGTTTTTGGCTGATTTATGCAGCTCTAGAATAACACCCAGATGTGTAAATGTGAATGTGCAGCACTTGTGAGTGAATTCATGTAACTGAACACAGATATTTAAAGTATAGATGGCTGCATCTGAGTTAATCGTGCTTACTTCCTCTTATAATCTGTGGAGAACAACAGAACTTCCCGAGTGTGATTCACTGCATCCTAAAATAGTCTTCTAAATCTGACTATAGGATTACACTGCCTGTTTCTCCCCATCAACCATACAAGAATCCTATGGTGACTAGCACAGATATAAATTACATTGCACATAGGTCGGAAATCCCATCCTAAATCACCAAAATAGGTTCTCTCTTAGCACATATTATAAGGATCTGAGTTTCCCTGGAAATACCATGATAATGAATAATCAGTATAGGCATCAAAATAGCTAATTAACTCTATAATGATAACATGCCTGCTGTGTGTTTGCCAAAGTGCTTATGAAAATGATAAATACCTTTAACATTTTCTTAAAACGTATGTTGGGTTTTATGCAAATTGTATTAAGTTTTCAAAGCAAAATACCTGTACCACATTGTGTCAATGTGGTATTCCTTTCAAATAATTCAGGTGGATCAGCTTGAGTAAATCTTGAGTGCCTGCAATCATGATAATATTAATAATAATATAAAAAAGCAATAAAAAGTAGGAAAATTAGAGGAATTGTTATACAAATGTAGTAATAGACTGTGTGGTTTTTCTATTCACCTGCTCTCTGGACTAAAGGATGACTTCTCTGTTAACAGATTTCTGGCTATGCTAAGGTAACCTAGAACTAGGCCATTTCCTTTTCTTTTCCATTTTTTTTTCTCTCACATACCTTCCTAGTGCTGAAGTAGCTGATTCAAGGATGGGATCATCTTTAAGAATAGCAGCATGCTTTTTATCAGAAGAGACTGAGGAAGACTCTTTTCAGATCACCTAGTAGTGTTTATGAGTGTACTGATAATTTATTTCCAGTGTGCAAGATTATCTGACTGGCAGGTATTATTCCAAATTTATGGGAGGTATTCAGGTAAAGAATGCAAGTTTCAGGCAGGTAGGTCTAAAAGCCTTTCTGTATTTGAACCCTTATTTTAGAATAGATTAGTTTCCTTTTAGATCAATCTATTTTTTCTGCAGAGCCTATGAGGAGAGTTTAGGTTACTAGTTCAGTTTAAAGTGGGTAGCATACATGTCCCTAGACACTGGAAATAACATGCCCAAGGCATGATTTAGGTGCCTAAAGGCCACTCAAATAAGTAGGAGTCAGCTCCACACTAATTTTCATATGTATTATCACTTTCCACTCCAATCCTGAGTTGGGCTACTTTGAAAATTATGCCAAGAGCAAAGTGATCAGATTTACAGAATTTAGGGTTATACATCAGCCAGAATGGGGCAGGGACTGCCCCTTAAAGGAGTTGTTTATATTAGAGAGTTGCTTGTGCTCCTCCATTATAGGATAGAGGCTTTATTCTTTCTTATTCTGGTGCTGTGCCCTTTCCAGGTTTATCTACCTACATCTCACTGTGAGCTGCTTTTCTTTTGTTTTGCTGAGTGTAGTTAACATAATTTCCTGAGATCCCTTTCTGCAAAGGAAAACATTGCTATTCTGTGTACAGTCCAGCAGTGATTTTGTGCACTTGAATTCAAATATCTCAATATCTTATATCACTGTCTGTCATGAGAGGGGGTTTTTTGTACAAAAAGCATAACTGGCCATTTTAGACATTGCTTGTCATACTGGAGAAATTAATACTGAAAATACAAACAAGCTGTCTTTCTGGTGAGTGTAAGTCTCAGGGGGTTGAACTACAGCTATGATGTGTTATCATAATCATTGTATAAAAGAGAAAGATGATAATGATGATAAAAGAAGCTTCGGGAATAAATGATAGCTAAAATGATTTTAATCTCTGATGTTAAGTATTCTCTCAACACCCTCTTTTAACATTCTTTCTCATAAATCCTATACACCAGTTTGGTGCAATGAGGCAAGAGCATTTTTAAAAGGAAAAAAGTCTTTTGTTGTAACTGATAATGTAATAAATAATGACAGAGATTGTTTCTTGTCCAGTCTTAAGATCTAATATTTATATTGCTTAGTCCCCAAGCAAGGGGCATGTCAGTTGAGTGAATCTTCAGCAGAAATCAATAGCTGTTTTGTATACAGAGGTAAATACAAAAAGGGTTACATATAAATAAAGTGAGTTCTAGAAATTATATGGTTTCTGGCTGCATTTATTGTAGTCAGAGCTGACAGTGGTGCTAAAGTTTCCTATTACAATCAGTGTTTTTAGTAAGTTGAGTAGTTATGAGACAGATAAGGCAGATATTAGCCATTAAAAAGTTTTATTAAGCTTTATTTATGGCCCTTTCCATGCCTTACATTCTTGAATTTGAAGTATTACTCTCCTTATGAGAAGGATGAAGGTTTTCTTATTTCCTTATTTTAATAGCAAAATTCAGTAAGTGGGAAAATAACTTATTATAGGTAACAATCAAAATATGTGCAGTGTTTCCTATGTGCTTTCCTGCTGAAATACCTAAACTAATGCACATTTTACTTCAAAAGAAAAAAAAATATAAATGTTATTATGAAGAAATTTATAGTGTCAGAATATTTTGCTGGATTCTTTCCTGAAGATCTATAATATAATTTACACACTGAACCAAATTTTCACTTTTTTTACCAGAACCACTTAGTACACTTTGCCCCTCTCTTGCACTCTCTCTTTAAATGTTTATCTTCAGTAAATAGATTCTATGGACTTACTTTGTTTTGCCTCCGTTTATCAGTCTCTATCCTTGCAGCTTGAAAGGACGACTTTGCAAGTGCCATTGTGCATTCCTTCTGCTACACACAACTTTGGAAACCTTCTCTAATAAAGAGCTTTCATTATTTATTGTAGCTGATATTTCACTGCATAATGTTATGGTAATAGAAATGCATAAATAGGAAGATCTCTTTGCCTGGTAGTAGATGGAAACATTAAAAGTAAGTCTTGCCTTTTGTGTTAAAATAAAACACCTTACTGCTTCACAAAAGCTCCTGTAATTGTCATATGTGGTAACATTTGAAGGATGAGAAGACATTTAATCTGGATATGCTATCAAAGGGACTTTATTGCTACTGTAAGTGAAAAGGGAAAAATACAGTGAACTACTAAAAATACTAAGTTTCTTCTGAGAAATCAGCTTACTCATCTAATGATACTTGTGGTTAACCTTGGAAAGAGAAATTAACAAATACCAAATTATTATGCAAACTGAAGTGGCCCAGAAATAAATGTTTTCTTGTGGATCCCTCTCATTCTTTTAATAGGAAGGGAGAAACAGCTAATTCTGTGGTATAGAGATGCCTTTTCTGCCCAAGTGGTCAGAGTGTTGTGTTTCTCTCATTAGCTCTTGCCACTCTTCAGGTATACTGTCCGCACAAGGGACAGAACATCAGGTAACCTGTTTTCCAAATTTCATTTGTTCTTCTGTTGGTGTTGTGATATCCTGCCTGATTTCAGTGGTCATGGTAAATACTGATGTTTTTTAGGGAATGAAGGAAAAATTCAACAAACAGATTATCTTATACCAGCCACAGGCAAGCCAGACTAAAATATGAAGTGTTTTATGGAGCACTAAATTGAAACTGTCTTGGCTGAAATACAGTCAAATGACAGTGCACAGGCATGCATTATTTTAGTTCATTTCCAGTCTGTCAGAAAAAATTGGGGATATCAGTCCTCCTCTCTTTTTGATTATTCCATTATCAAAAGAATGGGGAGTGCCAGAAACATACATGTTGATTTAGTGTTGCACTGATGAAACCACTCTGTTTGTGTGATGTGTCATTTTTCATTGCTTTCTTATCAAGGTGTTTCAGCTGCACCCATCCCAGGTCCTGTAATTGCTTCAGTTGCCTGTGGCAAAGTTATATCAATGTCAATTGCTGGATAACTTCTGACTGGTCCATGTTGGATCTCTTAAAAGAGAAAGGCAGCGCAGGATGGACTTTTACATACTGATGGTGTCATTCTGGATTGCAAACGAAGGCTTTCTACCAAAGAACATGACTGCTAGTAAACATATTAAATATAAAGTATTAAACATGAAACCCTGGTAGAATGCTTGTAGGGGTGAAAAAATACACTTACGTTAAAAAGAGCTGTAAAATCATGTGGGGATCAGATGACGCATCCATAGAATATCAAGTCAAAATCTGAAGGCAATTTATCCATACTAGGTAAAACTCCTGAATTTCAGCAAAAGATATGTCCCCAGTTGAGATTCAGTGGACCCAAAATGCCGCACCAAAGGCAGAGATAATGCCCGTTTGGGTCCTGTCCACAGCCATTCCTGCATTGCTTTGAAATGAGGTGGCAGTGCCATAGGATAGGGATGTGCATCAGTGGTAATTAGCAGTTACTGGAATGTGGAAGCTTGTTCCTCCTGCTGTGTAGACAGCTGCTGAAGCAGATTTAGGAAGACACCGCAATTTTTCCTGAAGCCCATTAGGTACAGATTTCAGGTTCTTGTATGAGCCATACATTATTTTAATATCATATATCAAAATTAAAATGAAGAAAGTCTGAAAAGTAAATGTGTCTTGTGTCAGGCAAATCAACATAATATAGTATTTCTCTCTTAAAATAGTCATGTTAAGTGTTTAACATACCAAAATACAAGGTCATATGTGTACTTGTACTATATAAGAAAGAGAGAAGCACAACTAACTGGTTTGCTACGTGACAAGTTTAGAACTAACAAGCTGACCATCAGTTCTCAGCTTACATTTTTCAGTGACTTCATGTCAGAAAACCAACTGAAACACATTACCAAAAATACCATTTTTGTACCACTCTAAATTTTTCATGCCTATGACATTCACGAATTGCTATAGCTCAGGTAAGACTAAGCTCTGCTTGACATGATTGTGTTTAGAAGCCAAGAAGCTCTGACATGCCAAGAACTGGGGTCCCAAGCTGTTGTAAAAACATGCAACAGAGGCAGATATGGGAAATCTGTGGGGGGAAAGGCAGAGGAAAAAAAAAATGAGGGGTAATGTAAAACTGGTTTTCAATATCTGCCTTTGCATTGAAGGTGTGATTTGGCAGTATATTGGGTGCTCTGAAGTCGAAAAGAGAATCAGATTTATTGACATGACCACCACTGGTGTGACCATCAAGCACCAGTCAGTGACCTTTGCCGGTAACTGTTCAGATTTTCTCTACATGCTGGGTTTGGCATAGCTGAGGACTGAAAGCTGCTCAGTCTTTGCTTCAGAGAACCCGAAGACCGTGAAAGATGAATTGCTCAGTTGCCAGGCTGATGTCAAAATAAAAATAATAAACAGATAATACCACAGAATTTCTAGGTGTCTCTGCATCCTTGTTTGAGCAGGAGTGAGCTCCTGTGTGCTGGAACCCACAGGGCTTGCTGAATACCACTCTTCCTTATTGTCTTCACTTCCAGTGGGAGACACTACATTTACAAAATAGCTTGTGTTCTTACACTTACTGTGAAATTTGAGACTGATTAAAATTATGCTCCCAGGCCATCCAGGGGCTCTGTCAGTATGACAGCATTGCCTTCTGTGTTTGTACTTAGCAACCAGGTGCTGCTGCACAGAGCAGGACGAATGATCTGATTTCAATTTCCTGGTGACACTAGAAACATATTCTTAATTTCTCCAAAACAGTTAAGCATCTTCCAGGATCCACTAGCTTTTATGTAACCCATCCAGAGACCCATTTGAGTTTTTGCTGTTGTTGTAAATTATTATTGCATATATGTGGAGCATATGTTATCCCCTGAAGTAGAATCAGTAGGGCCACCGGAGATGCTGATATACAGACATAGGCTGTCTTCAAGACCCCTGAGTAAGGATCCATGTTTGTGCTCTTTTGAGACAAAAAGGAACCGTTTCAACTTTTCCGCATTGGAACAACATTCAGGATCCAGTTGCTGTAATAAATAGTGCCATTTCCTACTTAGATGATTTATATTTCCTAAATTAACATGAAAAAGGCCAATAGTTTCTGTTGCCAACTTGGCAGAAATTTGATTTAAACTTTAGTTACAGGAAGACATTTTAAAATTCCTTTAAATTTTTTTTAAAAAATTATTCTGAATTATAGGCCTGTCATTTTCATTCCAGACATGTGGTTTTAGAAAGGATATTCTTCAGATTTTAACTGAATAGAAAATAAGTATTTCGGTCTGTCTTCTTTGGCAGGATTTCATTTTTGATTGTTCATTTAGCATTTCTTCTTAAGTCTTCGAAAGTTCCACATTTCTGATCCATAAGATACCTACAGAAACAAAGCGAGCTATGTCAGTTGGATCAGTGCAATACAATATTTCTTTTGTTACTGTTAGCTGTTTTCAAATTTTTTTTAAATAACTGTATTCTTCTAGTCCCAGAGTTCCATGAAACTGTACTTTTCAAATCTTAGAGCACTTAACTTTCCCATACATTGATAGTCTATGTATGCTTCAGTGACTTCAAGACTAATTTTGTGTGCTCCATTTTCTTTTGATTGCTTTTCATACCTTTTTATTCACTTAAATCCAGTTAATAGTATTGATTTTTTTGAGTCAATAGTTTTAGAAGGACACATTTTCAGTTCAGCTTGAATAAACTTTTTTTTCCCCTGGTGATTTTTAAATGCCACCTTTACTTTGATATGCAAAAATTTGTACATGCTCCAAGATGTCTATAAAGATGCTGGAGACCAAGAGAAAATGAGAGACGTAAATCTTTTTCTAATCTGCATCTGCGTTTAAGCTAAAGAAGCTGTCAGGACAATTAATAATATGTTTTGTTTCTTAGACACATTTCATTCGGCATTATCAATAGTTTACATATAAGCAGTGAAAACACTTCAAAATTTAAAAAATGTTGAAAAAATTTCATTTTAGTTGCCCGTCTTTTACTTAACATGAACTTCTCAGCTCTTCAGAGTGCTTGGTAGGTATTTCTACAGCAGAGGACTGAATTCCTGTTTCCTTTTAATGGTTATCCCACAGGTCCAGTTTGCCATTATCCTGCTTCTGAGAGGGAAGCATTTAAAAAAGTGTAAAATGCTGACAGATGTGGACATTGATGTGCTTGCAATAACCATAACTGAATGAATAAAACTTTGCTATAAATTAAGTATTAACCCTCAGATATAAGATTAATAAATATAAAATATTGTTATAACTTTCTTTATAACACCATATTTTTAAAAGAGGAGTAGCAAATTTTTAGATATTGTGTAAATTGCATAGGAGAAGATCTTGTCATTGTTCCAAGCAGCAAGACAATTATAGATAAATACATATTTTATTGCATATTCTAATGAAGTCTTGAGGATGACTTTATAGGATTTTAATTACGATTGGAGTCACACATTTTAGCCTTCCTTCAAGACCAGGCAGGAGGGATGTGCGATGAGAGGAATCAATTATGCCAGCGCTATGGATTTATGCTGCTGTCACAGAAGCTGCATCTACACTGTCAGCTTGAATCATTCAGTTTTTCAATCCAGAAGCCTGTTCTTCCTGGTTGTTCACACTTCATGCATGCAGAATCACTCCTGGATTCCCTTTTGGAGTGGACCAACTGTGTCTGTCTGCAGATAAGCGTCAGGCTGGCCCAAGGATGGCTCTAGCAGGCTGGGAGGGTTGCCATGCTTTTTGGTATATAGCAGATACTTTCAGCTTCCAGACGTCAAATCAAAAACTTGACAGGTACCAAGGAAGCCATTTAGCATGTCTATTCCATACAGAAATATTAATTTTTAAAGAATTGTAAAAATACTGCTACAATGTCTCATACTTTAAAATTAAATTGACCTCAAATAAGTCCTTTATGAGAGCTGGTGTCACACAGCAAGAGAAATGCTGTTCATGGTGTGCTGGGTATGTTGAAAAGGCTTGTGAAATACCTATTACAGCCAAATTATATATAGCCTGAAGATGCATGCAGACTAATTGAGAAGGAACAGGATGGGCTTGAATCATTCAGGACTCATTTGGTTAGGGGAAGGGTCACTCCCTGGAGCATATCACAGAAACCACGTGACCCAAATGTGTATATATATCTATATGTATGTATATGCTCATAGGCAGAAAGGCAAAGCTTGGATTTAAAATTCTAAAAATGTGGCAGGCATGAAGAACGGAGTGGTTCTTTTTCTTGCAGTAAGACTGAAGTGTCAGTTTCATGGACATCTAAAAAACTCATGATAATGTAAATGTGACTTACATTTTTAGAGAACTTTTAGATGTTTTCCCTTCTACCTGTGATTTTGCTGTTAGTAGTGTTCATTTGCTTATCAAAGGTAACCATGCAAGTTTCACCAGATTGATTAACTTATGATGATACACTCGTTTTATCTGTGGAAGCTGGACCAGAATCAACCCCTAGACACCTAGAGAGAAAATCGTCTCTCTGGATATAAGAACATTGGACTCATCACTGGATCCAGAATGGCAGGTTTTTGGCAAAAGCTTCAAAATTCATATAAAAATATACACTCCTTTTTAACTACGTAAGGCTAACATGAGCCAGTTAATCTTAGCAGACTATTAATATTGCTCCTTAAACACAGTGCTAAGCAACAGCACTATATATCACCACTGATTACCATAAAACTGCTTTAAAATTCTGTACTAACAATTAAAAAATATTGTATGGAAAAAAAAATCTGATTAGAAGGCAAACAATGAGGGGAAGGGAAGGGAGGGGAAGGCTGCATAGACCTTCCTTAGAACATGTCTAGGACAGTGGCTGCCTTGTTCTGATTGTTGAGGTGATATTATTCTCAGGTGTCACTCTTTTGCTTCATAACTTTATGTTACTGCATATGTAGTTATGCATAGCTTAGTGCCCTGACTTATTTATCTTTAAATTTCACTAGACGAAGCATGAGCTCACAAAATAAACAACCGCCTAAGCTAACTATAACACAGTATATTTTTTTTTTCTATTTTACATGTATAAAAATATTTCTTTCATAAAATGTTATATATGAAACTTGTAATTTTTTTCTGGTAACAGATTAGTGAATCTTAATTAAGCGCTATTTAAATAGTTGAAATGTTAATGAAGAGTGAAATTATGGAAAGTTTAAGCATAATACTGTGGAGTGCTCTCTGTAGTGCTGGAGAAAAACAAAACCAAACATTCTCACATTGCTTGTTTATAAACATTTAATAGATTAAAGTGGTGGATGAGGAGAAACCTGATGGCATAATCCATTTTCACTTTGAAAGAGACTCCAGTGAAATCCTTCACAAGTGGCTGTTGGCAGTAGGATGTGAAGCACAAGATTCAGAAATAACCTCAGTGATGTCTGACTAGTAATTTAGAAGAAAGATTTCCATATTTGAAGGTGATACAGAATTATTCAGGCTATTTAGGAAAAAAAAAGAAATGGGTAAAACCTCAAAGAAAGCTAGAGAGATTAAGAAAATGGGATCATGGTTTCAGATAAGTTCACCGCTGAGAAACGCTAAGAAATCTACTTACAGAATATGTGAGGTGTTTAACTGGCTCAAGCTTAATTGCTTAGATTCAGGAAGAAGAGGAGACCAAAAGACCTAATAACTTCTGTTGAAGAAGTCAGAGAGAATAATGGAATGGGCTTGAGCTGATAAAGCTACTAAAATTAAAAATAAAATTAAAAAAAGAGGCTACTCCCTTGAAACATACAAATGAAAGGATTAAAACTCTGCAAAGGGAAAGGGAGAAGTGATAAAGACAGGTAGAATATGGTAATAGAGGAAGTTGGTTAGAAACTATGGACAAGACACAATGATCCGTCCTATACTTTAGAAGTCACAAGCTTAAAAAATAGTGACATTTGGCAGAAGCAAAAATAAAGATTCTCTCAACCTATAAACTATATAGGTACATTTTCTTTCAAGTTGTCCCAGGGAAATTGAATATAATTTCAGAAATCTTCACAGCCGCAGTGGTTTACCCAAATTATTCTCTCTGTCTCTTTTGCCTACCAGCCTGGGAAGTGTAGCAATGTCTTGTGGAGTTCATCATCACATCACATGAATTAGAAAGAACAGCAGACTTTTGTTGCATGCCACAGAATAAAGGCCATAATCTAATAGGCAGAGATATTTTTTTTCCATAAATGTCCACACAACGTCGAGTGGGGTGTTGGTGGAGGAACTGCTGCTTGTCCCAAGGGGAACCTTTGGCTAAGGANTTATATAGGGATACAGGAGGGAGGTGAGGTAATACAAGAACAACCAATGGGGATAAGGAGGGGATGGAGTGCGGCTGGATTACGTCCTCTTACGGGATGCAAGGGACGTCTGTCTGTTGGCCAGTCAGACAGACCGAATCTCCATAGGGTCAATGGGAGAGGCCTTTGTCACTGAGGTAAAAGGGAAGTCTTACATTCTGGGGCCTGCCCACCAGTGGGCTCCCTCTGTACCTGGGCTCTCTGGCCCCCCGGCCACCACAACTGTTGGTTCAGCCAACACAGCATCCACGCGTATGTCAGCTTAAAACTATGAACTTTATTTGCAGATAAATGCAAAGTGAAAGAGAAGTTAAATTTATGCAATAAATTGTTCATTTTAAATGAGAATGCTTTAACAGTAGATCACCTTTACTCACTGACATTGCATGTGAACTGAAAATATTTTATATGAGTGGGAAATTGATAAAATTTCCTGCTTCATAGGTCCAGTTTTTATGTCTGTGCATTTAGATATTATTTTCCCTTCTCTTTCTTTCTTTCTTCCCATGTCCACGAAGGAAAAATGCTTGGGCCCACCATCAGTAGATGTGGAATGCTGCAATATTTTCCATCCTTATTTCAATAACTCTCAAAATAAAAAGCCAAAAAACCAAACCCAAATCATGGTTGCTGGTTCTTTGAATAGTCTCTGGATTTTTTTTTTAAATCTTTAGTATGTACAAGAGCACAGTGTATTATAAATATGTAAAAAAATAAAGGAGGTGTTTGCATAAATCTGTATATCAGTTTATACTCATTGATTTCTTTTAATGTTTCCACAGGGGCTTTAACAATGATCAGAATAATAAAGAAAGGCAAATAGCTGAGTCCCCAGCTTTGCTTTTTGCTGCCTGCTTCGGTCATGCCTGAGTTGAATTGCCTTCTTATTTCAGTTTCAGGAAGACATTGCTGGTCTCTATGTGATTGGCAAAGAAAAAAGACCTTATTTTTAAAAATTTGAGTTAGGAGTTATTTTAAAATTAGGTTTATTTTTTCTATGAACTGAAAAATATTTATAGCTATAAATACCTTCATCAGGTTGTGATGTAAGTTATTTGCCCCCATTTCTTTTACACATAAACATGAAAACTGTTGCCATGTTGCACTCATTCTTCCTGTTGTCTTCACTGTGAATCACTATGGACTATGTATGAGAATGTACTTGTGAAGAAATATCCTCTCCATCATTTATTCTTTATACAGAAGCGTAGATTCACTTTTCTGTTAAACACCTTGGAGCCTGAAGGGAAGGCCTGGGATTCAGTTTGCCCTGGTAGCCTCAGGACTGTACACCCTCATCTTTGCTTTTAAAGGTATCATTTGCCCCCTTTGCTTCTCCTTGACATACACCTTGCACAAGCACAGAGCCACCTGCCAGGCCACCCTGCATCCACCTTGCAGCTGGGTCTCACAGGGCATCAGCCTGGATTTTCACCACCTGGGGAAACACTTGAAAAAATCATTTTTGTGGGCAAGAATGGACTGCAAGGCTACAGACCAGCTGTAGATACATTGGAAATTTTTACCAGAAAGGGGCCTTTTGTGTGCCTTCTTTGTTATCTTTAAAAATACAACACTGGAAGCAGACTCCTTTAGATAAAACATCTAACAATCTTTTTTTTTTATAATTTACTAGGTCAGTCATCTGTATGCACACTACGATGGAGTTAAAGTTCTTTTTATATTCATTACACAATTATTTTTCTTTATGCCATAGATATTAGTAGGTGTGAGAACTATTTTACTAAAAAAAGGCAAGTTTAAGAAAAAAGCCTAATTATTAAAATTTATATTAAAAATGTTAATCTTACGCTGTTAATATTCTAATAGCTGAGGCTGAAAGTATTTTTGTCTGTGAAAATGTATTCAAAAGCATGCAGCAGTTTGCTGCTAGGCTTAAGGTGTAAGAGGTTCTGAACGGTCTGTAATGAAAATGTAATCCAGGGAAATTACTCATTCTTAAGCACTGGTTCTTTAATACAGTTTTGTAACCTCCTGAATATGGTGAGTGTACTTGAAAGGACAGAAACCATTATTTCCCAGAGACATGAATGTTTCTCTTGCTGAGACTTGGAAAACTTTGAATAATTGGGGATTAATGGAATAGATGGGAAAGTCATAAACTCTTCTTTTATACACAGCTTAACTCATCGAATATGTTTATGAACTACCTGGAATGACTTTGTGGAAAGGACACATTTTTAGAAGTTAGAAGTTTAAATTAAGATGACCATTTAACATATGAGCTTGAAACACAGTATTTATAAATACCCTGATTTATAAAGATATTTCCACTGAAGAAAACATATGCAAAGATGCCTAAAGTAAAGCCAACTCAGAAAGCTGACTCTGAAGTTCAATTAGAAGTAACTTAAGTGAAAGCATGCCAGTAAATTCCTTTCTGGTTTAGGGAGACTTGTACACCTCTGCTTTATACTAATGTACACATGAAGTTTTTTCTCCAATAGGATATGTGAACCTTCACATGTCTAAACCAGGGACTGCTGTCCATGCCACACCATTTTTTATGGCATTATACACGTAAATGAACTAAATTCATTTTACTTTTTTTAGGGGCTGAAACCATGCATGAAAATGAACCAACTTTACAAAAAAGTGTAAAGCTCTCAGATGAGACTTTCAACAGGGTAGCGCTACACTCAGTTCCAAACCGTGTTGTGCCATTAGAGGCCATTTCATTTTAGATTTAAGAAGAGGGGTTTTTTTCCTGGACAAAACTTGTTCCATTTCCCTTTCCCGTCCTGACGCTTGCCAAATGCTTCATGTTCGATTAGGCGATCCTACAAAAAAGACATTACTACCTTATGAATTCTGGAGGATCGTTTGAGTTTCTTAAATTTTTATATCTGCAAATATTACTCCCAAATAGTAGCTGTCCTAAGAGCCATGCAAAATTTTTGATATATATGATGGGATAAGTAATCCTCAGTTAAAGAGAAGATTTTTTTAAATTTCTTTTTACCAACTTTGAAGGTTACTAAATAATCAAATTTTTGGAAGATGAAAGCTATACTTATCAAGACAGCATGTTTAGACTGTGACATTTTATGGAGCTGGTATCCCATACACTGCCTTCGACTGTGCTCATCGCATGGCTTACCCCTTTGCTGCTGCATCGATACAGAGTGGCATTTGGGAGCCTTCTGGATCGGTTTCTCCTTTGTCATTTCAAACTTGAATTGAGTTTAACTGTGCATTGTTTTGAAAATAGCAATCAAGACTTCAAGTATGAGGACGTCGTAAAAGGGGATTGTTAACATTTAGTAGAGAGTATTTAAGGTTTCTGAAGTGCCACTCGTCTTCTAGAAATTGATCTACCCAGTATGGTATCAGCACTATAAAACTGATAAATAAAAACAAAATTTAAGGCGTGACTGGGAAGAGTTGAGCGAGTCTGGGGATGGATAGATGATAGACAGACTGGCAGAGAGATGTGTATACATGTGCATACACGTATGAGCACATGAATTCTGCTAGGTGTCCCTTTGTGCATTTCACTGTAGCAGTTTGTGCACCTCTCTCACCCCTTCTCTTTCTGACAGGAGCTTTTGAAGAGATAAACTGCATGGAGACTACACAAGCATCAGTATTTCCTGTTAAAAAAAACCAAGCAAACCACCAAGTTTTTAAGCTGCTCTTGTCTTGGTAATTTGCACTTTATAATTTTTATTGGGATTTAAATTCAAAGGGGACTGTAAGACTGCTGTGTGCAGGTCTATGATGGCAATAGAGAAGAGTACAGTTAAGAAAACAGTCAGCAATGCTTAAAACTGAAAATAAAAATAACCCATGATTTTTTTATTTATTTGCATTTTTTGAATTTTGTCTTGTTTCTTCATATTTGAAAATGTGCAATCGTGTTCCAACTAAAAGATTCTAATTACTATTTGAACCAGAAAAAAATCAAATGAAACCAAATTAAAAATAATAAAAAAAAAGTATTCCATCTACTAGGATTTCCTTTTAACCAAAAAGGGGCAATAATCTATAATCTCTTATCAGTTTCTAATTTTTTCAGGGTGTAGAACAGGAAAACATTGATATCAACCTCAACTTAACTAGTGTCTTCAAACAACTGAAGGAAGGACAGACACAGTATGTATAAAAAACAACAAGGTCTGATGCAAACAATTGTCTGCATTTCTAAACGTTACAAATGCTAGTGATGGTGCACATGTGGACCTTCTGTCATTTTCAAGTAAATGGCTTAGTTGCAACCCTCTTTATTATGTATTGCACATGTGAGACTCTCATAGAAGACATAAATTGATTTGGAGAGTCTGATTAATGTTGGGAGGTGATTTATTGGCTTTGCATATGTTTTCCTAAGTATCTGTGTCTTTTTATTTCACTCTTTTTCTTCGAGCATCCCGTATCTACTTCTTTCTTAGAGAAGTTCTAACTTCTTCATGCTTCTGTGTTTCATTGAGCCACCAGATTTACCCAAGTATCTACTTTTGACTGGTAGCTATGTCTGTACTGTATAAAGCATGGCCTTGGGGTGGGTGTGAGAGCTGGAGTGCTGCTCATCCTTACCACATGTTGCTGGCATGGTTTGGGCCCATAGCACCTAGTCTTTTCTTTGCAAGACAATGCCCCAGAGCTGTTTGTGGAGAATGCCTGGGGGGCAGTTCCCAATGCGTGGTGTGAGTAGGACTGCACCAGTCCTGGCTTTCTGTAGCCTACACAGTTCATGAGTCCCACACCAGTAATGCCCCACCTGTCCTCATGCTGCCTTCTAGCACTTGGAAAACAAATCAGAAACATCGAATAGTTAGGTTAGAAGGGACATCAAAGATCATTTAGTTCCAAGCCACCTGACGTGGGCCAGTATACCTTCCACTAGACAGTCCTCAGTTTCATTCTTTGCTATAAAAATGTCACTCTAGCTGGTGGAACATCAGTGCTATATCATACAGTTTGAAATGGAAAAACCCCACACCTACAAATAGCAGTGATGTAAAAGGAACAGCAGCCAGATAACAAACAGTAGGTGGGGTTATGCAGTATGTCAGCCTATGCCACTTGTCCTCAAGGGCAGAGGACTCTCTGCAACCTTGTTTTATTCAGCAGTGTAGGTATTGTCTCTTTGCACTCGGTGGAATTAATCCTATTGTACTGTAAATGTCTAATTTGGATTAGCTGAATTCTGCTGCAGGGCAGGCTATTAGCTGAGTTTAGTTGAGGTCAGTCCCACTCCGGGTGCTCCAGTCCTCTTGCTATATGTTTTTGTGTGTTTTTTATTTTGTTTGGAGGTGGGATTCCTAAGGGCTTTTACACAGTCCGTTACAATAGCTAGTTGGATTTCTCCTGTTGGGAGGACTGTGCTGTTTCAGAAGTGTTCCTTTGGAAGGTGCATTATATACTGAGAGTCTGCTGGTAGCTGCTGTATTTCTGTGTTTGTGCAGAAAAGAGTTTGCCCTTGCTTGAGAAAGGGAAATTCAAAAAACAAATTTCCAATTGTACTGTCACAGGTGTTGAATCTTATCTTATTGGAACAAATGTACAGATAAACCCCTATGGTGTGGTCTCAGGTTCAACAAACAGCTTAGTTATTAAGGTTAAGCAGTGCTCCTGAGAGATATGCTAATGCCCACCTCATTTTTAACAAACATAGTTTGAACGGTTTTGCAGTCTGAAGGGACACTGGGTTAGAATGGCTTGCACAGGGATGATTAACAATTGGATCTAGCATTTGAAAGTACAAGGGTCTTCTGAAAAATTATCTTAAAAAGAGGTTTATGTAGCAAATATCCTTTAAGCAAAAATGCTGAAAATCATCGGTCTTACTTAGTATATATCTTTACATACATATAATATTTTTTACTGTATTTTTCTTACTATACTTTTCTTTTGTATATGATGTGTATTTTTACTTATGAGTATTTGACTTAGTAAATAAAATATGCCATGTTATTTTCTTAGTCCAAATAAATACTAAAAAATATGCAGCTTCATTATGAAATTTAAATAATGCATCGATTTAAAAATGGGAAAGATTTCAATACTGAATCTGGTGCAAAAGGTAAAAGATTTTCTAATACTTGTGCTATGTCAATGGTGGTATATAAATCCGGAGCAAAACTATTGCAGCAGGTAAAAGACAAGTTTTAGAACTTTTAATATAATGTTACTGTGTGCCTTATTATAGAAAACATAACTACACTAACAAATATTGATAACCTCAGTTCTTAAATAGCATTCTTTTGAGTGGTAAATCTTTCTATAAAATATTCTTGGCTAAAGGGAATTATGTGACAAATTTCTAATGTCTAATGAAGCAAGACATCCTTCTAGCCTGGAGAAATGACAGCATAAATTGCTGAAGAGAAACTAAATCTTCACTTGTGTGAAGACTGGATGTAGATTGAACAGTAGTTTGCAAAAAAAATGCATCAGAGGATTCAGTAGTTTTCATGTCTGATTGGTTTTTTTTAGACAAGTTGGTCTTTTGCATAAAAAAGAGGTGATTCTGTAATTGTCAAAGCTGCAGAATAACGTCAGTATCAGATCATCAAAATAAATTGTCTTCCTGCCGTGCACCTGTTGCCAGAAGGCAGCTGAGGAGTTGCACAAGTTTTGTTTTCAACCTTTGCAACTGTTGTACATCAGGATTATATATCAGTAATGTATATTATTACGCCAGTGTGACACAGCAACACAAATTTTGTAGAAATGACCTACCACTTCTTTATTCTTTCTGGATTTGCTTTAGTGACAGAGGCTTCTTTGTCTACAAAGATGTTGCTTTATTACAGTGGAGAGATAATTTTAGAACAAGCAGATGATGTCAGATCATCATCTATCAAGAACAGAATAGATTCTTCTCATCAATGCAGATGATATTTTCATTCATTTATGAATTTTTTTTACCAAGGAGCAGCCTGAGTGTTCTTAAACTGTGGATCAAGCTAACCAGTTTTGGACATGTGCTTTAAAAGAAAGGCAATAATTCTGCGGCTAATTTTTCCCTGCATCTTTCCTTAGCACATTCCTCACTGTACGTGTACCATTCTTTTCATGTTAACACGATCTTTTCCTGGGTGTTTTTTATTTATTTATTCTGGTTCCATAAGAAAGGAGGCATGGGCTTGTGGAAGAGGGCTTAAAACTAAAAGTACAATTTCTTCTTCCCTGGAGAAGTATACAACTCCTTATTTTTTTTAATTATTTATCTATGTGCTTAGCTGTGCACTGAACAAACCATCCATTTTATTGATGGACCTTTTAAGAGTGTTTAATATATTTGCAGAAGGAGTACACAAGTTTCAGAATAGTATCTTAATATTGCATACCTTGGGATGCTGAAAAGGACACCTGAGTGGGAAGAGCAGTTAGCTTCTTCAAGGAGGCAGCCATATTTCCTCCAGGTTTATTCCATCAAAGGAGAACACTCATGCAGACAAAGCTTAGAAGAAGCATTTGTAGAAGATCAGTCAATAGCACTAATTGGAATTTAAAAGAATGAACAGATGGTCTTAATGTGACTGGAAGTAGCAGGATAAAAATTAGCTCTTGTTTGCTAAGACAGCTCAGATTCAAGAAAACACACCTGTTTATTTTTCTGATAACAAAAATATTGTTCTTACAATTTTTATTTACAGTTATCTTTGCAGTTAAATTACTCTGCAGTGTTTTAGTCTCTTTTGTAATCAGACAGATAATCAGCTTTAAACTACTTAATATTATTCATATAAGTGTTTTTCCCCATGGGTCCAATAACATTAATCATAACATCAGAATAGCAAGGTGATCTTTCCAGTTTCCTTAATCCTATTCACACCATATGGCAAACACAATCTGACTAGAAAGACAACAAATGCTATATCTTCACAACTGGAAAATAGAATTTCTTCCAAGCAATAGCAAATGAAATTCCAGTTTTCCCTGGAAGGTATTGATGATAGATCCTCGTATTGCTCATCTTTCTAATGAAAATTACCTAAAAAAAAAAAAAAAAAAAAAAAAAAAAAAAAGAATAGGCATTAAATAGCTTTCCTCACCTTAGCCAATACACAAGTGGTGCTCTGACAAAAAGGTTCACCGTGTATCACCCTCTGACTGCCCCTTCCTAAAAGGCATCCACCATCCAGGGATTTGCTATGGCAAGGCCTCAAACCAGTTCTTGGAATTTAGTGGAAAGCAAGACCCAATTCCAAGGATTCCTAAGCTCGTTTTGGGTTTGAGAAACCCGAGAAGTGTGGCTGCAACATGGCTTTATTTGGAAACAGATTGCCCTGTGTGTTGGAATGGCCTTGTGTGATAAAGTGAGTGAAAACGACTTGACTATACAACAAATACCATAGTATTTAACTTCTGACTTTGAAACACAATTTCAAAGAGGAAAATAAAATAACATTAATTTCTGTGTGCCTCGCTGATCTCACTGAAGGTCTTCCTTTGTGGCTTTTGTACTTCTGGGAATTGGAATTGTTACTACAGAGTTTTCTGAAACTGCACTTTCTTACTGAAATTGTTCAGGGTATAAAACTCTCCTACTGTCTTACTCATGGCTTTTAAGAAATTTCTTCTAGTTCATATTTATTCTATAATTCAATCAGAATTTAACATTACTAGGCCATACGTCTTAAATAAGTGTAAGTCAAAATTTTCCTCAGCTCCAGGTTCTTTTGGCATTGGTCTATAAGAGGAAAAATGCACACATGCATCAGCCCTCTTTGACTGGGGCACTTCCTTGAATACCCCTTTAATCATATTTCTTAGTTAGCCTTTGCATACTTCGTTCATACTACTCAAGACATTTTCAAATGTAACAAGCAGGAAATAGTAGTAAATACTATGTAAAAATAATACAAATTCATAAAATAAATCATATCTTTTCATGAGAGTTGTCTGCCGTACTTCATAATAAAATAAATTTCTAGTCATTAATGACTAGAATTAGATGAAGATGATATCTGTTAGCCATAGAATTTACCAGTTAGTCATGAGAGCATGCTTTTCCTTTATGTGCTTTCCTACATTTCTTTTACTGGTCTTATGGTCTAACTCCAGCTGTTTAAGTTCTGAGGTCTTACATACATTTCACTGAATAGAAAAAACTTGATTCTTGATACAAGTATTATTTCTAAGATGCTGCATATTTTAAAATTATGAAAGCCCAATGCTTTCCAACTCCTAGAAATTCGTCAGTAAGAAAACAGTTTAAGCTAATTTGTAATTAGATCAGTATCAGTTAACGTGGCAAAACTTCATGGTTCCTTGAATAGTTGGTCCCATTTCAGGCAAACAGTTCAGAAATCAGGTCAGGAGCAAATCAAAAATACATATCATGCCTTCAAGCCAGGAAATATGTTTGCTGTATCACTTACTAAACTTCATTAAGTTGCTTACAACCATGGGTAGGAAGTTATAGCAAAAAAAGAAAAAAAAGAAAAAAAAAAAGATAAACTAGAATAGAACAAAAGTAATTAGAAGACACTTTAGCCCTGCATACGGCCCACAGAGCTTAGCAGTTGGTGATCAGCCCACACTGTGAGTGAATCTCATTTAAGCTTCCTTATCTTGTTTTGGAAATTAGAGAGTGAAAAAAATATACCTTGTTAATAGACATCAGACTACATTTCACCCCACTGAAAATTTTCCTTATCATATGCTAAATCTTATTATCCATATGGTTGTCACTTAGGCCATAGCTAACCCATTTATCGTTTATTGTTCTTTAATTTTATCCATACATAACAGAATTTCAGAAAACTTAATTCTTGTCATCTATCACTACAAGTAACAAGCATAAAATTAACTAAAGAAAACCATAGCTTTGCACAGATGGCCAAGTGCTGTTGGATAATGGTTCACATGTTGTCTTTCATCACCACCTGGATATATATTGCCTCTTAAGTAAAATATAAATACATATGTATAAATACATAAATACTGAAAGGATCTCATCTGCCTTGAAACCTGATTGTACTATCCAGATCAGCTTCTTTTTTTTTATCCACCATAGCTACAGTTCTACAAAACACTTAAGTCAGGGATAAAATTGAGAATGACTCTACAGAATTACACGTAGGATAGAGGCAAAACGTAACCCAAATTAGAAGCTTTCCTTTGAAAGTGTTTGGATTTTAATGTTAAAAATGCCTTAAGTGTTTTATTGAATCAGAACTGCTAGGGAGAAGTTTGGAGGGTAAACAAGTGATTACCTCCCTCTTCTAAATTTGATACTGTACCGTTTGGTTCTACACAGCAATCATGATGGCTTGAAGGAATTCTTGAAAGATAGATAACCCATTCAATCAATTAAATAATTATCATCTCATCGCTCTTTGTTTCACTTATAGCTCATTTTCTAAAAGAAGTTTATATTTTCAGTCTCTTTAAATGCTTTTAGAAGTGCTCGAAAGATGTTCCTCAGCAATTGCCCATGGGATTAATATGTGCTTTATGTATTATTTCCATGGTAACTTGAGAGAACCTAAAGGGAGATTTGTGCTATGCTACATCTATCTTAATTTAGTTTAGGACATGTTGTTTTGGGGTTTTTTCCCTAGGGTCCGTTTTCATTTAACAAAATATTAAACAGCCTGTAAAATGAAGATTGAAAAGGCAAATGTCCTTTAATATAATACTGTACTGAAGTCCTTTTTCACAGTACATTTGCTTTGATCTTAGAGTAAAATAAAAGGAATCTTTTTATTATTATTCTTATTTCTAGCAAAGCAGAAACTGATATCTCTGGTTAGTGTTCTGTGATGATTTGAAATTTATCCTGGATATCTTGGAAACTTGTTCCTTGACCGTTTTCCTGTACTATTTGTAGTTAACGAAAGTACTAGTCATGGACAGAGGCAACTTTTTCTAAGTGAATCCAAGCAGCTGATTGGATTGATAGATTCTCAGGAGACATCTTCAGGAGCTTCTGTGTTTGCTTCTTTTGAAATTCCAGTGTTGAAGCAGTTTTCTCTCTCTTACCTGGCTTAATATTCTCCGGAGTCAGCTTTTTTATTGGTTGCTTTATATTTGTATCCTTTGGTCAAATATGTATTCATTTCTAAGTAGATTACATATGAAGTACTGGGATAATGAAGACCCTGTAATATATGAAGCTACAAGAAATGGAAACAGCAAGTACTACTTGTGGAGATAGTGCCATGCTAGCAAGAGACGTTAATTAAAATATTAGGTTTCATTTCGCTATTTGCGCGTTGCCTCGTAAACATTAAGAAATAGTACGTCAGACACCATACAACTTCATCATGAAGCTGTCAGGTGAAAAAGCATGCTTTGCAGATCCAGAAATATACTGGATGGGAGGCATTTTTGCAAAATATCAATAGAAAATACACTTCTGGGAACAGTTGTGCTGTGTAGAGACAGAATTACATTATAGCCGTCTCCATTAAGTTGTCAGCAGTCACCGATTGATTCCATGAAGTCATTTCCTGTTTGCAATGGGGGAATAGCAATCAACTGTATGATGGAAACAACTGCATTTAGTTATACATAATGTTAACTTATCAGCAGTTTAATGCCATATCTCGAGTACAATTTTAGAATATTTGCGTGTTTACTTCACAGTGGGACAAGTTTTCACTAGAAAGCCTTGTCGGGTATAAAGTAAAACTCTTCATTTTGAAATTCTAAGTGATTTAGGCTGGAATTTTTCAAGAAGGGTAAATGAGTTAAAACTGAAACAGTGTTTTAACAAAGCATTTCAAACCTGAACATTTCTATTTCACTTCTCTTATTTTTCTTTTTTCTGTAGGGGGAATACACTTGAAATTCCTGGTTTGTTAATTGGTTTTTTTTTACATCTTTGAAACGTTCCTATATGTTTCTTACCCACTGCTGTTGTAGGATGCATTGATTTTGGCACATGGCTTCAAGTCTGGGAGAAATAAATGTGGTTTTGGCTGAAACAGGGAAACGTGAAGATAGCACTTTGTAGGAAGTGTTTTCTGTAGCAAGTGACACCTTCATCTGTAAAGATACTTCTGGCTTTCCTCACCTCCCTTCTCTTACTCCTTGCATCCTCTTCTCAATTCTTGCTCAGACTGTTTCCTCAACTTGGTGCCTAGAAGTGGGCAATGGAAAGGCTTGAGTATATTTTTTCTCGTTATATGCCTTTTATTGTGTGTTTCCTTCTCATGCTGTATTTGGGGTTAAAAAATGGACAGAAAAACACAGCTGACATACAGGCTCACTTTCCTATGGAAAAATGATCTCTTCTGAATAGCTGTTAAAGAGGGAAAAGTCAGGAGCTGAACTTCAGTGATCCTTAGAGGTCCCTTCACATTCAGGATATTCCAAGGCATGGAAAGCAGGGTTATTACGTGTCTATGATTGTGGTTTTGGAAAAGTAGAGGAAAGAATCAAGGTAATTGGTTATCAGTGGAGGCACCACGTTCACATATTGCAAATCCCACAGTACCCACAAGGTTTGGATGTCATGGAAAAGCAAAAATATTAGTACTGAACAGTATAACAGAATATCAGGGATTTTTATTTTCTTTACGAGTCCTTGTGAATAGATCTACTGCCTATCCAGAAAAAATATCTTCATTAAGCAAAAGAAAACTTCAACATGCAACTGAAATTAACAGAAAGGTAATATTTTGTCCCTTTATGTATAATGTTTGACTTAGATATTTCTTGGAAATTCATGTTTTCTTGTTCAAGTGCAGACAGACCGAGAAGCTACATTAACTTTCCTCAGTTTTGTGAAATGCAATTTTTCTTTATCCTGAGTTTTTTATAAAATCATCGTTAGATGATAATTATTAAACGTTAACCAAGGTGGCATTAAAACAACACGTGGAATTACATTTTCTTTGAAGTGCATGCAAACTGACTACAGACATCTTCCAAAGATCACAAGCTTGAAATCATTTTTTGACGTAATCTATGCCTTTCAAAATGACTGCCTCACTCTTTTCTTTGAAAAAGCCATTATGTCAGAGGAGGCGTCTGATGTCTTTTATCATAGAATCACAGGAGCGTTTAAGTTGAAAAAAATCCTTAAGATCATGAAGTCCAAAAATCTAGCATTTAGGATGTGTGATGGAAAGTGTCAGACTTGGATCCTCTTACCTGTGTATTCTATGAGAATTTAATTTCATATTTCCCGGGTCTGGAGTAAACTTGAAACTGAGTCTTGTATTACCAGAAATGTAAAGCATATGGGGCCATGAATTGATGTCTCTGGAAGCCTGATTTGATAGCACTGTATGCAGGTAGCAAGACTGCCTTTCAGTTCCTGAACCCTCAGAATAAGGAGCAATGGATGTCTGCAGTGCAGATTGTCATACAGCATGCCATTTCTCCATAGGACCCTTTCACTCTCATATCTTATCCTTTTTGGTGCAAGGATTGTGTGAAATACAGTGTGCTTGCACATTTAGTGATTATTGTACCATGTAAAGAGACAAACCTTAACCAACTTGCTGCTGCCTGCTGGAGAGCATTACGCAGAGGAGACCTGCAAAGTCACCCCCACGTACCCACAGCAACCCCCAGCTTCAGCTGGAAGTTGAAGTTGAAGAATTCCTGAGGAACTCTGCCATCGTGCCATGCTCATAAAGATTAAATCACCTGAGAATTTAGGAGTCAAGAATCTAAGCATCTACTACATGTACAAAAAATTAATTTTTCAGAACCATGTAATTTTGACTGAATGTGGGTGGATCTATGTTAGCAGTGACAGAAATTCCTCACTGGCACAGAGGCTATGCATGTTCCATGTTTTTCTTGCACTAGGCTGGAAGTGGGATCTGTGTTTCCAGTTTCATCTTTTCTTTTAACTTCTAAAATTATTTCTGCTCTTTAATATTTTGTCTGCTATATCATCTTGTAGGGCAATTCTTAGCTGCAGTGCAGAGTCTGTCTGCCAATCCACAATAATTTATTTTTACTATCATTTGCAAAAGTAAAACCGTGCCATTTATCCTCCCTTATAGTGTGACCTCATTTGTATATTGAGATGGTGCTGCTGCTGTTGCCAGTACCAGTGCTTGCCTCCTGAAGGTGACAAAATGCCTTCAAGATGCTAATGAAGTACAAGTCCCAACACCCCTGCATGCTAATGAGATAACTTAATTCTGCAGTATTGATGGAAGAAGTTCAGGTGCAGAGAGGACTGATGATTGTCTCCAAAGGGCATAATATTTTGAGATGTAATAACTTACAGGGCAAGATTGGAACAAAGGCTCCTGTATAGCACTGTTTACTTCTATCATAGAAAAGATACTACCGTGGCTCATTTTAGATGCGAGAATGTTTGTTTTCTGCTTTTACAATCATCTCCTGCAGATTCAAATATATATCAATATGCTTTGAATTGCCAAAAAAGTAAACCTATTTCCGTAATTCTTCTTTGGTCTAACTTAAACGAAATTACATAAATCTTGGGGGCATCTCTATCTGTGGAGATTTTCAAAACCAGACTGGTTAAAGCCCAGAGGCCAGAACTTTACCTGACCTCATGGCTGACCTTACTTTGAGTAGGAAATTGGACTAGAGACCTCCTGAATTTCCCTACATACCAATGTTTTTATACTGTTTACTACTAGCAGTTGCATGCCTGTGACAATTACATACATGTATTATTGGCATAATATTGTGTGTAGGAACCGAATATTTAAAATAGTATTAATGGAGAATGCATTCTATTTATTGTTATATAATACTGTAACACTAGAGCTTCTTTGCCTTGTTGTAGGACCTCTCCTGCATTAAATAAGCATATGATTTAATTATAACTAAAATGTTTCCTAATAAAAACAGATAGTTGTTATGAAAGCTGAAACTAGAGGATGGCTCAGAAACTATTCTGGGTACCTGTAGTGCATACTTTCAAGTTGATTTTAAAAAATTCAGAAAATGAAAATCAAATAATAATTCATGGACTGCTTCCATAATAATTGTAAAATGTTTTGTCTGTGAAGTTTCAAGAAGTTATGCATAACATTTTTATGAGTGTAGATGAGTTTACATTGTGTATAAATTTATCATTAGCTTGCATCATCCAAACTCTAGAAGCCTAGAGACTGCAGCCTAAATACCATATCCTTTCTGCAGATTAATGCATTAATTGGCACACAGTGTACATAAGCTTATTTATTTAATGAAGTCCATGATGGTCTCTGTGGGTGAATGCACACATTAAAATATTGCAAAACACGCCTAATACTTTCTCTTCCTTTAATTCGTGGAACTTTTTTGTGTTAATTCTTGATTATTTTCTGAACTCTTCAAGCTTAAGGCAGAGCTAATCCATAATAAAGGAAATCCAGGGAACCTCTGGAGTCAAGGTTGTGCTCTCTGTTTCTCAGCCTGACTTGCGCTGTGTCAACAGGGAACCGAGAAGAAACTCTCATGACAGTCTGTGAAGTTGCAGCAGATGAGGATGCTGCCCTTTGTATTTAAAAGATTATTTCACCTCCTGCCTGCATAGGCAAGCTAGCTTAAAAGTCGGCTGTCTGAGGGTGAATAACTAGATCCAGGCTCTTTTTCAAGGTCTTTTCACAGACAGGAAGAGAAAGAAGAAGACCTAGTGCCCCCATTTGAATGTGCAGTTCACAGTGCAAAAACTGCAGCCTGTCAGTCTAGTGAGAAAATTCTGCCAGTGAAGGTTGCTACGGAAATCGGTACAAAGAGGCTGCCAGTACAGCAGCTTACTCCAGAAAGTAAAATAAAGGAGAAGTTAAAGGAACAAAAATGTCGTACCAGGACGAGCATGTGTTGCCAGTTGCTGTAGCATGTTACTTGCAAAACTTTGTCCAGAGTTCGAACTCGTTTAGTGGTGACTACCTGTGTGTAATCTCAGGATCTGTTTGTTCTTCGGTGAAGGACTGTAAAGCACAGCATCTAAGAAGGCATTAGGGGAAAAAATAGGCTGACTCTGATATTTCTCAACTTTATCATCCATCCTCAGTTGTCGAAATAAAAGCAGAGAGCATTATCTGATTTTGTTTATACCAAAGACAGTATATTTAGAAGAGCTAAAAGAGAATAATAGAATGCAACACAGTTGCCTCTTTTGATTTTGCTTCCATGAAATATTTATAACTTGCATTCACTTTGTGATTTCCACTCGTGTTGAAAGCGTACAACTTAATACTGATGTGAAAAGCATAGATGTTAGTATTTGTCATCTTGTGGATGGACCACAGTAACTATCTGAAATCTGATCTCCTGTCTGTTGTCTGGTAACTTAGGTGGAACTGTTGTGGGACAACCCTGCGTACAGAAAAATAATTTAAATACTCTAAATTTTAGCATGTCTTACGTATATTTGATATTTCAGTAATACTGACAGGATTGTAAATACAGTGGATAAGCACAGTCCAGATCATGGCCATACAGCTATGGCCAGCTGGAAGTTTTTTTTTTCCTAAAGGGAGATGTTTGGGTGCTGTAGCTCCCCCAGTCAGTGTGCTCCATGACAGAAGGTCCATCCTTCTGCCATATGCTCAGGCAATATATTGACTGCCCAGCTTGGTTACCCTGTCCTGTTCATTAGATATTCTATGAGTACATCAGGACAATATGGATATTAGTCTGCAAAGAACACGTGCATGTTCAACACTTAACAGACTTTCAGGGTCAGGTCCAATTAACTTAAAACCCTGGTGGCAGCTAGCGAGAAGCCTGTGTTGGGGCATTGACCTTGAAGAGGTTGTCTTCACAGCAAGACTTAAACGATTTTTTCTTTTTACTCAATGAAGAGCAAGATAACAGGAGGTGAATACAATTAATGACAAAATTAATCTTCAGCACAGATTCTCTTTAATGTTTCTTCTGACACAGCTGCACCAGCCCAAACAAGGTTTTCTCGTACCACGACTAGTTTTCCTTATTTTCCATGTACAGCTCTGGCGACTGTGTTCTTCTGCCTTCCCCAGTTCATCTCTTTTGCCTTCCCCTGCATGTGGGGAGGAGGCACAGTGAGTTTCATGGGAGGCCCTCTAGATTTGGAATGTGCAGCCTGAGAAGCCTCCTAACTCCTGGTTGTTTGGAAGGTCTTCAGAGAGCAGACCAAGAAGGAACAACAGGCAACAGAAACCACGCTCCCTTCATGCAAGGTATTTGGTCCCCATCTCAGCCTTGGGGATTAGAGGGTTTTGTTAGGATAGGGATGGCTTGAAAAAGTCCCTTCATGGATCTGATGTGAAGGCTGTGCAAGCCACGCATAGGGATTTTGTAGTGGTGCATGAATCTCTCTTACTTTTTTTCTGTAGCAGCCAGCACTTACAATACAGATCAATAAATTTCAATTAGCTACAGGGGCTTAAAATAACCAGGCTTAAAATCTGTAGAGCAGCTTTTAGCACTTCCCTTTGTCATTTTATATCTTAAAAAAAACTTAGTGAAAGTGAGGTAGAGAGTTTTAGTATCATGCAGTTAAATGAAAAAATTCTTTGTTTGGTTTCTTTCAATCTTTTTCACTACTATGATTTTGATTTAACAAGACACCACTGGTTTCCTGTAGAAAACCAGCGTGCAACAAGCAGGCTGTTCTTTGCAACCAGTTGGGCTTGGTGGGTGCATTTCTGTTCTCTAATGGGATTTAACTGGAGATCAGACTACACATGGGCTAAGGTGAGGCTTCATACATGATACCATTGGACCTTTTGCTATATCAAATAAAGCTGATATGAAAGGTTTAGCAGTGACATTGTGTTTGTGTTTCTGTGAGAAGAGATTATTAGAGGAAGAGAATATGAGAAATAACAAAAATCTGACATTTACTGAGATGGTGGGTGACATAAACTCAAATCCTTTATTTCGTGGCTACTGGGAGCTTGCATTTATATCCTGGTCATACCTCTGACTTTATGGGCATTTTTATGAAAAACTTCAGAATTTATCTTTTGAAAATTAATACATGTATTTATCTTGTTCTGTTTTTTAGAGCACCAACTTTATAGCTGGGCATCCTGCTCTTCGTGAGATTTCAGTAATCTCATGGATCTGGCTGTCTAAAGACTTTCAAAAGAAATTAGTTTCAGCACAATGGGGAAGGAAAACCGGTGGGGTGGGGAGTTGTGTTTTTTCTTTTTTATGGAATGGGAAGCTTTTCCTTCTCAAGATTTATCTTCGGTGGGATCTTTCTTTTTGCTGGATGTCCCACTTGAGCTAGAAAGGCAGAAGCTTAAATAAACTGTAGTAACAACACTGTACTAAATGTTTCTGTTTCTATTCTTTCCACTTGAATGTATTTCAAGGTTCATGTAAGTTTACTGTATGTCTAAGTAAATTTTGGCATATAGAACAGTGTATCAGGTCCTATCCTTTCCGAGTTCTCATCATGATCCTGTAAATTTAAACTGATCCTTTGTTTTTAACAGGGGTTTTTTGAAAACATAAAAAATAGGCAATAATTTGTTAACATGGAAAGAATACAATATAGTGATAAAATATCTGTATTAGCTGGCAAAATTGACATTAGCAAGTCACACATCCATTCTAATCTCAGATGCTTGCGGGAATAAGGGTGACATGGTGTCCCTTCCTATCCTTACCTGCAATCTATTCCTCACGTTTTTTCAATGGCTGTGTCTATTGATGTTTACTGTTACACAGTTTCCAAAACACTGGTCTCAGTACATTGCTTTCCATTTTTAATAACACACAGTTAACTGAATCATCAGTCTATCTTCTAATGCTCCCTTATCTTTGTTAAAAACATGCCCATTGATGTCTTACTTGTAGTATGGCAAATATGCTCTTTCTGAGATGCTTTGATTTGCCATGCTGGGTGAAGCACCAATTGTTTAGAAAACAGTCTCTGTCTCCTATTGCAAAAAAGCCAGTTACACAAAGAACTGCCTGCAATGTGTGGATAGAGGGTCAGTGATCAAGCCAAACTATACATCAAATTTATGTCTCAGAAACTTTACTATTAATAATTTTTACTGTCAACTTTTAATATCAAAGAAGAAAGTACAGCACAGTGTTTTAACACACTCCAGAACACTTTATTAAATAGCATGGCAGTATGCTGTTGTAAATTGAGGTCAGGAGGAAGGGTAGCAGTACTTTACAGGCTTAGGAACTCGGTATTTCAGTATACTGCTGGGATAAGAGCCTCTTTTCCAGGACTGTTTGCAGCTGGCAGTGTGTTGTGGCTTAGCCCCAGCCTGCAACTAAGCCCCTGAGAGCTGCTCACTCACTACCCAACCAGTGAGATGGGGGAGACGATCAGGAGGGTCAAAGTGAGAAAGCTCATGGGGTGAGATAAAGATAGTTTAATAGGTAAAGCAAAGGCTGTGCACAAGCAAAGAAAAACAATGAATTCTTTCACCACTTCCCATCGACAGGCTGGTGATTGGCCATGTCCAGGAAAGCAGAGTTCCATCACAGCTTATAGTGACTTGGGAAGACAAACTCCATCACTCCAAACATCCCCCATTCCTTCTTCTTCCCCCATCTTTATATGCTGAACATGATGTCATATGGTGTGGGATATCCCTTTGGTCATTTGGGGTCAGCTGTCCCAGCTGTGTCCCCTCTCAAATCCTTGTGCACCCTCAGCCTCCTCATGGGTGGGGTGAGGAGCGAAAAGGCCTTGACTTTGTGCAAACACTGCTCAGTAATAACTAAAGCTTCCCATTGTTACCAACAGTTTCCAGCATAAATCCAAAACATAGCCCCGTAAAAGCAACTGTGAAGAAAATCAACCCTGTCCCAGCCAAAACCAGCACACACTGCAATCAACAACTCCAGCTCTTTATGACAACAATAATAGTAATAATTAAAAAAAAAAGAAGAGAAGTAGCTATCAGAGATATAGGTGAAAACAATGATTTTGTTTATCTCAAGCAATAAAGGCAGCCAAAAGGGATCCCTGGGACACCTGAGGGTAGAAACTCTAATGCTAATTGGCGTGATTTAAAAAGATGACTCTGTTATTGCCAACAGTCTAATTAAGTCATTATCTCCCCAATGTTGAGGCAATCACACCAGTTATAATTTTAATAGATGGATAACAAGGTATGCCTCAGTGTACAGACGTATATACAAGAAGATAGGCTAGAAGAAAGTGAAAACAGCTTTCTAATAAATACGTTTTGTCTATCTTTTTATGAAACACCACTCCTTAATGTTATTTGTCTGGTGAATGAGCTTCATTATGTTTTATGCAAATATGTAGTAGCAATTTGTCATGAGGCCAGGGAAAACCAGCAAGAGAAAACAAAACTGTCTACATATGCTTAATTTCACCATTTCTCAAATTAAAAGGTTTATATTTTAAACAAATATTAATGTTTATATTTTAACAAATATTTGTTAAAGGGAAATAGTTTTATGACTTTTTTCCTCCCTATACTGTATGTTTGCTTTTCAGCAAATGCCCCTATATTAAAGAGCTCTCTCTGGTGTTCACACAGAAGTTGTCAAGGCTGTAAGAATTAAAAAGCAGATGCACTTACTCAAAGATTTGCTGCAGTGCTTTCCTCACATCTGTTCTGAGTACATTTCCCACTCTGAAAATGTCCTATCAGCATCATGCGTTTTTACGAAACTATTTGACAGTGTCCTGTAATGTGTTACCCCTGCTTTGACCAGCCTTTTTGCTAAATCATACGTGCTTCAAATGAAGAGTGAAGGAATGGAATAAAAAACTATATTTGTTTGTAAATATTTGCTGCAACTCAAATTACCTGTTGTCATAAGGACAGGCTTTGAGAGAGGAGAGAGCCTTTAACTTTGGTAAGTCTTTGGAGTGCGCTCTGCTTATACAACACCGTGATGCTGAAAGTAGCAGTAACTTTATTCCCATTAAAGAAGAGAGTTACGAACTTGAAACAGGATTTTCTTCTTCTTTGCAAGGGTTGTTCCTGTCCTACTTCAGCCCTTCTGCGACATACTTTGCTTGACATTTCTCAGGAAGGGGATAAATACAGGCCCCAATACCACTGATATTCTGCCACCCCAAAAGAGAGCATTTCGTCATTGTTTGTTTGTTTGCCAAAAATATTGGTGCTTTGAAATCAAGACTCTGTCTCCTTGTGTCACTCAAGGAGCAAATGCCTGAATGAGAAGGGGAGTAGCCAAAGGCTCCAATGACAAGGTGTTCTTACTTCATGTAGAGATCAGAGGTTCAGCCTTTACTTTGACTCAAGCAGGGTATGAACAGAAATGTATACTAATGTTCCCGTTTCCAGATTTTTAAATATAAAATTCTGAGAGGTCAATTTCAAAAGTTCTAAGTGGTCTTATTAAACTAGAGGGAAAAAAAAAAGTGATACCCTCAAAAAGACTGAAGTGTGAAATTAAATGTTTAATTCTCATACCAGGTTATTTTTGTTTACACTTTATTTTGGGCAGAACAGCATAGAAATACTAAAGATGAGCTTTTGAAAGACATCTCATGTTTGCTTAGCTGCCAAGAGATCTAGCAAATTTGATAGAATTAATTCACTTCCATGACATTACTGCAATTTATCCCTGGATGGGATAAATGGGCTTTAGAAAATGACACTGCCAGGAATGGATTAAGACAATTAACTTGCATAAGGAGTCAAATCACTGACCTCTACTTTGCTTCACCTCTCATGAGTGCCACGATCCACTGGTAGGAAGATGGAAGTGATAGCCTTTAAAGAGTAGAGCAGATGAGAGCTCTTGTACAGAGAACAGCTTTTGAGGAGTTGGATTTCATGTGGGTCACTCCAGCCACAATTTACTGCTGTCTGCTGCTACAGCAATTTGCATAGGGGAGATTTTTATACAGCTTGTTAAAACAAGTGTGAGGGAATCACTGTCAGACAGGAGACTACACAATGGGAATGTTAACAAGCCTACAATCTGTCATTTGCTCTCTGATAAGTTTTCCTAGCAATCTTAAAGCATAAACTAGTCATAACCTACTATGTGGAGAATTAACAAGTACCATGCTGTCTCTTGTTCAACACAAATGCCTCCAGCTCTGGAACAGTAGCACTACTGTAAAAAGGAGCCAGTAAGGCAGAAGCCATGCCCATGCTGTGGTTCTCCATGTCACTGAAAAATTTGCCAGTGTGCTTTGGTGGTGCCTTCAAAAGGAGAAGGAGAAGTAGTAAGGACAGAAGGAGAGTGCTGCTACTGCAAACACAGTCATAAGTCGGGGTTGGATTTCCATGAGGCTCCCAGTTCTAGAAGTGCAAAAACAATGCACAATGTGGATGAAATAATAGTCATTTTAGCAGGAGTTTAAAAAAAAAAAAAAAAAATTCACAGCTGGATGTCAGCAAACCATTTTTACCCCTTGATGCTAATACTTTTCCTGTAGATAGTGTGTGTGTAACAGAGCGATGTGAAAAATTACATGCTTTCTGATATTGGAACCATGGAATGCTCAGGCTGATTAGGGAAACATGTCTGTACCTCGCGTAAGGGGACATTTGTAAAGATTTCTTTTTGGGTCTTGTGTAGGGCTCTAACTAATTTGTTTTTAGTTCAGAGAAGGGATTGAGCTATGACTTGGATCTAACAGTTCTGATATTTGTAGTTGTATATCATGACGACTGCTAAATCTTGACTCCAGGAAACAGTTTCTCTGTTGACTGAGCACCTACATCTGTCCTGTTGAGAGGAAAAATCCATTCCTTGGGCAAGGGAATCGCTTGGCCTTGCTGCAAGTTCCCTCAATGGCTCTAGAGTACACCTATCCTGCTATAGTTTTGCTTATGCAACTGCTCTGTAGTAAAATGCTGCCTCTTTGGTGAGCTTGTTACTTTATTTATCTACTCAGAGGAGAGCCATCCTCCACATTAGTGCTGTCACTGCTCACTTGCCCCGTGACTGGTGTTCCCAGTCCTAGTCTCCAGCTAGTGCAATGCACACCTTGTGCTGTGTTAGCTGCACACACCTGAACCTATCTGTTAGCATGCAGTGTGAGTGGCCATAATACAGAAACAAAATACTTCCCACCACCAAAGAAAATTCTACTTGTCGTTCAAACTTAAACCATGGCTTCTTTCACTTATTTCATGCGAAGTCCCAGAGATCAAAAATCTTGGACTTGATGGGAAAGAAAAAACATGAAATCACATTAATCTGTAACCATGAACAATTCACTGCAGCTTTCAGGTTTCTGGTGTGGGCAGCGCCTCTACTCTACAGAGTTTCACACGTCTCATTGATCTCCTAGATAACCCACCCACTGCGCTTCCTGGGTGCACTGCAGCTTTGTATTTTCCTAATCACACTTAGGGGTTTAAATATGATGTGCAAACATGGGGAATAGGTCACTTCCTTGCTTTCCAGAAGTGGTCTAATCCAGTATAGCCACCTTAATGAAATTCCAGGTACACTGCTCCTGTTATTGTCACAAAGAGATAGGAGATTGTAGGAAAATATGACCTTCTATAAAAAGCTGTCTAAATTATCTTCCTGGAGCTTGTATAGTATTACTGATGATGAAAAAGGCAAAGAAGTGTTTTTGAGGCTTATTTTTTTCATGAAAGTTCTTAATTGGGAAAGAATTAGAGCTCATGCTTATCTTACTCTTTGTTCAGTAAAGCCGGTAAAAAGTCACATATATCCTAGATGATAATTTTGAAGGACAAAATTTCCACAAAATAGGACTTCAGAAAACAGGTTTTCTGGACTACAATTAAACAATAAGAGTACATGTTGCCTGTTTTTGATAAGGGGACATACTTTAGCCACTACCTAAAAGACATTAGCATAATGCCTTCAAAATATGTGAAGGGCTGTATAGGCATGCAGTAATGATTCTGCCTTGGAAACTTAGAAATCTGCCTGGTTGCCAACAAGTAAGGGTCAGAACAATACACTGTGCTCAAGGATATGTGTTTATATATATACATTTGCATTTTAAAGTTAAAAAAAATTTCATACACTTCAAAGGTCCATAATACACATCTAAAGTTACATTTTTTAGAGTATATAAGGCAATTCAGTTTAATTGCCACAGTTGAAATGCAGCCTTCTTTCTGAAAGAAGTCTAGTTATGACAATGACCTAAGCCTTATTTTTTTTTTTCTCCACTATTGACATCAAGTTGCATCAGGGAAGTTTTAGACTGGATGTTAGGAAAAATTTCTTCAAGTAAGGAGTTGTCAAGCACAGGAACAGACTGTCCAGGGAACTGGTTGAGTCACCATTTCTGGAGGTGTTTAAAAGATGTGTGGATGTGGCACTTACGGACATGGTTTAGTGGTGGACTTGTCAGTCCCAGGTTAACAGTTGGACTAAATGATCCTAAAGGTCTTTTCCAATCCAAACGATTCTATGATTTTACTAATATTTCAGTTGTCACCGTTTGTACAGTGCCTGTAATAGTCAGGGCCCCTTCTCTGTAGGTATTTAAGCACCAGGAGAATTTATATAGTTATTCATGGCAATTAGAGAAGATGTATGCTTAAGAAAGCATAGTGCAGCCATTGCACAGCACATGACCAGGGCACTGCCAGTGGTAAAACAGTAACAAACAAATGGGGCAACAGCCTTGTTTTAATGTACTACATTCTGAGATGCGAAAGATAAGCCTGAGTGCAAGTAGATAAACAATCCAATACTCCACTGGGATGTTCTGCATCAGAGACAGAATGCAGTGCAGATCCTTTGAGATAAAAGTCGTCTCATCATATTTCTTGAGTCTCAGCAGAAAATGAAGAGCGGTACATTTAAGCATGCAGATAGATAAGCTGAATTTAGAAACTGTGTTGAATGTCAGCAAGAAGTGGGTAAGGTAGAAATATGAAAGTAGGGAGAACATGATATTCTCATGTTCTCCATGCATTAAGGTAAAAGAAAATCTGACCTTATGGCTATATTCATCTGAGAAATGTATTTATTATGATTAAATGCAGTCTTCCATGTATGTGAAAACCTGCAAATATTCACAGACCAACTGCATTATTTTGGGGCATGATAGATTAAACCATATATTTAATAATAAAAATTTGTAAACATTTTATTTAAACAATTAACTACAACACCATTTATGAGATATATTTGGGGAAAAAAAACCCTACCAGTTGTACTTTGGATTTTCAGCCTTTGAATTTTCAGCTGATATTTGTGGTAATCTAATACAACTACAGAATATTTTTATGGTTTGATGAAATGCAGAGAAAAATGAAATAAGAAAGTAGTGACACTTCTTCACATTTTCCATGTCATTTCCTCCATAAGAGGAAATTTGAGACCATTAGCTGTTAAAGTGACCTGCATATGATAGAGTCGTAGAATGGATTGGGTTAGAAGGGACTTCAGAGATCTTTTTAGATCATCATATCCATAGGACCTGATACTTATTGCCAGTAAGACACTGCAGATTGTTCTCACATAAAAGGTTAAACATGTGCTTTGCAGGAAGAAGGTATTAAAAGGTGCACTGTTCGCGCCCCAGTAGCAAACCTTGAAGAAAAATGAGACAGAAGAATTCCATTCTTTAGACCTTGCTGCATATCTGGCAATTTTTAGCTGTCAGCTCAGACAGCCACAGTCTGGAGTAACACTGTCAAACAAAGGGAGAGAAATCAGCATTATAATTATTTGGAATATTTCATATCAAAACTTACAAAATTACGAAGAAACAATCAGGACCAACGTCACACTGCTAATACATGTGTTGGCTCTTCAAGGTTGAATGCACTTTACTCTCAGTGATATCAGAAGAAGGATACTGAATTACCTGCCTTTTGACATAGGTTTGGAGTACAGTTACTGTGCATCAGCTAGCACACTGTTGACATTCTTACATGCTAAAGCTTTCAGACACTGTTTTCAACCCACTGCCCAACAGAAGTGATCACACAGTCCATTCTCACCTGCAACTAGCAGTTTTCTCATCTTAATTTCCCTCCTGAAAGGTTTTAGAATCCCCAAATTCACTAAGCAAAATAGCTTTAATATTTTATTTTGAAAATAAGTAGAGGGATTGAAAACCATGTGTTTTGAATTTGAAACATCAGCTGCAAAAGCTCAGCACAGATTGCCTCTATTCTAGTAGGTATGATAGGATTTTGCATAAGTATAAATATTTTCACTGCTTTTCTTAAAATCAGGTCACATGTGGGAGATGGATCCTACCTCCTACATTTCTGCCTTTGGAGTTCTCATCTGAAGAATGCCACAACAACAAAACCCAGTAGTGTATGTCAGGCTCAATTGTTTGATTTCTTAATTGCTGTGAAGGACCTGTCTCTCTTGGTACATTGTACCGAAAGCATTCCAGCCTTCAAGTATTTTCCAGATACCTCAGTGTCCTAGTTTTATTTCTTTGTTTGGTCTGGTTTGGCTTTGAAACCAGTCTTACGAAATTTTTTTTTTTTTTTTCCAAATTAAGCTGTGACTTTCTCTCTCCACATCTGCTTGGCAGAAAAAGTTGAGCACGTTGGTTGATCTATATAATGAAATATCTAGGTAACATTGTGCTAATCTTTCAAAACACATCTTGTGAATCTGCATTTGCCAGATAAGGTTTGCTTTCTCTTTGGGTGCAGTACCTGAGCCACCACAAATACAGGAGCATAACTCGGCTGCAGACATAAACTAGCTTGTGTAAGGCTGCAGGGTCTTAACGTAAAAACACTAAGCCCAGTGCAGCTGGTGGAGATTTTCCTAAGGCATTTACAGCCCTCATCATGCTAATATATTGCAAAACACTTAACAGCTTTATAGGCAGCATACTTGTTAGACACAGAGCAGAAGTCCCCAGTATATGAGAAGATGCCACATAGTTTGTGATAGCAGGAATGGGCTCAGCATCAAACCGCTTTGTACACAGCTGTGCCCACACAACTGAGCAGCTATGCCCACTTCAGATTCAAATACCAAGACTCAAGTCTCTGTGATAAGCTGCCATCATAGAAACCACCTTTCCCCTTTAATTAAACATGTAAAAAAGAAAAAAAAAATCTCAAGTCTTGCAATTCTAGTGTCCTAGAGAGTTTCTAGGATAAAAAATCCTTTCTACTCCACATTTTTTAGGTAGTAATGCTGATAGTCATTATTGTAAAAGGTTAGCTGAGAAGGACAGCAGCACTCACTACTCCAGTTCTGTCTAGTTTCCTAGAAGACTAAATAAATCAAACAGATGCAGAAGTGGGAGAAACAGATAGAGCAGAAAATACAGCATCAGTGATGAGGGCTGAATTGCACATCATTGCTTTTGAAAGAAAGACAGGTATTACACACTATCTGACTCTTGACAAACTTGTGGTAGTGTCAAACACTTTGAGATACTATCATTAGCTGCCTTTCTAGTGATAAGCTTATTGCAATCGAAAAAAATAGAACATTTTGAGAGGCTAAGGCTAGCAGACTCGCAATGAAATGGATTAGAACTCATAATCTGCCATACACATCTGTTTTGACATTGCCTGTTAACAAAGTGTGACCATTCAGCATGTAGTTGTGGTAGCTGGAAAAGAGATATTTCAGCCATTAGCAAGAAACAAAACGCAGTATGCTGAGTGTTTCTAGCCCCCAAGTCTATGAAGAAAATCCGTGCTCTTGGGGGTGTTGTTCATCATGAGTCACTGAGCTGGTGAACGCTGTTGTACAGATAGAGCCCTAGTAAACTCCTTCTGCCTTCTTGTTTTACTTGCGTGTAATTTTACGTGTGTTTTCCACTTCAGTGTTTTTCATGTTGATGGAATACATATTGCTAGTGTGGCTCTGCAACTGGAAAGGTTAGAAGATGAGAAATATGAAGTAAACATGAAAAGGATACAGGAAAGCAAGCGAAGTTAGGAACCTAAGTATCGCATTTCAAATAAAGCTGGAGATCTGACTGAGGCAGGGAAAGCAAAGCAATCCTCTATGTGCCTTTTTGGTTTTGATCTGATCAGGTCATTTCTAAGTGTGAGGGTGAGGAAGAGCAGTTGGGCAAGAGAAAACTGAGGAGAAGAAACTCCAGGAGGTGGCAGGATCTGTGGGTAATTCACATTCTTTTACTGTCAGATTACCTGATTACTGGTACACTCCCTCCTCCTTTTTATTTTGTTCACTTATTAGAGCCTATATGTTATATCAATTTAAAGTAAGTAATTTCATAGATATTTGGTGATAGATGTTAAAAATTTAGCTTTAGTTTCGTATTGTAATTGCTAACTGACTTTATAAATTACTTCATGCAAGTGGATGAGTTGGCGTTTTTTGTTACTTTGGACAACTAAAATAATAATTTTTCAGAAATATGGTCTGCTTTAGTTCTGTGCTGTGAATTTCACTTCAGCTTCATTTGAATAAAGTTAGAGTAGACACGATTTCCTTATAGTCTCTCTGAAAGACTGGGAAATAGTCCAGCCAAATCAAAGATAAAAGTACTGAACAAAAAGTAAGCTCAAGTTTATCATTATAATTAGGTCAATGTAAAATTGACACAAATCCAGCATAATGACAGCCCCTAGGTATTGGACTCAAGGCAGAAAAGAATGCCAACAGAGCAATGCTTGCTGAAACTGAGAGGGGAGAAGGCACCTAGAATATTCTGCCTGTACTCCAAAGCACCAAGCCAAGTCCTGCAAGAGGTTTTGTTGCCTTGACAGGTAAAAAGTCCAGGAAAAATTATTGCCATTATAATCCTTCTGCTGAAAATAGCAAGGAATTTTTATCAAATAATGTGAGAGAAGCCGCTTTGTCAACTGGAGACAGAGGTAGACTGATGAAAAACTTTTAAGTTACTTTGTATGATATACCCCACAGGTCCCTGGAGAGGTTATTGGCAAGCAAGTCCAGAGTACTTGCTAAAATGCAGAGAAGGGATAGACTACTATTTGCAGAGAAGAAAAAAGCAAATAGAAACCTGCAAGAGTTATAAAGAAACTATCAAAGAGAAGATTGAAATTGCAGTGTAGAAGAAATGGTTTAATTGTTATTCACCTCCAACTAATAGTCAGTGAGAGAGTCTGAAATTGAACATTAACATATTTATTTTTTTAAATTACTGTGGCATTTTGAATTCTTGTTTCTATTACTTGTAAACATTTTATACAATGTGTCTTGGGTATATATAATACTCCTAGTCATTGTGTTAGTACATATAATATTATAAAAAAATAATAAAAAAAAAAGTCAATTATTTCTGGACAGGATGTTTCATGACTGTTTTAAGAACCTCTTAAGACTAAGAGTTAGCTGGGATTAAATGTAGCTTTTAGCTCTTCCCCAAACACACCCTAGGCCTGTTGTGTTTGAAACCCCAATTGATCAAATCCCTCTCTACCCAAGCCTGAGACTTGCTTAGGAATACACTTGATCTTTCTGCTCTCCTTGATATTATGTCTCCAACTGCAAGCAGTATTAAATTCCCTTTGTAAAATCAATAATGATAAAGGAAGCATGCAAAGATGCATCATCCATGTTTCACTCCAGTGAAGCACCCTTTCCTTCTATTTTCCTGTGCATTTCTGCCCTAAATCTCAACAACTTGAAGTGCCTTATCATTAAGGTATCAATCTGACTCCTTCTGTTTTATGGAGACATGTAAGATTTGTGGACAATAAGGTGAAATCTATAAGCAGAGATTCATGGTGAAGTCCAAGGATAAATAAGGATTTCTAACTGGGTTTTTTAAAGGGTTGATTCTGAGGGAGAAAATTATCTCTATTTATAATTTAAAAAAAAAAAAAAGAATGCCCAGAGTTGAAAATTAAAGAGACAGAAATCAAGACATAGAGAAAAAGTTTTATCCTTAAAGTAAAATAGTAATTCCAAATTTTCTGGTTTCTGAGAAATGAATGAAATAATTGAATCTCTGGCTCACTGCAAGATTTATTATCACAGTAAACATATAAAAACAGATTTTGGAGAAAAAAGGAAAAATCAGTAATAGCTTATTCCTGTTTCTGTAAGAGCCACTGGAAAAGCTGTCTATTCTGTGTCCATTAGCAAATAGAATGTATAATTAATTTGCTCTTTTAGCTTGGAAGAGATCACCTCTTTCTGTGACAGTTTTGATCGAAACAAACCATCACAACTCTAAACTACCTCCTGCTGTGAATGATTAACACTCAGAATTACAACAAAGCAAAGAAAAAAAAATCAGCATGTTTTTCATAGCTTTAGCTTAGCATAGTAGCTTCAGCTTATGTCTTCTTTCATGGTAGGGCCATATTTTTGTACTTGTAAATGCCTCACAATTTTGACAGAATCATAACAACCATAATGCATAATTTACTTTTCATTATAAATTTTAAAAACTTTTCAAAGGTGTCAAAAATTTTATTGGATGCTTGTTCAGTGTTATAAATAGATGGAGAACAAACCTCAACATTTTTAATGTTTCTGTTATTTCTCTGAAACAATTGTGTTGTGCATGACTGATGTAGGGCAGTATCTTTTCACACATTTCGGTATAAATGCATGCTAGTTGTATTAATGTGTAGCTGCTCACAGCTAAAATTATGGTTCTTTGTTTTTTGTTGTTGGCTTGGTTTGGTTTTTGTTTGGTTTGGTTTTGGTTTTGTGGAAGGATAGTATCTTGGTGTTGACTTCATATCATGTACCACAACATGTTCAGAGACAGAAATAATTTTAAAAACCTCTGATATAAGACTATTGTCTCTGTTCAACACATTGAAAAAATAATCTTTCAAATAATTCATTTTAGTAGTATTGTGTAATTCATGTGTTATGTGTCAGTAATTTATGAACATTTGCATATTTGTGAGACATGAAATTACTTTCACCTGGGAGTTGGAAACGTCAGAACTGTGTTATTCTGCATCACTTTCGCATCTAGACCAGTATTATCATCTTTAAAATTCAATTAAATGTTTTGTGACATTAAAAATTGCACAGATTTTGCCACCAAAATAAACCAAGGCAAATATATGTGTATTAAGAGAAACAGACTCCTAATATAATCTATCCATGTTTTTTCATTAATTGAATAAAGTATTAAGCATTGCAAATTGTGATGGATTTTAAAAGCTACCCTAAAATAGCAGCATTATATTGCAAATGGTGACATCTGTCCTTCAGACTTCAATGTGTGTAATCTCTAATGCCTGAAAACATTTAATTGAATTCAGCTCAGCAGCTCACACATACAAATTCTGTATTGGCTGAAGTGCTTGCTGGATCAAACCATTGTTTGGCTTGAATTACACATCCAAATATTTGTCATTTTGTTGCCAATTTGTTTTCTCTAGTTCCTACTAAGGTATACCCCAGAAATACTGACTTTATTTACAAGCCTCTTGCCATTTTGTCCATTTCGCATAAAGTCAAGTGTCATTTATGTAAGTTTAAAATATTTACGCTTCTTGAAATTGAATTTTACTGTATGATGTGACTCTGTAGAACCTCATGCAGTGAATAAAATTGCGATGTTCGAAGTTAAGATGGCATACATGAGAGTACTTGTAGCACCAGGCTTGGTGTTTGTTCTTGTGGAGGAATAACAGTAATTCTGTTTCCTAACTTGTGTTTGAGTCACTGCTGTGCCTATCGATAGGGAGCTTGTCTAATTATTCTCTGAATTGACATGAGGCTTGGGTTTCCATTATACAGCTGATAAAAATTCACCACAGCAGTATTGTAAAATAGAGGCATTATTTCTAGCAATTAGTTCTAATCAAATGGCTGTTCCCTAAACCACACATACCTGCTTCTTACAGTCTAGCATTCCACTTGCTGAAGGACAGAATTCTGTTTGCTTTTTATTTTTTATTTACCTGGTCCCATCAACTAATACTTGTAAATATTTGTGAATCAATGGATTCCTTGTTTTCAAGCTCTTCCACAGAGCTTGAGTGTGAATCTTCTCATGTGATTCTTGGGCAAATTATTGCACGTTATGATAAGAATAAAGAATTGACTATTGTTCATTTACACTGCAGTCATCTTACATTCTATTAGACATATATTAAAAATCTCACTTGGGCGCTCTTTGGGAAAGTCAAGGTTGTAAGGTCACAGATTTCATGTTGAACAAACCCCACAGTAGTTACAAAAGAGAGAGCCTGTAGCTGTGCAAGATCTTGTGATTGGGGTTTTCTTGAGGAGATCAGGCGTTACCATACAGCATTTGCATCTTGAAACTTCATTTTAGTAGTGGTGTCTTAAGGTTAATCTGTACAGAAGCCGAGTTTTCTTCAGCTAATTGTTATTCAGTGAATGGCCAGACTTGCACTGCTGAAGAATCCTTAATCAAGTAGGTTTTGCAGTCCAGTTCTTGGTGTTGTAAAAAAGAACTGATCAGGTTTGGAAAAGAATTTTAGATTATTTTCTCTCTCTTTTCAGGACCCAGAATAGGAAAATAGATTATTCCCAATCTCATGAAGGACTGTGACAATTATTGTTAAGATAGATACTTACAGTGACACAGTTATTGGGTTGAATTGAATGTTACAACATGACTGGGCAATGTACCTTTCAAATCTGCTACAGAAGTTTGTGAATTAATGCTCAAATCAATGCAGTAAACTCTAATACATTAACTTGTATCTGGTCTTAATGTTAGAGATGGAATTGGTCCAGGAATTGTTTTGTGCATGTTAGAAGGAGCTTCATGACAAAGTTTTGTTTGTTTATTTTAGCTGGAAAATCCAATTAATCGAAACAGAAACTGATTATTGGTTTGTGCCATTATAAAAAGGCTTTTGCTGGCAAAGCCTTCTCAGCCACACAGTGGAGTTCCCGGTCAAAACCAGTAGTGAGAGAGAAACTGGATTTCATGTGGAGGATTGTGGTCTCCAGCATGGGAAGAGAGTGCCATGATGAACAGGTTATTCATTATTCTGGATTAGTTTTTCCAGGTTTTCCTGCTGGAACTGTTCAATTTCATGTGCCTAATCAGGTATTATTTTGTGAATCAGAATCACCAATGTCCCAAGTAACTCCCCTGCCCACTGAGTTTATCCTTAATACATTTATCCAACGTAGAAGTTCTTAAAAAAGGGATAGACATAATAAATAAGACCGATCCAAATCCAGTAACCTCATCAAATAGAGCGTCTCTGAGTGGGAAATAAAACTGGACTTGAGTCAGCCAGAGGCAACAGGAAACACTGGTATTATTCAGATTATATTGATGGCTGGAAGTGGCACATTCTGCAGTCATCAGAGTAGTGATGGCAGTAGGACTGAAGCAGAGAAGTTAACTTATGTGGAGATAATACTGTATGACACCTGAGACAGCAACAATTAAACTCAACTTTATTTGACACTGTTCAAAATTAGTCCATTGAATCAGGATTCCTACGCACTGCCTTTCCAGCCTTCAGCAATGACTGCTCTAATAAGGATTGCTGGCACATATTATGCCCCCAACTTTATTTCTCCTCCTTCCTTTCTTAACAGTTTGAGGCATTTTTGCTGATACCCATTGATCAAGATTTTTACTCTACTCTCACGCAACGAAATAGGAAAGAACTTGAATTTGGGAACTAAAGCTCGAGGTAATCCACTAAGTGGGTTTATCAGAATGACTGCAGGATCCTGGCTGAGCTGCTTCCCCGAATAATGACTATAGATTAAATGTCATAATAACAGCTGTCAACAAGCAGTGTGCAAAAGAGTATTTTTGAAGTCACAGTTACTCAACAACCTCTGCTCCCTTTCGCATACCAGAGACGTGTTTGCTGTGCCGTCTGCTGCCCTCTCACCCAGCAGTGCCACTGCTCTGGGCACCGCACGTGCCTGCTGCTGCTTGCAAGATGAGTCACACAGTTGAGCAAAGCATATCCTTCAGCTGTGGAAGGGAATAAAAGTGATACCAGCATGCTGGCTACATGGGGTGTACTAAAACTAGAGCTTACTCAGTTCAGCAGGAAGCTGATTTCCTTTGCATTTGGGATTGGTGTTGGCGGGAGGTTGGAAGTGACCACTCCATGATAGCTTTTGTCTGTAATTGGCCTTTGCTATCCTGACATAGCTGATCTCAGTGGGAATAATTAATCTTTCACCCACTTAGGATATTGACTGGGTAGCTGAGCTTAGAAACATCATCTAGAATTGCTCTGAGTCACGAAAAAATTGGCACAGGGAGAGGTGAAACGAGAAAGGATAGAGGTCTTCTACAGTCATCAATGCAAGACCATGCAGGGAGAGAAAAAAGTGCATTCCTCTGCTTTCCTTACAAAGTAGCTGAAAAAAGTGTTTTCTAAGTAACAGTCTAAAATGTTGAGTTGATTAAGATCCGGTATATGGAGAAAAAAAAATATTATTTGCTCTGTTTAGAAGGCAGATGTCTAACACTAAAAGAGGAAACATTATTTTCCTGGCTTAAAAAATGGTGAGAGAGTTACCTAAAAATAGGTTGCCTGTAAAACGATTTTTAAAGAAAAATATACAAAACTTGTTACAGCTCCAGTGATGTATTTTCTTGCTGTTGCGTCTCTCTGCATTTAAATTCCATCATTTCAAGTTTTTTTAAATGACATATAAATCAAGAAATCCAGTATTCTGAGAATGTCTAATGTGCAGAAGGATACACATTTTGACAGTGCAGTAAGCAATATTGATTCAGCCAATTCTCAAAAAGCAAATGCAAGAGGAAAAGTCTCTCAAGTGTTGTTTCTTGTGCTCCTCATATTCCAGTCTTACACAAGGAAATCCATTTTCAGGTGTGGGCATTACGGTTTTGGGCCCCAGTTACATTTCCCCAGGTGCTGTAAACAGCCAGAGGTGACTAAGAAGGGAAAATATGTGGTTTTAACCTTTAGCTGTTGCTGAATCCCAAGGATGAGGCTACCTACCCTCACAAGGAGTGGCAGATCCTTTCTACTGTCTGAAAGTCTTACCGGAACTTCGGAAATCAGAGCCACTGTCCTTCAGCTTGAGCAGATCGGGACACACCGTACTGATTGCCTTATGTTCAAATTCTGTTTAATTCTTCATAAGCCAGTGGGACTTTCATACAGATCTAAAAGCAAGAAGAAAAAAGGAGAGGTCGAGTAAAGAAAGAGTTTGACTACCTTCTGCTCTTCTAAAGTTTGAGTGCATCCAGAAGTCCCCCTTGTACCTATGGGAATTTGGATGGAAATTTAGTCAAAAGTTTTCTAAACCAACCTTCCTGTCTGAGTAAATAGGATTTTCTATACGCAGAGTTTCAGGAAGAGCATCTTAACCAATAAAATAGAATAAAACAAAATAAAATGAAATTTTAAAAAAGAATTATCGTTCAGCTTAAGCATACATGACAGGATGGATTTGACTTAGTTCTCTTCTTTATAGATAATACATCATTAAGTTGACTTAGAATTTGGGGCTGGTCCTAAATTGAAAATTTTTGGTTTGATTTGTTTTCAATTTTTATTCCAAGATCATTTTTCATTTAAATTTCTTTCACTGTTATTAACTGAAATTTAGAGTTAATTTTTAAAATTAGATCTTACTTTCAACATGAAGTGCATTTTTACTTGATTAAAAATTAATGAAATATTCAGTACAAATTGATTTTTCGTTTTTTGATGTTATTTGCCAGCAAAGCACAAAGGTATTTTTTGCCAAGCTCCAGTCACGACATATTTAGTGCATCCTACAGTAATAGTACAACATGATTTTTTTATTTTTTGTAAGTTTGGTTCTGAATGCATTAATCTTTGTATTTCCAGGCAATCTCCAAGACCTTAAGTGCAGGTAAAATACTATTACGAGGAATAGATATTTTTGTCTTTTGTTTCTCTGATTTAAATATCATGGTCTTGCTCACTGTACTAATGCTGACAAATTACCAGGCATTGATAGGTTTGGCTTGGGGAGGGTTGTGGGAAGGAGGAAAGGTTTGATTCTCAGACCTTAGACACACATTTAATTTATTTTTTTAATTTATTTTAAACAATTAAAAGATTCCTTATAGTGGAATGATGAAATGGTTAAACCTTCTGGATTAACTCTTTCAACTCGGCAAGTATGCATAACATATAGGAGTAGTTGCATGGTGGATTCATGTATTTTGTATGTGAAAGCCTTACATTCTTCATAAAGTAATAGATAATCATAGCAGTAACGAGATAACTAAAAGGAATCAGCTACTGCAGTAATGGTAAAAGAACATACAGGGCTATACAGAATTAAGTTATTTCAATTTATAGCATGTTCTGTTCTACTTCTGCTTCTGAGTTCTGATTAATAGAGTGTCTAAAAAATGTTAGTCTTTTCAAACCCATCCAATTAAAGAAAGTTATTTTATTGAGAACTCAAGAATTTGACCAGGTTATCCAGGGTTCAGATGTAGCTCATGAAAATGAAACTTTGCCTCTGATATTTTTTAAAAGTCTTAGTGGCATCGATTCCTACCTTTTTGTCTAAGCTTCCTTGGAGATCTTGTTAAAGTTTCACAACTTGCTCCTTCCTCCCTGCTGAGGTTTATTGTTTCTCTGTGCTTTTAATAAATAAGGTCTTGAAACTTTGAGGTTTGGGATTTCTCTAGGGTATGAATTAAGGAATTCATGTTTCTTTCCAAAATGTTCTCCATGGACTTCTAGCAACTTGTTGCTATTGCAGCTTCACATCTTCTTTTACTTTAAAAAGTAAAAATTTACTTTTATAGTTGCACACTATTAAAGTGAAGAAAAAAAACGTGCTGGAAGATGAAAGTTAGATACCAAGTATGCCCTATGGCCATGTCAAATGTATTAAATCTCCATTATAAAACTGATCTTTTGCTATTTTTCCCCTGAAGCAATAGACTGTGATCTCATTGTGTTCTGTAAACTAAGAAAGGTCAGGCCAGCCTCCCCAGTCTTTGGATGAATGAAATCCTAAGAACTCATCTGCGCTTAGGATGATGCTGATTAAGTTAGTGCAGAAACAAACAAGATCTAGCTAGAACAGTTTGAATTTACTTTTCACAGCTGTTTGTTGCTGCTTCTCTAGGTAATCATTACAGCCCCCGCAGCTGAGGCCCAATAACAGCTTGTGGGAGTCCTCCCACTCTGTTTCAGGGCAAACCAGCTGTATTAATTTAAGTCACTGTGCAAGATGGCTCAGGCTAGCCCAAACGGTGACTCATTAGTGCAGCTCAGTATGGGGATAATGAGGAGCAACTGTTAATCCTGAGAGCTAAAGCTCCTAGTGCTGCCTTCGAAGGGAGATCTTTATGGTTCTCAAACCTACACTGCTACCAAAAAGTAATGGCTGGAAGAAGTCCTAGAACATCCCAGGTTGTACTGGCACTCATGATTCTTATTCTTGAGAGCTTTGGCCCTATAAACAGGAAAATTAAGACTTTTGTGTAGTTAGTAGTGTTAGATGTCATAGTGGTTCACAAAGTGTAATGCTTTTTTTTTTCGGTTGAAGGAATGGGCCCTCTCTTTCTCTCAACTCAAAAAAAAAGAAAAAAGAATTGAAAGACAAAATATTTTTAAGTAAAACTAAAATTTCTTAATTGATATTACTTTGGTTTTATTATTATTTCTCTCCATGCAAATGAAAATTAATACTGTTTAACAAAAAGAATAAATTGAGCTAATTTCTTTTAAAATAATTTAAGTATATTTTTTGTCCATGGCTAATGCTAATTTTCTGATCAAATTTGGACTGAAATACAGTTAGTTTTTTTGTTTAGTTGGGAAATATCCAACTTTACATAAATGGAAATATACATTTACTTTTTCACAGTACTGCATACTGTTGTTGAATGCTGTTAGACATAGCCTTCACAATCAAAGACATCTATATTGCTAAATAAAAGAGACCCAGGAAATCAGCTTGATTATTCAACCCCTGTTGATCCCCAGCATTTATTTTTTAGGGTAGTCTTCTGATCTCTTTAGGACCTTTTTAACTTGCTCTCTCTGGTAATCTTAGGTGTTGTGAACACAGGTCTTAAGAACAGCAACTGGTTTCTTTTTCCTTCCTCGTTAAACACTGATATTTTAGGATAATTAACTGACAGAAGCTATGCAATCAGTTTAACAGACTACTAGTGCATCTGTGTATAAAGTTCAGCTATGCCCTGTCATAGAGTTTCTAATCATCTTTTTTACTGAAGTCTCCTGAAAATCATCTCTTTCTTGTGACATCTATTGCCTCTCTACATCTGAAATTATTACTTACAGAGAATAAAAAGGAGGAGGTGAAGCTCTTCTGTAGATCATTTGTGTGGAGCCAGGGACAGATGATAGCTCTTTTGACTCTCACAGACGAAGAAGTATATGCAATCTTTGCAGTAATATCATTACTTATTATTTATTATCGGAGAGAGACACCACGCCTCTGGCAAATGACAGATTGAGTTGCTGCCAGTACCGTCTTTTCTCTGGCCATTGCTGAAGGGCACATATTTATTTCCTCCCAGGCTATTTTTGTCACTGCTTCCTATGCGAGGAAACTAGAAAAAGATATCTGATAAGTTTCTCTCATGTGATCTCGAAGAACACTACAAGGAAGGTTTCTTAATTCCATTTATAATGACTGAATTGCAATTTCTTAATTACTAAATGGTGCTTATATGTACGTATTTGTGTGCAGGTATATATGCATACACATATCAATATCCATGCTTATATCTGAGAAGTTACATTGACATCAGGGAAATAAATGTTTAGTAATAGGTACTGTCTCTTTTCTCCTAAGCAATTTTTAAAAGATCAGCAATAGCATGTGGTTAATGCTGACATTCAATTAGTGATGTCGTTTAGAGTCTAGGTTTCAGCTAAAATTCTGGTAATTTATTCTTATTTCTCTCAGACTGGGGAGAGGGCCTGCAATACTCTGTGGATCATTTTGTTCCTTTTTTTTGTGGCACTGATGAGCAGCAGCTCCATGATCCACCTGTGTGGAAGGGTTCATACTAATCGTGATTCATAAATGTTATCCTCCGTTGTGCTATTTTAGAGCAATACTCAATCCAAGTAATTATACTCCATTGCCTGCAAGCAGACACTCTATAAATCCTTCAGCCAAGGTGGGCTTGTCAGGCGGAGAATAATGTGCAGGTCCTCAGAAAAGATTTATATTCAAGGTCCATCTGATAGGTGTGTTTTCCAGTTTTTCATTTCTCAGAACTGATGACAAACCGAACTAGTTGGTTATTCCCTACTGATGCTGCTCCAGTGATGGGATGATCGAAAATCTGTGATTAATTTAGAGTCACTTGTATGCTAGTACTAGGCAGTTTTGACAGCCTTACTTTTTGTATCGATTTCTTGTATAATTTACAAAAGAGAGGCATACCAGAGACGATGATGCTTTGAAAGTTGTTTGCAGTCTTCTTGTAGACACACACCTCCCCACCGCATCAGAAAAATCCCTGTGATATAAAATGCATTTGAATCAAATAGTCTTACCCCTGATCCTCTATCTTTCATTGATGACAGATTTAATTTAAGTTTAAAAATGAATTAAACAATCTTTCAGCAGTGTATTAACAAGAGTCTGTCCCAGCAACTTAGTGCCCTAGTGGTATTATAGTTTTATAAGACCTCACAGTCTCAAAGACTGAGAGATCAAGGGATATTTTTCTTTATACATTCAAACAAAAACCGTTTTTGGTCAGCATAATTAAGGAAGAACGTAATGCCATTTGACAAATAAATGCACGTTACGGTAGTGTTTTAGAAATAGCAATTTTAGCAATTTTTTCTTTCCTAGAAAAACATGTAGTGTTTAATTCCATTTTCTGTTTTAAAAAGTGCAGTTTCTATTGAAATCCATGGCTTTACTATGGTGGGAAAAAGGTGTATTAGTGGTATATGAGGTTGTTTTGTCGGAGCACATGAAAATTCATCTGATGGGAATGAAGGATTTTAAAAATTGTAATAGAGGATACAGTATATCACTTCAGATAATGCCTTCTATTTGGAAGTACCAGAAAAACAGTTGGGAAGGTTTAGTGAGGCCTGAGGAGAACAACCTTCAGTACATGGAAAAAAATAGTGAGTCAGTTATAGCAAGGAAATGTTCCTCTCTGGTAATTGTGATAAATGGGGTGGGTTAATCTTCCCTGACATCTTCAAAACTGCGAATTTTTTTAAGCAAATAAAAAAGACTAGTGCTGAAAATGAAACTAATTCACTTCCCTTTCTTATTAGTGAAATCATCAAGATATATAATGCATAATATGTAAGATAGGTTAATCATTTTGTGAAATAATTCCCTTTTGGGAAATCTGCTAAAATGTTTTTATTGAGTTTTTTTGGTTTAATTTGAGTAATGAAATTATTTACATGAATCTAGATAATAACAAAACCAAAAAGACCTGTAATATTACATGAAAAAAAATGGATGCCATTTTAACTGAAGATGAAATAAATGTACTGCTGATAATATTAAAAACAATGAGCTCATTTTCTATTCTGATTAGTGAGGTTTTTTGGACTCTCAAACTGTCCTGTGGGACATGAAAAGAATACAGGAATAAACTAGTTTGGAGTGGTCTGATTGTTTGTTTATTTGGTTTTTATTTTTTTTTTATCTGAGATCAAACCAAATATATTAGTACATATATCCTGCTGTTTTGCTAATATGCATCAAACTGTATTCCCTGTAGTAAAATACACAGTATCACACAAACAGCAGGTAAATATGCAGCTGTATGTACAAAATGAGATCAGAATGCAATCTGCAATGCAGCCATCCAAACCCGTTGAGAATAGAGGTATATTTAATGTGATCTATAAAGCTGACGTTTTCAGCAAGAAAAATGATGCGTTTTCAGCAAAGGTGCAATATATGCAAAAATATCCATCTCCTGATGGACTTACTTTGTGACTGGTTTTGATGAATTTTTTTTTTGCCCATTGTTGACCAAACTGAAGGCATCAGCCACTCAGCTGGTGAGGACTATCCTCAGCGAGAAGGACTGCTGCCTACTTCAAAGGCTGTGTACAAAGTGTGTTGCTGCAGGTAAGGGAAGGTCCCAGCTCAGGAGCTAGTGACAGGACGGTGGTAACAGAGTATTGTGATCATGGCTCTCACCAGTACAACAGTTTTTAACTCTTTCCTAAGTCTGAATTTACCTGCTACTTTCACAAACATGCAGATCTCTGCATGTCCTGCTCTACTCCGTGCTCATGCACCCTCACCTCAAGTCCTCTGCGCAGTTTTGGACACCACAATATAAAAAAAATATAAAACTATTAGAGAGCATCCAGAGGAAGGCTATGAAGAAGGTGAAGGGTCCAAAGGAAGCCTTATGAGGAATGTCTGAGGTCACTTGGCTTGTTCATCCTGGAGAAGAAGAGACTGAGAGAAAACCATATTGTGATCTTCAATATCCTCACAAGGGGAAGCGGAGGGACAGGCTCAGATCTCTTCACTCTGGTGACCAGTGGTAGAGGACCCAAGGGAATGTCATAAAGCTGTGTCAGGGAAGATTTAGGTTAGATATTAAGAAATATTTGTGTGCTGGAACAGCTGGAAGCGGTCCTGGCACCAAGCCTGGCAAAGTTCAAGAACTGTTTGGACAACACACGTGGTATAATTCTTGGGATTGTCTTGTGCAGGGCTAGGAGCTGGCCTTTGATGATCCTAGTGGTTTACTTCCAACTCGAGATATTTGGTGACTCTATGATCTCAAGTGACCAATGCTGTGCCTTTTGTCTGTGTGGCACAAAGGGAACATAGACTCAAATATTACTTTATTTGAAAATATTGTGACAAAAATTCCTGTGTTACAATCGTAAAGAAGGTCCTACTTTATCCACATTTTGCTGTTTATTATCTATGATATAGATTATGATTCTCTGATCACACCACCATTTGTTGTCTGGCATGATCGTAAAGAGAACTGCACGATACTCCAAACAGTATGGAAACTTTTCAAAGCACTAGACTTATGCTATATTTATTTTAGAAGGGCTTTACTCATAGGAATCCTTATTATCTTCATAGATGCACTGAAGCCTAGATTAATTTTGTGTAATTTAGGCATCTTTCCAGAATATGGAAGTCAGAAAACCTTTTCCCTAGAACCCCACAAAGTCAAGGAGGAGAAAGAGATGCACTTCCAGAGATTCAGATCTTATATTTCAACAGATTGCAGAAACTCCATATTGTACAAGGAATCTACAGACATTATGTTCTTCATTTAAACTCCTGAAAGGTAGGTGCCACTGCTGAATCTGGTGCCGCTGTATAATGATCTATTTTGAAGAACCATACTTGTATAATTATAGTAACTGAAATAAATTGTAAGACTTAACTGCAGGTACTCTTGATCACACTGACCATAAGATTTGTGTCAAAATTCTGAAAAAACAGGCATATCTCTATGCCTTACAAATTATACTGAAGAAATTTGTATGTATATTCAGTCAACCAATGCATGGTGGCCTTGAAAGTATCACAACTGAGTGGATGACGAACAGAAAGGTCTGTTTAAAAATGTGTATGTCAAACTTCGCAGAACAAGTGACCTAAACTATCAGTGGAATTGTACTTTGTGTTGTAGGGGGGTTCATGGAATTAATGAAGAAATGAGCAACCTGGTTGTTGATTTACAAGACAGAACTGATATTTTTCTAGTTCTATCTGTTACCCTAGCAGCTGCCTTTCTTTTTTATCCCAGCCTGCTTTTGAGTGCTGGGCAGCTGGATAAGGGATTTGCACAGGCATAGGAAAAGGAATCTAAGAGTTATGGTAGCAGTGACCACAGCAGCATGAACATCCCAGGCAGGGAATTTCATTACCATGTAAGTTCATATTTAGTGCCATTCAGAATATTTTTATTTTAGTTATTCCAACTCTTTTTTTCATATTAAAGCAAAGGAAAGCATGAGATTTTGCGTTTTGTTTCTTTATTTCCTTTTCAGTCTGAAAAAAAAAAAAAGGGGAAAGGGAAATGACAACATTAAAAAGGAAGATGGGACTGACAGGAAGGTTAGAGGCTTTTATCTTTAACATGGGTACAGCAGGCAAGGTATTTAACACATTTACCAGGATATGCAAGTAGAAGTCCATCTGATGGCCCAGTAATGAAAAGACGTGCAATATTCTGTGATTGCCCTCAATTACCCTATGCAAAGCAAGAATTAATTACTAGCATTGAAAAAATTCACCTTTGTCCCTCATTTCAGGCTCTCATTTATACCGGGTGTTTCTTAGGTGGTATTAATAGAGGTCCAAGTACTTGATAGCTGGGCTTTTTTCCTTCTTTTTACTTGTAATGGAGTCAGTCCTTTTACATGATAACTATAGTCTGATCAATCGTGGCTGAAGTAAGCATAAGGTATATACAAAGCATTTAAAAAGTGCTGAACCCCCCCATGTACTGTTTGGCACTTTGTTGTCCAGAGTTGTAGTACACAGGATGGTTAATTTGATCCATTTGTTTTGCAACAAAGACTGCCACCACCAAGCTATTTGAATGTAATGTTATAAATCAACTTGAAGGCTGCATAAAAAAATAAATAAGCCAAATAAAACCAGCATAGAGATTTATCACATTTTGTCTGTTTTCCCTCATTGAATCAAGGGATGCATTTCTAAAAGAAAAGCAATGCTAAATGATCATTACCCAAGATTCCCTTTGATTCCCAAGTTGCCAATATAGTATTATATTGGTGGAAGGAACTGTCTGCTTGCATGTGATTTTAAAATACATTCTGTCTGTACATATTTAGTACAAGTCTAGTCATAAATGCAGAGCCAGAACCAGAAATTCAAACAGAAATTACTCAAAAAAAAAAAGTTATGAGAATAATATTTCTTCATTTCATATTTATTTTATAATTTGTTTTACTCTTTATTCAGGTCTAATTTAACAGGTAGAAATAATACTGTAGTAATAAAAGAGATTGTAATGATACAGGAATAGACACTGCCATTTGAACTATTTGGTTCTAGACATTTTCTTCCAAATAAAAAAGGCTTAGGAGGTGTATATCCATACAGTTGTAGATGACTCTGAGCTGCACTAAGATTTTTTTTGCGTACTCTGGTGTAACAGTGAGGTGCATGCTAAGACTGCAAACAAGTGCACAAAGAGTCAAGGTAGCAGATGAGAAATCAGTTCCAGAGAGTCAGTGACTGAAATTTCCAGTCCCCAGTGTCAGCTGGAGAGTGCTAGTAGTGAACTGCTCGTGAAGTGAGAGCAGCTTCCGAAATCAGTTGTTCAGATTAACCTGCTTGACTCTACTGTGAAAGGTACTGTAAATACTCATTCACTCAGGAAAGCGTGGGAGGAAATTTCAAAAGCTCTCTTTTCTCTTTCAACAAAAATCCATGGAAGGAGATCTCTCATCTATGTAGACATCTTTAATGTGTTGGCAGTATCTGAAGTAGTCATTCAAGGTTCCTTTATAGAAAAAGAATAGGTACTTCTAGAGTGCCATTCCCCTCCTTTCTTAGGTAAAGATCTGGTACAAAGCACTTTAATAGCTCTATAAAAGTTTCTACTTCTCACTAACACGAAAAAAGGAGATCTGGAAAACTAAATTTGTTGGTGGTGTCTACAGTGATCTACAGGTGGATGAGATATATCCCATCTCCAGTGACTTAAGAGTGCTTCAATCCCATTTGGTGCTAAGTCAAACTAGTTCTTTTGAGTTATAACTGGAGACTTAGGAAGCTGATCCTAGCCATTTCTAATAGTTAGAAGATTTCTACTGAAAAGAATTTAAAATAAGCTGTTCGCCTTTGCACTGAAGGGGAATGAAATCTATCACACACCAGCTGCATCTCCCATCAAGAAAGCTGTGTTTTACTCTAACAGGCTGGGTAGGCATCCAGGTGAATTTGGCATATTAACCCAACGTATTTTGAATTAGTTCAGGACTGACAGCCAACTCACCTACTCCTGTAAGTGTGTTTTTAATTACTTTCTCAGTAAATAGTCGCAACAAAGGTGCTTCGGCAACACAAAAACGTAATCAGACACCAGTTGCGATGAAGACTCTCTCACTGAAGGCTGGCTTCATTTTATGTATATATTGCATTTTGTCTCTTCTTTAGCATTTTTTAGATTAATATTAGTGAAAGATACTGTAAAATTTTGGATTTTTTATTTTTCTAAAACCTCAGTATTTTCTTCAAATTCTGTCACCACACTTTCTTACAATACAACTTAAGGAACTTTTTTCAGGATTTTCTTCCTGCTGAAGGGAAATATTACTTTCTTTTTAGAAAAGTAGAAGTATTTAAACCCAAAGGATTATAGAAGTTAGGCCACAACTCTGGAGTTGAGGTTCTATTTTCACAGAAAGGAGGATTAAAACCCTTCTCTTTCACACATTACAAATTGAAGTAAGTTTCTAACCTAAACTGCAGCCTTCACAGAAACAGGGTACAGCTGGGGAAAAGGACAAGCTCAGTAGCTGTGCGTGGGGGTTTTGTTGTTGTTGTTGTCTCCACTTGTTTTCCACCTATATTATTATGAAGCTAAATGGAGACAATAAATGTCTGAGACTGTAATTTGTTTTAATGAGTTGTGAACTCTGCAGGAACTGCAGTGACCACTTTCGCATGTAGACACACCAAAAGCTTTGCTGGTCTGTGGCATTTTTAATGGAAACGCTGACCCAGAAAAGTGAAATATAAACAGAAAGAACTTAAATCCTTAGATTTTGTATGCTTCTGGCTGAATATCCCCAACACAGTAAATTGTCATTCTATACAAGAAAATCGTGGGTCTAAGTTTTTTTCCTGATTTGACTTAATAGAGAAAAGCACTGGGCTTGATGAGAGAGCCGGGCTGGCACACTGGTTCATGCAAGGTTATGTATAGGAGTAGTGCTAACAGAGAGACCTCTAAGAGAGGAGATAGAGTGGATATCAGCAGAGCATTGTGTAAGAACCCTGAATGAATCAAAACCACAGTGCTTTCCCCCTGGGCAATGTGTGGTATTAAAATCTTCTCTTTAAAGAAGAGTGGGAGAAATGAGTGAAAGGGGAGCAGCTGCGTATATTCACAAAAGCACATGGCTTAGTGTAGTAGGTGTAGTAGGTCAGTGGAAGCATTTCAGTTGTTCTCACCCAAAGAATACAGAAATGCTGAGGTCAGTAGAGATCCTCACTGAAAATCTGATTATCTTAGTGTCTGAGTTACTCCTTTTTTAAGACACTATATGCTGGTAAGAGCTGGAGACTTTGTAGGATTCAGATGATAAATAAGTGTTTATAAATTTTTGGTTATGAGATCATTATGGTTTACAGGATAAAAAACAAACTTGAACCATGGTCCTGAAAAAGCAGTACTCATCTGCCCTTCAGGATGAGGCTAAGATGAAACTTTAAGGAGAAATAAAATGCGTCATTATAACATCGTTAATATCTGACTACATTTCACCTGTAAATGAATAGGCTTCTACATAGACAACTAGTAAGAATACAAATTGCTGAAATAATAGATTTGTTTTCCATTGGTTTACAGGAATCTTTATAATCTGTGAAATACCCCTAAAAAAACCCCTAACTCAATCTGAACACAAAACAGTTAAATGAGTGAAAGTTCAGAGCAGTAAATTGTGGGCTACATTGATTTTCTGACCTGCATACACAGTAAATTTTTCACATTGAGGCTACCCACAAAGTCTTTTGTTTTCCACTTCTCAGGTTTCAGTTTGAAATAACTGAGAGAAAGCTTTCAGAATCTCCTTTCAGAGCCATCTTTTGGAGGTGACCTTTGTCTTGGAAGGGACAGTTAAAGCAGGACTTCAAATATCAGAAAATCACATAATTTTCCGGCATCTTTTACTGTTTAGCCTAGTGGCTGAGATGGTGAAAATACAGTATTAAAATAAAAATTGTCTGGAAAATCAGTAATTACTTGGTTTTAAGATTTCTTGGACAATAGAAGAAGAAATGAAAAACAACCTTCTCATTGAAAAGTTAGGATACTTCTAGTTATTTTGCTTTCGTAGTCTGTGTTGACACAAGGGTCCTGTACATAAAAGTTTTGATCGGGATGTAGAGAAGAATGAAACAAAAATAGATGTCAAGGCAGAAAGCAAAATTTTGTATAAATGCTTAATTTTTCAAGAGAGGCAGCTACATTCCATCCAAGATAGCAGTTTCTGAGTTTTGCAGTTTGTGAATAGTGTCATTTCCAAGGGATTCCATCTCATGAAAGCTTATAGGAAGGTAGGAAGCTTTGTATTTGGTCTTCATAACCAAATTGCAAATAACCAATTTTGACCCAACTGTTCAGATCCAGCTCTTTTGCTGTTTAAGTTTTGGGAAAACAGCCTGTCATTTGCACTGCTGACTTAAGAGGAGAGTTTTGACAAAATTACATGTTTTCAACATTTTTCACTCTTCACTTTTCATCGTAGGAAACTAGACGTCAGGAATTTCTGAAAAAGTAGAGAAAAGGGAAAAATAGGACTAAAATTGAACACTGAATGCCTTACCTCTGTGAGGAAACTCCTGTTCTGTAAAAACAAGTGATTATTGAGACAGCACATTTTCATGCATGTACACTCTGATTTGGTGGAAGAGGACAGTTTTAGGGCTATTCTGGTAATTGGTTTCTCTCTAGCAGAGTTTGTAAATATAATTTAGCGCTTCACTGTCAAAACTTAGGTTGTTATCATGGGGTAACTATCACATATCAGATGCAAAGTATAATATTAAGGTGAAAACAAGCCAGTGTCATTTTGTTCAGAACTAAATTAAGTGAGTGCTCTAAATGACTAATAATTAAAAAGAACAGGAATTTAATTCTATGAGGAAGTAAAAGTCGGCTAGTGAGGAGTAGTATGTAAGCAGTTCCATGGTAAGGAAAAAAAAAGTCTTTATTTTATCTAGAAGACAGGACTGAAATTTATTTTAGTGTTGCTTTTTTTTTTTCTTTAGTCATGCTGTGCCTATACTGACGTTCATAGCAAAGTTCAAGTTTTGGTTAGTTCCTCAAAATGTTTTCCATTCTGTGAGTAAAATTTTCCACTGAATTAAAAGAAAGAGGCTTCTTGCAGCTATGCAAACGTTGCATTTGGACTCGATGATCATTGTAGTTCCCTTCCAATTGACATAGTCTAATCTATTCTATTTACTAGGGAATTCATCTTGTTTTCTCATGGCCACATTCTAAGATGCTTGAAACATGTGACCTGAAATACAGTCTCCATCTTCCAGGAAACAGCTGCTGGCAGGATGATCCCTTCCCTTTACCACTCTCAGTTGTGATGGAAGATTCTTATAGCGCCTTGCTGCTTGGTTGCGTTTACTATTAACTCCTTTTTTGTTTCCAGATCAATATATGTCCAGTTGCTACTCTCCTGGGTTTCCACCAATATGGAAATTACGATTAAATAATTCTTTTCCATCCCTCTCTAAAAGTATAGAGCCATTTACTGTAAATATATTACTTTCTGCATATATAGTATTTATGTGTAGTGTAAAGAACAAAATACAGAAATATTTCTTGGTAGGGAATTTAAAACTTGTATAGTATTTGAACTTTTTTACTATGAATCATAGCTAGGAATTAGTCTGCAGCTAGCAATCAACTGTTAGCTGGTGAAAGTTTATGCAGAAGGGAATCTTACGTGTACTTGTTACTGAATGGCACTTCAAAACTACTTATTGTGCAGAAACACAGTGTTGCTTTCGTCCTGGTTAGCTTCTGAATTGTGTATCTTCTCTGGCTCTTATATGCCTCTGAGCCATTTGGACTAAGTCCAGGTAAAATATTTTCAATTCAGCAAACCAGCTTCCTACTGTTGTACGTTGTTAGGAAGTACTGAAAGGGGCTTTCATACTTGTAAATAACAACAAGTCATATGAAATTGACTCATCTGTAATAGAAGACGTCACGTAAACCAAAGTATTCATTTCAGTCTTTGGATACACATGGTGGGAATTCAAGCACTTGGACAGACCTGTTAATGAAGGAATGAAATCCTATGGATTATATCTTTAAATGCAAAAGTCGCTAGATCTTAATTTTATACTAAAAAATTGTCTGAACTTCCATACTGAAAGTGATAAGGAATACAGACAAGCAGACAAAATATGTATATTAGAGCCATTCCAAAAGACAAGGAGAAGATGCTGGAGTTTGGCAGTGGAATTTTGAAATACAAAACTGTACTCTCTGTGCTGGCATTTCCAGTGACTGTACTACAGGTCAAGAGTCTCTCAGAGGCCTAAGAAGCTCCAAAATTTTGATAAAATTTTTTATACTTGTGGAGAACAGTTTATGCCTTTTGAACTTTCACATTACTCTTTTACACTAGTCCTTTTTTACATTAGTCCTTTTTTAAACTGATGGTGTCATATAAAATAAGGAGAGCAAAAGGAAGTGATTTTCCCTTGAAGATGCCAAAGCACTGGTGGAAGTGCATTATAGCACCCTATGCCCACTTATAAAAGATATGAATAGTCACAGCCTCCAGATGCAACGGCTTGCAAGGTGATTTGGGGTTTTTTTAAAGCAAGATCCAATAAAAGGATTTGACAACATTTAAGCATGTGCATTCAAAATTGTGATTCTGAGGTTTTATGTGGTTTTCCTGCCCTGTACTTGGAGAAATAGAGCTTCCATCACATACACCTTACTTTCTGACCTTCAACTTCCACACCCCTCAAAACAGCACAGACCAAATCAGAGTCACAAAACATAGATACTCTCCGAATCACCAGAAGTTGCAGATAATGGTTAAATTGTGGAGCATCCCTAATGCAACCTATAGGATATGGATCCCCCAAAAAGTCCATGATGATTTCTGCTTCCCATCACGGTACTTCTGCTGTTACTGTTGATAGCTGCAGCACTCTCCTAGAAAAACCAACCTTCTGTACCTACCTTGGCATACATAGGTACAGCTCTGTATTGCTCAGGTCCTGAGGATATTGGGGTTTCGATGCCAGGGGACACGTATTTCTTCTCTTGAAGCTGTGTGGTTGTACAGAGAAATCAGAGAGGGAACCTACGTATAGGAAGGCTGAGGTGTAAGACAGGACTGACATTTCAGCCTCCTTTCATTCTTCAGCATCATTGCTGTGGGAAACACTTTCCTAACTGTAGGGTTCTCATGTAATATTTAACGGTGTCACAAATCCCACTTCAGCTCCAAATTTCTTGTACTCAATCATCTGGCCTTGGCTCAGATGTCTCAAAAGACAGATGAGTTCTGCCCATTGGGCTTGCCGTTGATTAACCTACTGCTGAGTAAGGTAATTGGGATATGTGTTTTGCATATCATTTACCAGAGGTGTCACTTCTCCCACTGTGAGTTAGCTGGATTTTGGATCTCTCCACAAACCTTCCCGAGACCCAGCCCTTAAAAACCTTCTATTCAGTGCGGTCTGTATTTCGTAGGGCTGAAGAACAGAAGTGCCCACTATTATGGCAATTTGCCTGCATTTGGGATTTTCTTTAAGGGTCTGGTTTTTCGGATTGTTTTTGAGAAATGTACTTGATAGGTACATTTTAAAGGTACATTTTAGCCTGAATAGCTGACATTCTTTTCAAATCAAATGCTAGAAATAAACTTAATTTGTGCTGAGAGGGACCTGACCACACTGTAACCAAACGTAGTACTTAGCACCCTTTCTTGTCTTTCAAAAATGCTTTGCCAGGATAAGCATACAAGAGGTATTCCTTAATGTGGATACTCTTCCTGAGTATCTCAGTCAGTTGTGGTTTCACAGTGTATATTTATTAAGACACAGAAACATGTTATTAAAATTAATTTTTCCTCTCTTGTCCACTTTACTGATGAGAATATGAAAATCTCTGTTCACTTGGAGCCATTCTGCTGATTGCTTAGGTATTGCAACAGTAGAGGTCGTTCAGTGTTACTTTTGAAGGTAGATCAAATTAGCTTTGGTGCTAAAACTTTTTTGTATGTTGACAGTGAAGAACCACTTATAAGGAAGACAGTACAAAGAAATGCTTCCAGGTAAAACAACTTCCTTTTGTTTTTAAGCAGGTTACCTCTTCAAAGTTCGTTTCATTGCTCTCCTTACCCCCTTAAATGTATCTTAAGGAAATGAATATTAAATGAAGATGCAGACTGAAAAAGGCCACTGCCAAGCACTTTCTGTTATCAAGCTCTTTTAGAACAGTTTGTTTGAACCTTAAAAAGAAGAAATACTGCTCTATGCCTTTACCTTTTGATGCTATAGATGTTTTATAATATTGCCAAGCACATATCAAGAAGGAATATTTAAGTTATTTGAATACTCTAGGGCAGACAAACATATTGACATGCAAGACTGAACCCATTAGATTAATGTATTTAAAATGCTAGATCGCATGACATTAGTATAATAGAAATGGTTGTTGCTCTTGCAGCTCATATTAGTTCTTGTTTATATCAAGCATCTTGGATCTACAAATTCTCTCTGCTGACACTTGGTTCACAGCAGTGAGGGAAACATTCAAATTGATGAGTATCTCCCTAAAACATCAGCTTGCACCCATAAACTTTTCTTGGTGACAAGTTGTCATAGTTTTAATCCCAGCTGGAGATGAGACACCATGCAGCCACTCACGTAAGCCCCCTTTCTCCCCCCTACCCTGGTGGAGTGGGGAGGAGAATAAAAGTAAAACTTGTGTGCTGAGATAAGAACAGTTTCCTAATTCAAAATAAAGTAAAATACTGTAATAATGGTAAATGATAATAATAATTATAATAAAAAGGGAAAAGCAAGTGATGCATAATGCAATCGTTCCCCACCCGCTGACCGATGCCAGTCCCCACTTCCCAAACACAGATGAGTCACCCTTCCATGTAACATTCAATTCTATACTGTATGTGTCTGCATTTAGATATTTAGAAGTTGGTGTCTATATGCGACATTGTATCTATGGCCTGATTTTAATCAGAAGAGACCTGAGGCTTGATTCAGGTGCCCTTCTTGGCCATTTGTGCCCATTTGAGATGCCTTAGGGCACCTGCAAGATTGGCTGGTGTGACAGAATAGCAAGAGCTACGTATAGCACTGTTACTGTGACCTATAATTCATGACCAGAATTACAGTAGTGAGTAGACAATGTGAGTGGTTCAGCTACAGTCATGCATTCTTAAATTAGGGGCAGATAAATAAGAACCAAAAAAAGGAAATTATTCCTGATAGAAGGTTATCTATGATCATAGAGGTTGTCTATGGGTTACTGTGTCTAAACTGAGCAATAGGAGCAGCATATTTATGCTTCAAGGCTTCTGAAAAAGTTGAGATAACAAAACTTGTGGAATAAAAATTAGACAGTTTCAAGAGCTACTTGAAGTGTGGCAGAAGTAAGGAAAATCTACAGGGGTCCATACTGGGACTAGTGTTGTTTAATATCTTCATTGATGACAAAGGGATCAAGTGCACCCTAAGCAAGGTTGCAGAGGACACCAAACTGAGCAATGTGGTTGACACACCTTAAGGACAGAATGCCATCCAGAGGAACCTGGACAAGCTGAGAAATGGGCCCATGGGAATCTCATGAGGATTAACAAGACCAAGTGCGAGGTGCTGCACCTGGGTCAGGGCAATCCCCAGTATCAGCACAGGCTGGGGGATGAAGAGATGGAGAACAGCCCTGCCGAGAAGGACTTGGGAATGCTGGTGGATGAGAGGCTGGAAATGACCCAACCATGTGCACTCACAGCCCAGAAAGCCAAATGTGTCCTGGGCTGCACCACAGGAAGTGTGGCCAGCAGGGCAGGGGCGGGGATTCTGCCCCTCTGCTCTGCTCTGCTCTGCTCTGCTCTGCTCTGCTCTGGTGAGATCCCATCTGGAACACTGCATCCAGCTCTGGGGTCCCAGCACAGGAAGGACATGGATCTGCTAGAGTGAGTCCAGAAGAGGGCCTCCAAGTTAGTCAAAGGGATGGAGCACCTCTCCCGTGAGGAAAGATTGAGAAAATTGTGATCATTCAGCCTGAAAAAGAGAAAGATTTGGGGTGACCTAATTGCAGCCCGTCAGTACCTGAAGGCAGCTTACAGGAGAGGTGGAGAGAGCCCAAGGGCATGTAGTGACAGGACAAGTTAATGGGTCCAAATTGAAAGAGAGGAGGCTTAGATTATACAGCAGGGAAAAGTTGTTTACCATGAGGGTGGTGATGCAGTGGAACGCGTTGCCCAGAGAAGCTGTGGGTGCCCCGTCCTGGGAGGTGTTCAAGGCCAGATTGGATGGGGGTCTGAGCAACCTGGTTTAGTGGAAGATGTCCCTGCGCACAGCAGAGGGGTTGAAACTACATGATCTTTAAGGTTCCTTCCAATCCAGGCCATTCTATGAATCTGTGATTTTATAATTCTATGATTCTATTGCATTCGTTCCAAAATACTTTGTTATTTTGTACTTTTGTACATGTTGTACTCTTATTGAAGGTTATATTTTTAAGAAAATAGATAATTCTAGCCTTATATCTTATCTTGAAGTGGACTCTTAGTGATTTACCACAACTCAAAATTATGTCCCTGTAAGTTCTCAAATCCTTAGAAAGAAGAGTCTGAACAGTTGCAATCAAAAAAATCAACACTTTTCTTGGCAGTAAAGAAGAGAGCATCTCTGAATGCACTGCCATGGGAGCTCATTTCAGGGTTACTTGGTTAGATGGTTTGCTATCAAGTCGGATTGTCATCTAGCATTTGATGTGGGATATTATGTGAAACTGGGAATCCTTTTATGCTTCCTATTTCATAGGATTCTAATATCAATAGCTACTTTGGGGGCTTAGTGTGCATTTCACTTCTTTCTGTACATATATTTCAGCAGTATTTACATTAAAGAAAAAAATAGGGGTTTTGTTGGTTTTCGTGGGGTTTTTTTTTGCCTTGGTAATTTTGCTAGTTTCCCTCAGTCAGGAATTCTTGGTGAAAGGAAGAAAACTGGAATTATCAAAACCAATGCACTCTGAGTGGGTTCAGGTATACTGAGGATCTGTGCTGAAAAGGTCTGCACGGAGAAATATTTAGGGCTATAGAAAGATATGTGATAATTTACATATAAATTGATTTTTTTAGAGGAAAAGGTTAGCTTTCAGGAATTTGAGGAAAGAGTTATAATGCAAATTATATTTTGTTGACTGCTGAACAAACTCAAAAATTAAATTATATAAGATGAAATTATAAAAAACTGAGGACATTTGGGAAAACATGTTTGCACAAAGTACACGGAAATTAATTGTTAAAACAATAGGCCTTAAGTTTCAGAACTTCGACGAAAGTAGAAGTTCAGAGTTTTTCATGCCTGTAAGGTTTCAGAAACTGTGAGGAAAATATTCTAATACTGGTGAAATGTGCAGTGGATAACATTTTAATTTTTGCGAGGTGTTAGGATCATCCTTTCTCTTTAATAACACATGAAAATGTTTAATACAAGTGTTCTGGATATGGAGCTAACTCTAAGACAAAGCTCTCAAATTTGTTTTGGGGGTTTTGAGGCTTTTTTTTTTTGGTTTTGGGTTTGGTTTGTTGTTTTGTTTTGTTTGGGGTTTTTTTGGGTGTTTTTGGTTTCGTGTTTTTGTTTATTTGGTGTTTTTTGTTGTTATTGCTGGTTTTTGTTGTTGTTGTTGTGTTACTATGGTTTGGGGGTTTTTGTTGGTGTTTTCCATCACATTTCTTTATTTAGGGATGTTGATTATGTTTCTGTAAAATAGCACTTTGTGGAGGATAGGAGATTGTTCAGAGGTTATGATACAGAAAAACTGATATCTCAGCACCAGACCTATGTTCTTTGAGAAATGAAATAAAGAAGCAATATCCAACAGACTAGCAACCCCTTTTTTTCCCTTACTAAAGGACATGATCTTTTCCTAGTCTCACTTTAAGAATCTGTGCCAAATCCTGTTACCTCTTCCTGTACCACACTGTAGATTTATTATGATTAAAAGAGCTAAGAAATTTTATGTGACTAAAAATATCCAGCTAGTCAGGGGTTTAGTGCATATTTTGAAAGAAATTTTAATATTTTGCAGGCCTTTTTTTCTAGGTTTTAAATTTCCTGTAATTCTTGTTTCTTTCTGTTGATTTCTTCTTACATGCCACATTGCACTTCCGATTCTCTCCTGTCTTCTCTCCCACTGTCTGCCTCTCTCCCTCCTTTCTTCTTCATATCCTTCCTACAAAGCCTTCATGGTAAGGCTTGATGCCTCTGCATAGTAACTGGAGAACTTGAACGAGCAGCCAAAGTCAGATACTGAAATGGGAATGTGACTAGTTTTCCTAGGAAATATCCATGTGGAAAGCCAACTCGTGCTGCCTTCTGCCACCCACCGCCAAGTCCAGAGAGGGAGCACACTGTTCTTTGCTGCTGCTAGCCTGGTTTTCAGTTTTTCGCATCAGCTGCTGGCCAGCAGATCCCAGAGAAGCACTTACCTGTTCTGTGACTAATCTGATCCCTCACTGAAAGCGATGCCACTGTAGCTAAGGATTGATAATAATAACAACCCCCTTCAGGAGTTCTTTGTGATACCTCTGCAGCTACACTCCCTAGCTCACCCCTTAAAACTTCACGAGTTCTTTCAGCTCAGTGAGATTTTAAGAATATTTTACTGAAAACCTAGGATAGGTCCTTATCCGGTATGTATACTCCTAAGTCAGAAGGGGGGATCAATATAGTGCCAAGAGTTAGAGCTGGAGTTGTACATAACAAGGAATGTGCCTGGGATTAGTTACCAGCTCAAACTTTGTAGTGGAAATAGGAGTGCCCGTTTTATGGCTACCAGAACTGCTTGCAATATGATGCTTTTCAGAGAGTTTGAGAAATCCTCACAGGACAGTGATACTAACTTGGGAAAATTACCTATTTTAAAAGAGATTCACTCAGGAAACACGGCACTAGAAGTTGCGGAAAAACATCTCTAACACAGTCCAAACTGGAAACTCAAAAAGAAGTTTTGTGGTGGAGATGCTGACTGGATAAAGACAACCAGCTCTGTAAACAAAGTGATTTTTGGTGCTTTTTGAGCCCTGTGATTCTTGCAAAAGCTCCTGCATTTTTGATAAATAAAAGGGCTCTTGAAAGAAGCCCATGTCGTTGTAGTTTTTTATCGCTAATGCTGACAATTCCTCCCACCTTGGAGTACAGTTAACCCCTTTTAATAAGAATAAAAGTCCTAAATAACTACTTTTAGCTTCTGGCTACTGAGTGGGACTAAAATGGAAAAGAAGATTACTATCAGGACAGGGTTGTTATTTCCCTACAGTGATTTAAAGCAGCATTTCAGAAAATATTGGGCTAAGTATTCTATGTTATTCTATTTTCTAACCTGAACCTGAGATCTGTCTGTTATTATTGTTGTACACATCTAATTTCAAGCAGGACAGCCAGAGTTCCTAGTTACCTGTTCAATTCTCAGTTTTCAATTACACAAACAGCATGTCATGTTTCCCAGCGTGTAGCCATATAGGTCTTTCTGAACATGACAGGAATGAATACTCACTGAGAATTCTAATCTCAACAACTATGCAGCAGATCTTATTTTCTCTTCCTCCTTCAAAGCTTTGAAGTTTAGAATCACTATTAAGAATAACAGGTTTGAGTTTTAAATTCTTTAAAATCAGGTCAAGGAACCCACACCTTGTAAAACCAAGATTAAAGAGCAAGTGATAATGTTTAATCCAATTCTGTTAGATTTTACAACAGAAGAGGCACATAAGCAGTAGTGCTGCATTTTATTCCAAGGCCCAAATTTGTTTGCTATTCCTTCCCCAAGCTGTATTAAAAATATTAAAGCTTGGCTACAGTAAATGTTTGTATAGTGCTTAACTTTTAGCTTCCTGAAGTATACTTTATTATTTCTGTCGCTGTAATACAAAAGTACTTCATAGACTGGGTGGCTACGTTGTTAAAGCTTTCAAATCCTCTCTGAGGCACGCACACTCTGGTTAGCCCATTATGCTGATGAGGAACTAAGCATAAAGTTATGTGTAGATCATTTGCAAGCAGACATCTCACTCTGCTGGGCCAACAAGTAGCCTCCTCGGTTGGATCTTTAGGAGAAGTAAATGTACTTCAGCACCTTGGCAACTGCTGAAGCAGAATGCAGACAGACAGACACTACTTGTGTCTGCTTGAAGGAGGTTGTGTGCACAGCTGCAGAGAAAATCAAAGCAAGAACTAGGATTTCAGCACTGGACACCTACATCTGAGGCTACATGAGCACCTGATACTCTTTTTCCCTGGTATTGTGTAAAAGGAGACAGGGGTACTTGCTTGCCACAGGCAGCAATAAAAATAGTCATATAGTACTGAAGGGCAGCAATATGAAATGCTGCATATAATGGGATTTCCATACCTACATACATTAAAGGGATGAGTTGTCGCCTTTTATGGTCAATACATGCTCTAGAAGTGTCCAGAAACATCCTTTTCCTTTATGGTTACTGTGATTTCACTCACTTTTATTATGTATGGTAGCAAGTCACTACTTTCTCCAAAGATAGTGACACAATGGTAATTGAAATAATGTATGGAATCTCATCATAAAAGGCCTTTCCATAGTTACAGCACATTTCTGAGAAAAATCACTACTCATCATCATTTCCTTAAATTTTAAGCCACCATTGCTTACACGGGCTGCCTAAGTGCTTCTGGTTTTAGCCACACAGCCAGAGATCCAGGCTTTTTGGCTTCTCGTGATAGCACATCAGAGGCACTTAGTAATGATAAGTAAGTATCTGTACCATGCATCACCAAGATTAAAAAATATTTTTTAAAACAGAGAAAATTTGCATAGGATTGGACATTTATTGTGGTAAGTTTTGACTTTGTGCTATAGAAGGAAAAAAAACCCAACCAAACCTAAAAACAAACAAACAAACAAACGTAGAATTCAGGAGCTAATACGTATCTTTTTTTCTTCTTGTGCATTGCTATTCTGTCTACATTTTAGTTCTTAGTAGCTTTTGTTTTGGGATGTGTGTCTTTGGAAGAACCAGATGTTGCATCACAATTGCTGTTGATTTCTCATAGGGTATCACGCTGTTGTAAAATCCTAATTACACGTTTTTCACAGTTCCTGAAGCTAAATGATGATTTTTACATCATCATTTTACATTTTTACTTTACATCTTCCAGCAAAAATGTACTTGAAATACACAAATTCAGTCGCATAGCTAAAAAAAAAAAGCAAAAGGCTGTTTTGTTGGCTGAGATCCCATAACCAGCTGGAGCAGGTTAGTTATGCTCACAGAGAACATCTTCTGCTTTGGTCTTATTTCAAAGGACTCTAGTTGCACAGTCCAGGCAAGACCATCCTACCCTGTGAAAGGTGTGGGTATGTGCATTGAAAGCACATGCCTGATCCAAACTAAAACATCTAATATAGATCTCCCCCACCCACCCCGAAATGTAGATAATAGTGTCCCCAGACAGACACAAGCTTCCTTCTTCTGGAGTCTACTAGATTATCACAAGTTTTAACTCTTACAAGCAGTGGTGTTTTGGGATGGATGGGAAAGCAAGATCCCGATGTGACCTACAAGATATGGATGAGACCACTTGAGCATGCTGTCAATTTGCTAAGTTATGTCAGAAGGTGGCTTGAGTAAATACTGTAGGGCAAGAAAGCAGGAATCTCATATGCAAAAGAGATTACCAAAAGATGACAATGTGCAATGCAACCTGACTAAAAAAACTAGTCAGTACTTGGACCGAATATTTTATGAAACGGTACATTTTCTAAAATATATTTTGTCTCAGTTATATTGATAAAAATGTGGAGCTTTTTCTTGTAAACTTTTTTATCTGTGAACCAAATATGTGAAATGTGTTATGTAAAATAAGGACAATTGTCAGTGTAAACAAAGTCTGTGTTAATATCATAAGTAATAGGTTAGAAAACTGGCTCCGTTTTAGTTAGAAAACTGGCTTTATTTTATTCTACGCATATTTCTTGTTGTCATAGGAAAATAATTTATCTTGAAAATAATTATAAATATTTACAGAAATAGACAAAATATTTCATTTGTTACAATTTAATGAGTAAAAAAATCTGGTTTTGTCTACTAAGGGATTACTGTCTTTTCCTAACTCAAGGAAAGGTAACTAGACAGAAAAATAGTCTTTCTTTTATGTGTTTAATATGGTGTTGCCAGTGTTTTCCAATTATCACTATATTAATGGGTGAGGATAATTTAATTTTTTTAGCCATTTGTAATGGAATATTTTGTATAGATAATACTCATCAGTTTTCAGTGTAAATCAAAATACCATAGGTCTTCCATGTCTACAGGACAAACTTCCCTTCTTCCTCAGCTTTATTGTCCGGTTGCTTTTGTTGGAAATTTTGAGCAGAAACTCTCTATTCTGTTTGATAGAAATAATCCAGTTCATAGACAAGCTGTATTAATGGCCTTTTGTTATTTTGCCTGTTTTAGCCATTATCTTAAATGCCTCTATTTTCTCCCTGGTGTTTAGCGCTCATATGTACTAGAGAGTAATCATATCTGGCCCCAACCCAACCTTCATAATGTTAGGTTAAGCATGACATGATCTTCTAGAGTCCTGTGCTATGACAGCTTCTGTGTTCTTTTGCTTATCCCAATGATCACACGAAAATGACCGATGAATCCCTTGTTGATAATTTTAATTTGTTATTATATTTCTTTCCAAACTGTTGAGAAGACAACCATAAATAAATTAAATCCATTCATTGCACATTCCTTTCAATTGACCTTTCTGCCTGTCCTTATTTTAATAGAAAACCAGATTCCCTAACTAGCAAATAACCCCTGCACAATTATGGCATTTATAAGCTGTGGTTATAATCAAATGAACATCAGGAGGCAGCTGTGATTCACCAGCTTGTTGCTGCCTACTGGGACTCTTTTCTCTTTATCAGCCATCAAATCAGCAACTGCTGGAGCCTTTCACGCAAATGTAACTCCAGTACAACAAGTTTCACCTTATTTTAATCCAGCTCCAGCACAACAGTTCCTTGACAGTTTGTTTCCCAAACTGCTATCACCTACTGTATTTTCCAGCTACAGGTCAACAAGGTCTGTTTCATGGAAAATCCCAAAACTAATAGTTAGCCTGAAGTTAGAAACAATGTTTCTGTTCCCTACAGAGAATGGATGGTGTCACAAAAGTAGATTTGCTGGTCAGTCAAACCAATTAGCACATGCCTACTTGCCTTTCCTATCTCCCAGGATTTTCAAAGTGTCCTGTCATCTTGAGACATATTACCAAGACTGTGATTGTCATTTTTTAGAAACATTGACCAGAAATGTGACTGCCAGAATCAAAATCCCAATGGTAATGCCATAAAAAGAACAAACACAACTGCCAGAGCTAACATTTTGGTTTGGTTTGCGTTTTCATTTTGTTTTGTTTTGGTTTTTTCCTTTATAGAAAGGCTTCAGAAGCTCCTGTAGTTGAAAACAGCTTCTAATATGCGTGGACACCCTTTGAGGGGAAAATTTGGGAACACTTAATTTGAACTCCTAACATCAGACCAAGTTTTATCTGAGCATTCTGGATAGATCAAGTAAATAAAAGGGCTGAAGAGTCTGACAGATGATCACAACCTTAGCTTTCAAATAGGAGGAGCAAACACTGAGTGGGATTCACATGACTATGTACATTGTGGACATCTGCACTGCTCACTCTTGGTATTTTTGTAGTCAATTAAGACAAATAGGCACTTCAGGGTGCAGTTTCTATGTCTCTAAATTGCATCTCACATCTGCATTCTGAGAAGCACTAACTAAACTCACTAAATAGGGACTCTACTGTGACCAATTTGGATACAGGTATCAGCACTGACAGCATGCCAAGTTAGGTGGTGTGAAACCAATCTTTTAAATATTTAAGTCACAAATCAAACCATGTTACTCCAGGGTGGTCAGTTTAAGATTTTTACTGTTACTTTTATTTTGTCATGAAGAGGTTTGCAATTAAAGTTTACAAGTGTGGATCTCAATTAACAGTAGTCTTAAAAGATGCCAATGAGTTCGTAATCATGTCTACTTTTACCAGTCATAGATTTATTAATTTCTGAGGTTTTATGAAAAATATCAAGAAATATTCTGATTGATCCACCGTTCTGTATTTTATGCTCACTTACTAAAGATTGTGGTTAAGTACATTAATGTTTATAACAATGTATAATACTAATTTGAAAAGTTATGTCTCTAGTCCATGCATAAACATCCACACATGGGAGCATGGCATGGAAGATATATAGTAATGTTAGGGTGATCAGTAGGATATTAGCTGTTTTCCCCAAATTTTTAGAGCCACATAGTCATGTACCACTGACTTCGCTGGGGTAAGTTATATGTTAGGAGTCATGCTGAGTGGGAAATGAGAAAGAATCAACTGCTTTGATTATGTGATTCTGCACCGTTCAGGTTGATTTGGGCCTCTTCCTCAGTTCCTGGGTTCCTGGTTTTTATTTATTTGTTTGTGGCACAGGTTTTTGTGGAGGCTATTTTTCCTGTGTGGAAAGAGTCAGTCACATGCTTAGTAAAAAAAAAGTAATCATAATTCTTCCTAATTGATGGTAATCTTCACTGGTTTGCATAGTGGTGGATATAATCTTTCCTTCAAGATTCCAGACTTCCAGCTTCAAAAGAACTGTGTGACTGACATTATTTCTCTAATATAGTATAAACATGGCATTTTATTTTCTAAATGCTTTTCTTTTTCATTTTATTTATGTGCATCTTGCATTATGAACATTTTTAGCAAACTTTCATGGAAAAAAGCCCTGTCTGCTTTACTCAAAATTAATAGTATCTGATCCCCCATGGCAGACGGATTAGAATTAGATGATCTCTAAAGTCTCTTCCAACCCAGCCATTCTATGATTCTGTGATTATGTGTATGTGAGTTACTATGCTGAGGTAGCCCTTAGTCCAAAAACCCCACATAATAATTCCATCATTTCATTAAGAGGCATGGTGAAGTGAAACTCTGTCTTGGTAGTTACATGGAGAATAAATCTGGCCAGAGGTCTGCAGTGGTTGCTTTGTCCCTGCATGGTGAAATGAAGAGACCATGGAAGCTTTGCCTCATATTGCTGATCTTGTAGATTAAAGATAACCAAATTCAGGTTGCATGACTTGATGTGCAAATCAGAAGCAGAATGGAACACCAAATGAGTAAAAGACCTGACAGCTTTGAAAGGTAGGAAGCAGCTCTGGCACGTCAGAGGACCAGCATCTTCCTTTTTCCCTTCTCTGATCTTCAGAATCTCCTTTTCCCCTCAAGCCAATCCCCAAGGTGCATAAGAGACAGTCTCCCACACCACATCATTAAAACACACTCAGGAATTTAAAAGCATGTCATTAGCAGTTTCCTGAAATAGTGGATAAAAAATAAAATAAAAATCAATTCAAATGCCGAGATCAATATGTTCTTAGACAAGGTAGGAAAGAAAAAGGAATAGTTTTCAGGATGGTTTTTGGTTTCCTTCAGAAATGGTAGGATAATTTAAAACAGTGAAAGCACATACACAGTTTGTTTTCTGAGCTTTTTGAACCTGGGTTTAAAATCCTCTTTAGTAACAACTGCTGCAATTACTTGTTATCGTAATGAATTTTTGTCATTTTGTCATTCAGTCTAGGATAAACACATAATTTGAGGGGCAGCAGTTTATTGTCAAATCCCCATTTGTTCATTTGTTTGTTTATTTTCTGAAATTATGAGGTTATTAGTTTAAGAAATATGGTTGGGGTTCTTCGGTTTGGTTTGGGTTTTTTTTTTCTGTTGCTGATGTTATTTGACCGAAGTTTTGCCAGACATGTGAGCCTAAGATGATATGTTCCTTAGGCACAAGTTTACCAGCAATGTGCGTTTTGGCTCTGCATAACTTTTTCAGCATTTGCTCAAATGCCTGTGGCCAAAAAAATAATTGATCTCAGAATATTGCGCTAACAAGAAGCATTGCCAAATGATAAAATATTAATTCTTTTATTTTATATGCAGATACGAGAGAAGCAGCAATTACCCCTACTTTAATTGTTTCATAGATGAGTACAATTATTATGTTATTCATTCCATTTGCAGACTGAATGTAAAAAATAACATCAACATCATACAGTCAGACAGTTCATTCTAAAGTAAACCTTACCAATGTTAGATATATTAAAGCAATAAACCAAGAGATTAAACTTTCATAAACTGTAAGAGCTCATTGTTTTGTAAATGGATGTATAACGTGTTTGTAGCTGAAATGAAACTGTAAAACTGACTGGGTGCTTTAGTCTTTCTGCAAACTTTTGATTTATCTTTTTAATCACTTGTTAGCTTTTTTTAATGGCAATTAAACACTGGAAGTGGGCTTCAGTCTTCTTGCTGCGTTACTCTTCTCCCATTGAACGGCTGTCATTTCTTTGTGATGACAGGCAATTTAAAGGTGCAAAAACAAGCCAGTTGAAGAGTATGTGGCTCCTGCTGCTACAGGTGTTTGTTACTAATGAATGAAGTGATAGCTGTTGCTGGAATGTGAGATTTGTCTTTCTTTGTGACTCATGCAGCAGAGAGGAGAATGGGGTACCTTTGAAAAGCTGGTATGAACAGCCCACAGTCACGGAAAGATGGTAGCTAGACTTTATATCTGTAATACCAGAGTTAATGTTAGGGAAATGTTTATAAAATATGTTAGCTAGATTGCAATTTTGAACCTTACTATCACGCTACAAATAAACTAATGCAATACAACAGGTGTTAAGGTCCATCCATTACAGGTATCTGCTAATGTTCCAAACAGGAGTTTTAAAAACCCACCTAATACTTAGATTACTTAGATACACATAATTAAGGAAATGAAGTACGATGAATGATAAGGACCGTAACTGCTCTAAAATAATTAATCATTCTATAAAACTGCTTGCACAGGTACCGTGGTAAACACTGCTAGCAGTAGCTATACCTAGGATTGGGAAGCAGTTCCTGGGATTCCCCATAGTTTTCCAGCTATGTCTTATAATCAACCTTTTTTTTTTTTGTTTTGTTTTTTGAGGGAGGGAGTGACTGTTCGTGCTTAACAAAGTTACTAGTACATTCTTTGCCCTCTCTGCCATGTTATTGCTTCAGGGCTAACAGGACTAAAGAGCGCTAAGAACATATTTTGTCATTGAACAAATCTGTTGACTCAAACTGCCATTTTTTGTGGTGACTTCTAAGAGTCAAACAGCACCCTGGAGAAAACTACTCTCTGGAAGAAGAAAAGTAATAACAGCAGCAGAATTTCACTTCTCATTTCCCACTGCCATTCAGCTACATGAGAATATTTTCTATGTCTGTACCCAGTCCACACTGAGGAGCGAATTTTAACCTGGGAATATTTCACTGCTGATAGGATTGAGTCTTTCATATTTTTAAATGCTGAATGCGCACGGTGACTTTTTGTTTCTTCCTTTGCTGTTGATGTCCAATATCGTGTTTCCATTTTTTTTTATTAACGCATTCCTTGAATTTCATGTTCATGTATTTAAAAAGCATTATTTTAATCTATCATGTCGATTACTATCTGCATCCATTAATGATTTTTTCTGCCAAATATAATCAGCCTGGCTCTGCAAATAAGCATGACCTAAAAATAAACAAGAGAATTTACATCTAGATATCATGGAAGTAGGCAGTAAATCCTGAAATAGCATCAGCTTCAAATTCTGCTTCTTTAGATAACTTTCCATCCACAATTTGCGTCAGTCAGTCTGTGTGTTGCTAGGACATCCCTACTGCCTGGTATTCGTTTTAATAATTTTAGTGGTGTGCTGTTTATATCAAATAGAGTGAACAAAGGAGAATTTCAGGGATGAGCCTGCGATTTTGGCTTTCATTTGTTTTAGCTGCAGACACTATTTGCATGTAGCTTTTGTGGAATAATTGTTTTTAGTTCTGCTGACATTGTGGCGGGATAGCAGCACAGATAATAACAGATGACGTTTCCTTTTGTGGAAGTTAAGAGCTAGCTGATTAATTGTTATTATGTTACACTGTAGAGGAAACATTGTAATTAAACCACAAAAAGCTACATTAACATAATGGTAGGGGTCTGACTTAATCCCAGGAAAGCAAGAAAATTCAAAGTTAACCATGAAGAGGGTAATGTTACTTGTTTTAGGCCAAGTGCTGTTCTTTGGAAAAGAGCTTAGTCCGACTATTTCTGGCTATCGTGGTTGTTTCTCTGTGTGATTAGGGCAGCTGCATTTAAATCAAATTAAGTCCTTTGACTTTTCTTTGTGTGTGCTTGCAGATTAGGCTTTATAAAAAAAGATTATTGAGCAGTCAGCTCAGCAGTTATCTTTGGAACTAGGTCTGATGCTAGATTTCATGCTTCCAGGCAGCTGGTCCTGGCTTTGAACCAGAGGATGAGCTCCTCAGTAATTTTTTTATTTGCAGGTATACTTTCTTTCCTGACAGCCTACCAGACTAGTGTTGGTACTTTTATGTGGCATATTTTGATTTGCAGTAAAATGCTATTTCTTTATGTGTAAAACTTGGAAGAAGAAACACCTGGTTTATTTGAATGACTGCTTTTCTGAAAGCTAAAATCTTCCAAGTTTTAATACACACTCTGTTCAGGACATAATTTAAAATTATTTCCGCAGTCACACTTCCCTGTTCTGCTTTATGTGTCTTCAGCTTTTTTATCTCCCCCATATAGACTGTCTGAAGATTTCAAAGCCTGTAGGAAGGTCTATGCAGACATGCTATCAGGATGAAATGTACCAGTTAAAGTTCCATAATTAAAAGTTTGAGGCAAGTCAGGGATTAGTCTGACAGGCTGATCACAGTGACTGCTTCCCCATCTCTGCTTCCTCCATCCCAGCCCCTCACTGTTGGAGAGTTACAGCATCTGCCTGCAGTCTGGGTTGTTAGTTGTCACACACGTCTCCACGGCAGCTGATTGGGAGCCTTGATACTCCTGAAAGGTCTTGATTTGATGTAGCCCCCTTTTGTGTGAACAATTTAGATAACACAGAACTTAATTCTCTATTCTCTGGTCTGTATGATCCTGTGGCAATTTCATAGCCCATTTTGCATCTATTATGGGTAGAAAATTACATGCAGGTTGATAGAGTTGGTAGTGAAGTGGCAAAGACAGATGATTACCTGAAAAATTCATATCCTCTAACTAAAAGACTTCAATGCTCAAGCATGGATTCCACCTTGTATGCCTAAAGATTACTTTTGCATATATTTCCAGAAAATTAATGCCTAACTCTTAGTACTGGGGCAAGAGAAAGAAACACGTAAGTGCATGAGTTCCTGAATCAATAACGGGACTCATATGTAGTCAGTTATTTCTGGAATTTTTAAAAATGTGTACTATAAAATTAGTTTCAAGACCTTCTTACTATAAAGGACAACAATGACAAGTGAACTGTCTCTATAAAAACTTTATGAAAACAGAAACAGTTTTGAAATATTAAGAACTCACTCAATTATGAAATTTAAACATTGTAAATGGACTCCAGAGATCTGACTGCAGTTCTAGGAATAGACTAGTTTATGAGCTGTTACAGCTAAAACATCCAAAATGAGAATACATTTTTCATGTAGTTCTAAGGCTTTAAAAACAGTAAAAAAAATCTCGAACTTTATTTTCCAATTTCCAGATCTCAGAGTTAGTCCAGTACACATTTTAGATGCATATGCCATGAAATCTGTCCTACTTAGTTATCATGCAAACTCATCAACCACTGAATTTTAAGTACAGTGTAGTCATCCTTGTTTCAGGAAACTCAAAGCACGCAATCTTACCTCCAAAGGGTTTGTTATTCTAAACTCTCACCCCTATAATAAATATGCAAGAAGTAATTTCTGTAGAAAAAAAAAAAAAGACAGGGTTTAATATTTCTGAGCAGTTTTTTAATTTTTGTTTTTTAAATTTCTAGATCATACTCTTTTTCAGTGCTGTCCTGGATCGGAGCATAAAACATCCCTCTGACTTTCCATGAGCTTTCCTGGTTCTCTTTATGTGTGCTTATCATGCTTTTTCTCCCCTCTCTCTCTCCTGGAGAGAAGTCCAGCTGCTAGCATCTGCGCACACAAACCAGCCTCCAGATTCCTGACTAAGTCACTGATGTGCTGTAGTTTGTGTGCAATTGATACACCTGCAGCTTCAGCTGTCTGGTTTATATGGGCCTTTTAATTATTTTTATCCTTCTCCTGAATGAAGGGCGGACATTATGCTCACTGGTTTCAGTAATACTTGTTCTCTAAGCAGTCTAGTTGTAATCATTTAATTTTGCTCTGTTAAACCACAGAGCTAGGTCAATTGGTATATTTAATAGGGGCAAGTTACAACCATAAAAGTTGCAGGAAATTTCACCTATTTTGCCTTCATGGGATCCTAATTCCTGTGTGTAACACCAAAGCTGTCGTCTGGCGGAATCTTTTTTTTAACACCTGTAAGAGCCTTATCTTCATGCCTGTAGATACCTGACTTAAATATTTGATTTGTAAATACTTTGGCATAGAAATGTTTGACAAGCACATTAAAAATGGTTTCTCACAAGCTACAAATCTCTTAAGTTACAGCTACTGCATATATTGCCCAGCTGGCTGTCATGATGCTAGCAAGATTTTTGCTCTTTGATCTAATGGGAGTTTAAAATTCAGAGTGTTCAAGATGCTTATCATGATTGTCATTTCTGTGCATTCCTGAAAACGCTAAGAGAAGCTTTCCCACCATCCAAGCACCGCCCTCAGAAGATGAACTTTTGGTAAAGTTGCCAGCTCCATGCTGAATGACTTCCTTGCTATTTTTGCTAAAGCCAGACCCTTGCCGAACTCTGCCTGTTGGTGCCCACTTAATATGAAATAGTTGGAGCACTGCACAGAAACCAGATGCAGAAGGACACAAAAACTACATTGGCAAATGATCTGTCAAGTGACCCATGAACAAAATCGAGATTGAGTTGCCCTTTGAAATAAACCTATTTGAATTTTATTATCTCTAGAGCACCTTATGTCTCTAATCTTGTGAAAGTTTAGTATTCCATCCATCAGAGCAAGATGAGAGCTCTAGTTGATGCCTGTGCTTGATGGTAACTGAATGCAGCAGTTGGGGCTGGAGGAAGGAGATTCATTACCATCAGCCGTTCAAAGAAAGATTGGGTAAACATGCTCAGGGAAGCAGGTTTACATTATAGACCAGATACAATCCATATCAGGATAGCAGAAATCAAAGGAGCAGAATGTCAGCAAAGATTTGAATCTATTAACAGTAATATAAATGAAGCAATATTACCTTATTCCTATCCTTTTATTTCATGTCACAGATTAGCCGACCCAAATGGCTGCTGCCTACTAGGCTGAAATGTTAGTCACGTTCTCCGTGCATCTCTCAAGAAAAGCCTGAGACTAAAGGAGTAAATGAGAAAATAATAAAAGAAAAAGATTCAGGACTCGTGACCCTCATATGCATAGGTAGAAGTGAAAAATGCAGACTCTGTGATGCAAAAAAAAAAAGTTCTGTTTTTAGTAATTCAGAAGTTCTCCCTCTCCTACATCTGGTAAAAAACTGATTTCTCAACTTTTATGTCTTTTTAAAGCTTACCTGACATTTTGGAAAAAGCTTTAGTGAAAAGGCATCATTTTTCCATGTCCTTGTTTGCCTGAACTTTCTAAATTTTATATTATGCTCTGAATTATATATGTGCTTAAGTTAATAACAGTGATGACCTTATTTCTTGTTTTAAAAAAAGAAATATGATAAAATTCTTCATTGTTCTGTGTCAACTCCAGACCTATGCATTGCTTCAAGAATATAGAAGTAATTCAAAGGATTAAAATGTGTATATTTTTCTAATCCTTTAGTTCCTCTTGGTGGGTCTGGATTTGTGCCTCTGGCTTTTCTATCCGTGCAGAGCAGACCATGTATTTATGTTCTCACGTTTGGCTTTGAAGGATAATAAGAGGCCCTTTGGACCTGATGCCAATGTATCAGCCAGCAGCAAAACAACATGAGACTGAATTTTTTATTTGCTGTCAAACTTCATAACATCACAAAGGAAAAAGAAATAGAGGGTAGGTCTGAGATTTTCCAGAGAGAGATATATTAAAGCAGTAGAAATAGTTGCTCTGCAAAGTAGGAATCTGTTTAGTTCTTAGGTAGTACCCACAGTTTAGTAAATTAAAAAACAAACCAACAAACAAACCCCCCCCCGCAAAAATCAACAAAGCAAAATAACATAATGCCAAAATAAATTTACATTTTTAATAAGTTATGTTGATGCTCAGAGTATAAGAAATCTTGACTTTCAGATAGATTAGAATTATTCAGAGCCTCTGACAGGTATACAAACTTTGATGGCTCCTCAGAATAAGTAAAAATGTTTAGAGGAGGCCAATTTTAAAGTAAAACCAGGTAGTAGCAACAAGAAGAAAAAAAATGCAGGGTATTCATGGTGATATGAAATATTTTAGTATGAATCTTGATTCCAGAGACAAAAGCTGCTGTTTCTGTGTAAGCAACAAAAAAGATTTTTCAGTACCCTCTACAGTTACATTTTCAGCTACTTAATTGAGTTTTACTGTATTAAGGGACTAACAGTATAAACTATACCTAATATATGATATCAATTAATGTTCTTAATGAATAAATACGTATTAGGTAGGCGGTATGACACCTATTGCAGTTACTGTGACATTAAAACATAAAAAATTCAATTAAAATGTATTACGCATGCACATATTATGGGCAAGTCTGAGTGAACATATGGTCTTTACAAGAGAGGAACGTGTGACTAATAAAATAATGCTTCTTCAATGAAAATGGAGAATGTTTTCTAGATAATGGGTTGAATGTGTGATACAATCCAATGCTGAACCCTAATATAAAAGTCACCTATTGGAAACACATTTCTAATTATATGGTTTGTAAATGTGGAAGCACTTAAAATATAAGGCCATCTAGGCTACATAAAATTATAATGTACTTATGAAGTTTATTATTATGGCAGAGGAGCAGGGTAATTAGTCTCACCTAACATGTAACATGCCTAACATTTACATTTTTCATAAGTTATCAGTGTTTTATTGTGAGTTTGAAAGTCCTTCCACAATTATTTAGGTCCTCATTAAAGAATGTTGAATGTTGTCTCAATTAAAAAACAGAAAACGTGTTCTCTCTTACGTCCTTTTCAAAGGAATCCTGGTTTCTTTGAGCTGTACTGTTTGACCTTTATTCTGTCCAATGAATGTTTCTCCCAAATGACTAAGCGTAGATACATTAGGGAAACTAATCAAGAAAGAAATTACTGGATAAAATAGTTTACAACAATCTCTTACAATAAGTATTCATTTTGCTTCTGTATTTCACCAGATCACTAAAAACTTTAGTCTTTCAGATAATGCAGTAATGGAAGACCTAAAATCACTTCATCAAGCAATAACACATATATTCATACATGCATTAAATGCAAATACTAGCCCTGATCTAGTGGGGTTGATATAAAGGACAGGCTCCTGCAGGATGTGAAGGGGAGCCCTCATTTTAGAGCCCAAGCCAGTCTTCTGATCTAAATCCTTCTTTCTCTCCCTATGGAGAACATATAGGCAGAGCTGGAGCAAGGCTTAATGCCAAGGTTCCTTGGTTGGGCATCTGAAGTGAATCAATGCATAGCCTAGACATTCTGTTTTTGAGACCCTTGTTCTGCCTGTGTGTTCAAGGGTGATGGTTTTGGCAGTATTGATAGACTATATCTGAGGAACATCTGGAAAACTAAAGTTGAGCTCTCTCCTTATCACTTTGTCTGTTTCATTCAGTTGCCATTCCCTTGTTTCTGTATCTTCTCTCCAACTGTTATTGTCCTCTCTAATTTTGCTTTCCTTTTTCACCTGTACTGCCTCATTTGTGCTTATCCTCCCGTATTTTAAGGTTTCTGCAGTAGTGTAGTGCAGGAAAACAAGTAAAAGGCCTCTAGTCAGCACAGGTCACCCTGGCCACTTCACTGCCTGCTGCACAGCAGGACTGATCATCTTTTCAACTTGTTCTTCAAATCTCATCTCAGAGGGCTGTAATTCTCAGCTGGCAAGATTTATATGAGAAAAGAAGTTAGTGGGGGTTTCTTCCCAAATGTGCCACAGCATTAATGTTGTGGCCAAACGAGCTGGAGAAACACCCAAATACTACACAAGGAAATAGGGTCTAGCAATAATTCTAGGGACTGAATGGAAAGACCTTGCCACCAGAAGTGACAGAGTCTCCACTTCCAACTCAGCATTGGACGCTAATGTGGAAAACATGGCCTATGCCTACGCTTCTCCATCAAGCTCTCAGGTAAAAACCATGTAATGTGAGGATTACATATGTCTGAGAGAGAGGGATGAGGACTGTATAGCAGAGAAGGCAGACAATAAGGTCTCAAGATTGCAGAGAACATGGAAGAAGCAGTAAACGGCAGAAGGTCTGGAATTCCAGTGACTTCTGCACAAAAAACCCCTACCAACAGACAAATAAAAACCCTATACAAAAATCCAGAAATAGTTTTTAAATCTCCTAGCTCGCACTGAGCCACCCTATATCTCACAAAACCCTGGGAAGCAGTGAAGTTTATAGTTCATTTGCTTAGAGAGTCGACAGCTTGTGGGTTCATTGAAATACTCTTGTCAGTATGTTCAATATGTTCAGCAACTTATCAGCACACCAGCAGCAGAAGCACGAAACTTTGGTGTCACTACATGGACATATCCATTTAGATGAAAACATCATATGCAACACAGCAGCTAATAAATGGAAACAATTCCCCAAATAAACTTGGCCTAGAAGTTTTAAGGCCAGTCTTGTGTAGTTCAATCAAATAAAAGGTAGATTATATTGTTTGAAATCTAATGTAAGCCTAAATGTATACTAATTTTGTAAAGCTGATTTTTCAGTTCATCATACCGTATCTTGGATATAAGTTTCCTTCTGACTGGAAAGCTTTCCCGCTAGACAGCCTTGTAAGAGAAAAAAACCCATTCTGTTGAGAAGGTAGGTTGGATAAAAATCAATCACGCAGCATCTTGATCCAGTGAACTGATGTCTGTAGATGAAGATTTGTGTTGGCTTTAAAGCTATTCAAATACTGACTTCATTTTTTAATCCCTGATCTTTGAAACATCCAGGTAGGAAAGTTTATTGACTTCACAAAGCTCCTTAGGGGACCCAAGGTCTTTCTACCAGCACATGAATGCAGATCCAGGATCTGAAAGACTATTTTCTTCTAAAAGTAATATATCAATTTTTCACATTTGAAGCTTATTTGAGGCCGGCTCTGTTATCCTTAACCTTAATCCTTAACCTTATCCTTAATCTAGGATTTTATGTATTGCCTTGTTTTAAGTCACTGATTGCCCAAATCTGATCTCTAGGACCATTGCTGGTCCTTAACTTTCCTACTATTGCCTTGGGAAAAAACCTAAAATCATCCCTCTAACAAACTGAGAACATTTAAGTTAGCTTAATTTGATGTCATAAAACTAAAAGGAAGTTTGTTGCTTCAGTGAAGTTTGAACATGTAGCTCAATTTACAAGCAAGAAATTCAATCACATCGGTATAATGTCAGGAACAAATAGTAGTGTGCTCAGTGTCCAAATAGTCAAGAAACAACTGGGAAATCAGCCTGGATTTAATACTGCTTGACCTTACTGGTACCTGGGGTTCCTTTGAGTGTAGGTGTACAAAAACTGGATAAGTTCAAAAATAGGTAAATTTTCTTGGAGGTAGCTTTATATTTTTTGTTAGTAGTGCTAAACCATAACAGAACTTATTAGCTGCATTCAGAGGTGTCTGGAAGAACCATCAACATGACTTGATTACCTCTTAAACTGCCGACTTACATACAAAATTGATTTTATGTACATAATAATTTCCATAGGAAGTCAAACTTCAATCTGCTCTTACAGCAGGCTTCTGCTGGTTAGCTCAAATAGAAGTCTTCGCAGTTATTTCAGTAGTATCTGTCTCACGTCAAACATCTAAAGGTTTGGGGGTGTTTATGTAATATACTGATTTCTTTTTAAATACTAAAATGAGCCTTCTTCAAAAAGGGGAAAAGGTGAAATGAGATTGAAAGGCAAACTGCAACGGATTTACAGCAGTTACATTATTTAAATACAACTGTGCAAATATGTTTTAGCTCTCTACACTTGCAACTGTCACATGAAAGTAGCTGCAGTTCTAATTTTAAACATTTTGTGATGCAGCCAGTTTGACCTGTTTAAACTCCACCTTTCCATGCTGGGATTCAGACCTGCACTTCCTACTGGGTACTTCACTGAATGCATCTAATCCAGTAGATGCTGCAGAAAACACCTCTTTCTTGAAGCTGAATCAGGCTCAAGAAATTGTTTTCAAATACCTCAATGATGGTTCTGCACAGTAGTCTATTTTGTTTAAAGTAGGAGGAAGGAAAAAAAAAAGACAGTATGATTAAAGAGGTGAGGAAGCCCTCTTCAGTCCCACACATGCCTAAACCAAGGCTGAGATTTCTGCCTCTGAAGCTGTGAAATTGTGGCTGATCACCCCATTGTAAATGAAAGTCTATGAAGATTTCAGTGTTTTCCTCTGGCCAGCTAGAGCCTCCTTCCTGGCGAATGACTCCTGCCCACAGTCAGTTCAAGTTCTCTACTCTGAGAACAGATGTGAAGGCACACAGTGACTTCAGAGCCACATTCCTCCCCAGCACAACACCTGTGACCTCTGAACAGCACAAGAGTGAGTCTAGTGACAGTAAATACTGCCTCTGGTTTCAGACCTGCTTGTCAAAAAATTGCCTCTTTTTTTTTTTTTNTTTATCTAGATTATAGCAAGGCAATTTGTTGTTAACATTCCCCTATGTCTTCTGGTCTACCTTACACTTCCCTGTATTAAGAGTCAACAAACTTTTAATACGTTTAGAAGATTACTGTAGATTATAGGCATGGCAAGGAATTTTCATACAAAATTTTAGATGGTAAATCTCTTTAACTATTGAACTGGATATTTAATAGCCTCTAGTGATGCGTAGTGAAAAATGGTACAATCTCTATATTTTAAAACAATTGTTGCACTGAGTCCCATAGTTTATATATTGTTAATATTTTCATGAAAGCTTTAAATGTTTTTCAGAAGAAACTGTGGTGACTCATGAATCTTTCATGAGGTGTTATGCATTTTTATGAACATATGATGTAAAATTCATCATTCTGAAATTCACAGATATCCATGAAGTGCTACACGTCTCTCTTTGGTCATGGATATTCATGACAATACTACTCCTGTAAGCATTTAAATGGCCATTCATAAATATTCTAGAATGTAACCCTCTGATGCCATGTAACATTTTGCTTACGTTTTATGAGTACTTCACTTGGGCATTTTCCACTTGATAATGAAAGCAGAACCTTCAGGGACAGTTATTGGTGTATATATAAATTATGTGTAAAACTATCTCATTGCTTTGTTTTTATTCCTAGCATTTTATTTTTTTTGTTATTGCTCCAAGTTCAATGAATTCTTTGAGGGAATCTTGGGAATTTCAGGTTTCATATTTATAGCCAAGGATACATTATCAGTATAAAGTACCGCATGCAACAGAGTCAAGATTCTAGAGTGCAGTAAAGACTTCAAAAAGTCTATGTAATGTCTAATATTCCTCATGTGAAAGTTATGTGTTTCAGCTAGTTGTAGGAGTGTCTATATGGAATCACTGGCAGGATGAAGTCTCCCTTTCGTACATACTCAAGTGCTGGCAAATGAAAAAATAGTAGATTTAGCATTTGAAGGTTGCACCCGCATCCCCTGAAGTTGTTGATAATCTTCTTATTGATTTCAGCGTTGCAGAATAAAGTCTTTAAAGCCTTTATCAGTGCATGTAATCAGCTGTGAGTAGATGACAGATCCTTTAGCTCTTGTATTATTGTTCATTTGTACAATAGATCCTTTGTGCTTTGGCACTAAATAATACCTTAAATTCCTTGTCAAATTAGGTTGCCGTTGTGATAATGGCATTTGATGTATAAAAAGCAGCATAGCTTTTTTTCCATTTTCCTGCACCGGATCTACCCTGTCCAACCCATCATACATGTGTTTGTGTTTCTTCCCCATCCTCATGTCCTTCATTTTAGCTTAGGACAGTCCTGTTTGCATTGTCTCCATGCTCCACAGTGGGGAGTGGTTAAGGCTGAAGCCTCAGTGGTTTCCTCTCCCCCTGTATCTCGTTCCTTTCTTGCAATCTCCTGACCCATAAGGGCAAAGAAGTCATAGACTCTGGATAGGAGTCAGGGAGAAGATCGCAGTGAATTATCTTCACTTTCCAACTCTTGCAGTAGTCTGAGAACTGGAGAGATTAAAGAGGGAAGAGACTCTCATGTTTATGCACAACCTTTGAGACTGCACTGGCTTCTAAAAAATTTAGTAGCATCCAAAAGATTTTTTAATATCATGATATTTGCAGGTCTGGGGCAGTCTAGAAAGCTATCAGTTTCCATTAACAGCTAGATAATTTCACACATACCCAAGACATAACTAGAGGATATAAATCACCTATTTTGAAATTTGCAATTATAGGACACATTTAATTATCGGACTTGTATTTCTTGGCTTTAAATGCAATGTATATATATTCAAAGTGAGGTAAAAAAGGAGAGCAGTTTTCAACAAATCTCATCGCGCTGCAGGTCTTGTTTTTTCTAACAGGAGATGAAATTTGTTTCCCAGTTGTGATTGTTGAGTGTTTTTAAAGGTCAAAGCTGTAAGGGAATTTTAAAATTAGTTATTCAGGCTGACTACAAAGTAATAGCATTGCACTGGTAGCCTTGTGCAAGCGATTTGTTTGCTCTTGAATATGAAACAAATGTAATGTCAAAACTAGGGGAGAAAAAACATCTGCTGTAAATATTCTCCTACAGCAACTTTTTTCTCAATCAGGAAGTTAAACTGAGTTCCTTTCACTTTGTAAGGTTAGTTATTGTTTGAAGAAAGTCTCCAGAAACCTAAGGCAGTTGGAAAATGAAAAGGCATAAAACCCACAGAGGTTATTTTCACTTGAATTTCCTTGAGATGAATCAAAACTTTCACTAATTGATGCCATTGTGGAATATCTTTAAAGAAAGAGAAAACAGTCTTTGCAGCAAAAAAGAGGAAGATTTCACCAAAACATTTTTGTTTCATTAATGACTTCCTGAACAAAGAAAGACAGACAGAAATAGGATGCAAAAAAAGGCTGACACTGATATTTGTAATGAGTGCAAGTATCTGTACCTAAAGAACCCCCAAAGAACCTTTCTGTCAAAAAGCATAGTCTGTTTACATGAATTCTAATATTCTTCTTACCATCAGCCTTATTAGGACTGGGAAGTTCAAGGATGTGCAACACAGTTAGGTACACAAAGTCCACATTAGGGTGTAGATACATGTAGATCTTCACAGTAAATGATAGATAATGGTAGAATGGTAGAGAATGGTATATATCTAAATCCTTAGAGCTCTTGGAAAAGCTATGCCCCCACAAGAAGGCTATAGTAGGCAACTGCCAGTAGGTTTTGGGTGTTGTTGGTCAATGATAGATGAAATCAGGATGTCACCCTGAGGAGTGTTTTATACAAATACTGATGTAAAATCAGGAATATATTGCTGTCCAAAAGTCTGTGCAGCTGAGCTGTTTTTTTCTCAGTCAGCAGTGAGACTGCTTGACCAGTGTATCGGTGGCACCATAGTATGGCCTTCAGGTCTCACGTTCTGCTGAAAAGGAAAGCTGTGCAGAGTATATGATAATTAAATGAAATTTTCTTTTTGTCTCTTTGGTCTTAGAGCTCATGAATATATTTTTGGTTTTAGGAATTAGAAAACAAACTGTTTCTAGCTTTGCATCTTGTCCTACAGTCAGACATTGCTTTTGCTTAAATTACAGAGGAAAAGAAAATGCAAGGGAACTTATCAGGCTGGGAATGATCATAGAATATCCACTCCAACGTAACACAAATTTGTGTCTCTGAAAATTGCCTCTAGGTATTTGTGCATATATTTTGTTAAAGCAGTTATTACATCAGTCATGCTGCAATGTTATCCCTAATCTTGATCCACTGACTTACAGTGAAAACTAGTTATCACTTTGGAAATAGATCAGCTCCCATGTTGAATTGCATTATGACACTAGTTTGCCTATGTCAAAATAGAGAGAGAATGTCAACTTGCAGTTGGCAAAGTAGTGTGAGAGTTAACAAGACATTATTTTTAATCTACGAGCTGTTCCTACCCTTCAGTAATGGACTCTAGCAATTCTGCCCTTTCACTTCGTGACTGAGTTGTCTTATCATAGCCAAAACATTTTAAAACAATTCAGACCTCATTTGCAGAGACTGTTGCTATCTATCTTGCATCCTAAGTTTACAAATAATGTTTAAAAATGAAAACTAGCTAAAGTGTGATCCATGGACTGGAAACCCACCATTTAAGCCTATATAGAGCATGTAATGGCTTGCAATAGCAATCTTCTCTCCATCTTTTCAGTATCTCACTGTGCCTTAGACCTTATTCTTTTCAACTTCCTCGTAGAAGTGAATGGGCTTCCTGAGATCCTCCGGTTAATAAATGAAATCTGTATAAAAATGTGCTGGCAACAAAAAACATACCCAGGACATATACTGGGATATGAATGAATCATCACTTAAAATTAGGAAAAATTATTTCCAGCGTTAACACTGCTCATGAAAACCTATTTTGGCAGCAAAAAAAAAAAAAAAAATCACAAGATATATATTTTAAAACACTGCACAGCTCTGTCGTATATAGATTCTCCTCTCCCACCCTAGTACTTGAGTGCCTTCCAGAAGCACGTTAAGTAACATGACTAATGTCTGTCTCATCTCCATTCTTTTACTTGAAGCTGAAAAATTACATTATTTTTCAAAAACTACCTGCAAGTTGATGAAATATCATCTTTGCAATGAACATAAAATTTTTACATTACTATGAAGACCGTGGAAAAATTCAACCTGTGCAGAACCACATACAGTTTCTACCGATGCAAGTGAACAAGTGCTCAGTTATGCCAGGACACAGTTTCTATACATAAGCATTGCAAGGCAGACTACCTTCTTGATATACGGGAGATTCGCAGACTGAAAAAGCAAGCAATCCTTCACAGCAGCATTCATTTTGCTGGATGGGAGTTGATTGAGAAATTAGCACAACATGGGGGATCTCTTCCTGTCTGGAACTAGAAAGGTACCCAGTTTTGTAGCTGCTGTTGATTTATTGTTCTGATCCTGCATGGGGTTACTGATGCAGATAGCTCTCTTAACTAACTGTCTTTTGTGTCAAAGTTTGCAAAAGACTATCACTCCAACTTTTTAATGGTATAATTTACCTTTAGCAGTAGCTCTTGAAGACTAGAGACCTGTAAGAAGACTAAAAATTAAATAAATGTGCTGCTGTTTAGAGAACATTAGCTTTCCTACAGAATTAATACGTATGGCGTCACATTTGGACTAGCATGAAATTTAAGCTTGTAGAGTTACTGGAAATGTTTGTACCACAGTATAAATACGGATTGTGACCAGCATGGACCACATTGTGCTGGATGCTGTACAAGCAGAGAATAAATATCTACCCCTCCTTGAAAAGTTTGGTTGGCCTCCAACAAGCTGACTGTGAGACTGCTAAATAATACACCCGCACAAAGAAAGAGTAAGCTAATAATCTCAGACAAGAGGAGCTGTCAGCAAACTCAGTTAAGCTTTGCTGTGACTGACTTATGCAGTGGCATGATCTTTTAAGATAAACAGTGAGATTCCCAGTATAGCTATGGATTGTGAGGAGCCAGCATGTGAGTTGTTTATAGCAGCCTCCCAGCATATACATGCTTATGGGAAAGAAGTCAAGGGGCCTGGATTCACTGTTTTTGTGACTGTCTTTCCCAGTTGTCATTCAGTTGCACTGGTGGAAAAGCCTGGCTCCAATCTTAAAACAAATTTTAATTTGAGCCCCGGGTTCTCTGCCATGTTTTTGCCTTCCAGCTTGTGTGACTAGAGAATTAGATGTATTCAGCAGTGCAGTCAGTGTGCATTATTTCTAGAAGAAGAAATGCTGAATGTACGAAATAGTAATCATGGTGATTTAGATGTCAAAGATACCACCAGATCAGGGCTAGCAGCAAAAAAACAGCTTTGTTTCACTTTTCTCTTAAACAGAAGCCTATATGTTGTGGAAATCGAATTATTCTACTTGGCAACAAAATTTTGATCATGGGCATGCTTTTTTTGCCTTTTTTTTTTTCTTTTCTTTTCTTTTTTTTTTCTTTTCCCTGCATAAACTATTTGGCAAAAGCATATCCTTTTCCAAATAGAATTTATTCCTTGTGGAGAGCTGCAGTTTTAATGATAGTTTAGGCATTGATATATTTATTAGACAATATAGTTTCCCTTTAATAAATGCTTTGATGTAGCAAGTATGTTCTCAATAATCTGTGTATACATTTTCTTAATAACCCCTTTCCAGTTATCTGGGAGATCAAAGGCTGCAGCTCTGCACAACTTCTGCCAAAAATAAGAGATTCTTTTCTTACTGAGTCCTTGTAGACTGGCCCACAGTGTTCGGTGGATTCTGCTTTCATCTGATCACAGATGCAAACCCTCAAATTTAGTGTAGATTTTTTCTTACTTAGTCTTAATTTCTGTCCTGTCTTTAGCATTGCAGTGGTTCTACACTTTTATGAGTCACTGTAGCCATAGCAGAGCCCTGTGTTAAAGGAGTATTCACATTATAGCATTAGCCAAGAGTGTGAGAAGTCAGCACATCCCTGCAGTTGCACACACAGATGTGTCTATGGGCAGTGACCACAAGTTAAGAATCTGGTGTCCCGGAGTTGGTGTATGATGAATACTGCTTCACTGCAAATCATTAAATTGCAGCAAATACATGTTTTGCCAAAGGTTTTGCCGTCTCTGTCTGCAATGTCTCATTTATAAGCCATAGCAGTTATAGGACTCATTTCCAGAGGTGGTTTAAGAAGGTTGACAACAAGCCCTGTAGAAAGATGGGATCTTCTGAAAGCTGGGAGATGCTATGCCTGCTTCAGTCTGCTGTGTTTAAAGAACTGTTGTACATACTCAGTGAATTTTTTACAAAATCATAAGCATCATATTGCAATTAAAGAATCTGAACAAAAGAGATGATTACATGTTTCTGCTGTATTCCATGGGCTCAGTTTCCAATAAGAATAATTTCCACAAGCCAAAATTTAGTAATAGGTTGTGGTTTGGGCCTTGGTAGATAAAAGGCACAGAAGTAGTCATCTGAAATCCTTACAAGAAAACCTTAATGCCTGCTCTTCCAAAATAAACAACTAGCACAGACTGGAATTAGTAAGATGGTTGTGACATGACTGGTGGAGGGTTCTAGCGCTGTTCTTCAGTAGAGTAAAAAAATTATTGAAAATACTAACATTTTTTTAGCATTACCTAGACATGTGACACTTTTAAGAAAGAGCCTTCTCATTTCCACTCAAGTCTCTTTCAAGTTCTCTTCAAGAATATTTACAAATAAGTATTCAGATTTATTTCCATGGTTTGCTTCTTGTAAAGACTTGATCAAAGTGGAACTTCTGAAATCATTAAATTTTCAGTTAAATCATCACATTAGTGACTTCAATTTTAGCTTAGAAGATTTAGTATGCAGATTATGGAGGATATCACAAGAGACAGAGACTGCTGTGTTCAAACAGTACACTAAAAAGAAGTGGAACTACCCTCAATGAAGTTCTTTTAAATGGCTTTTTCTGCTCAGTGTTACAGGTTCTACATCTTTCGACCTTGATGGGGAATTCAATTTATGCTCTATTTTTCTTTACTTCTGAATTTCCTATTTCCTATCCAAATGATGAATTTCTCTAGTAAAGTGCTGTGGTAACAACCTATTAAGACAAACTGTGATAAGTTAGGAATGCAATAAGAAAACCCTTCCGTACCTTACTATTATGGCCGTTAACACGCGCTTGTTTTCCCTGCAGAGTTTTTCCGAGAACTTCTTGAGAATGCGGAAAGATCCTTAAATGACATGTTTGTCCGGACATATGGCATGCTGTACATGCAGAACTCTGAGGTGTTCCAGGACCTCTTCACAGAGCTGAAGCGTTATTACACAGGAGGCAACGTCAACTTGGAGGAAATGCTGAACGACTTCTGGGCTCGGCTGCTGGAGCGGATGTTCCAGCTTATAAACCCCCAGTACCACTTCAGTGAGGACTACCTGGAGTGTGTGAGCAAGTACACAGACCAGCTGAAGCCGTTTGGAGATGTCCCCAGGAAGCTGAAGGTTCAAGTGACTAGAGCGTTCATTGCTGCACGGACCTTTGTTCAGGGGCTGACAGTAGGCAGAGAGGTTGCGAACAGAGTATCCAAGGTAATCTAAAATCAGGGTGGGGTTTTTTTTAGCTTGAATTTGTTCTAAACTTGCCAGATAATTGAAATCTGTCTGTGTGCTTTTTTTTTAGAGTATAAGGCAGTGTGTTTGGTTGGTTTTTATGTCTACCGATATACCCGTCCTAAGTTCATAAATAGGGGCAACGATTGTTTTCAGTTCCTTCTGGGGATATTAAGGCAATACTGACTGGAAGGCATTTCTCTGCTCTTAGGACACAATGAAATACCAATATACATCAATGTTATAGCATGGTAGTGATTGTCGTCTGTAATTCGAAACTGGCTACATATATAAAAGATGGGGATTAGATCAGAATTTAAATGTTTAAAGCGAATTTATTCTGCTGTTCATTAGGAAAGTACAGCCCTCACAGTATTCATTCATCATGCAGCTGGGTGATGGATTTTGTTAGAAATGTCTAGTCATGTTTCTGATGAGAAAATAGACAAACAGTGACACCTCTGGAGCTTGAGCTTTCCCAAAGGATAGTTTGTCTCACATTTATTTTAGGTTTAATTATTTATCTATGCAAATATTTATGACAATTATAATCCTTGAGGGTTTCACGTAATTAAAGAAAAAAACATGCACAAAAATAACCCATCTGGATACCACAAATGTGCCTGAATGACTTTCTCTTATACAGTATTTCAAAATCAGGTATATTTTTCTGAATAGGTGTTCCAGCTAGATACTTGTTCTGTGATCTTGCTGTTTCACAGTCCTCATAGTGTGTTTGGACCTTGAATTCTGAAATACTCTCATGAGATCCACTGTGAAATACTCAAAAACTTCTGAACAATAAGTGCATGGATGATTTTGATGCTTGGCCCATCCAGTACTTTCTCACATTTACAAAGCCTAAGCCATTCCTCTGCCTCAAGAGGATTGTCTGATTTGCTTCATTTAAATCACAGTCAGAAGATGAGGTAGAGCCGATACATTGTGCAGTAGATTGCAACTCAAGCACTCAACAAGATGGGGCTTTTAAACTTTATTTAACCTGTATTATGAGATATTTTGCAATTACAAATTGAGAAGCCATGGAGCCAGAGATGTAGTCAGGAAGGGAGAGCCTGATTTTATGTCTAGGAGACTGCATGGGAGAAAAAGGTCATTTTGCACTTAAAATTCAGTGGATGAGATATGTGATCCTTGTTAGTCAGCTAGAACCAAAGTCTCTTCCTCCAAGTGCCTTCCTGGGCTTCAGGGTTACCTTTCTTTGATTTCTGGCACTGTCAGTTCTTGCAGTCGTTCTGAACGGTGGCAGGGAATCGGCATGAAACCCCAGGCTGCCTAGTTTAGCTGGGGGCAGATGCAGCTTTTTAGCCTCCAAATGTGCAGAATGCATACATCTGCAGCCCCAGCTTTCCTCTGAAGAGCAATAATGTTCCCATGGGTCATGTTTTAAGTGAAAGTACAGAGCTCTGATGTCACTGTTGTCAGCAGGCATTAGGTCTTGCCAGATCAGACTGTAGAGAGTAAGATATGTAGTTCATGTAATAGATGTGTAATTTGTGAATCCCTCACAGATTAAGGTCTGAGTCGTCTGCTGAGATGTCACTTTCCCTGTGTATGTACATGACTGTACAGAATGTGCAGGTGTCTCCTCTCTCACATATGCAGGAAATGTTTTCATCTCGGCCTCTGGGCTTTGGGTACGTAAGCCCTTTCAAGAAAAGGCTTTATAACAAGTTCACTAAATGATCCTATGATCCTCTAATGAGAACTGCTAGCTCTGCAATCATAAAGTGGGTCTTTTTGCAGTGTCACTTGAAGATGGTAACAATAGCTCAATAGTGCTTCTGTTGTTTTCTTTTCTTCTTTTAACATGAAAGAAACACTTGAAATCGTCGTTAAAAGGGCTCAGTGGGTGGTGCAAGACACAATACAGATTGTGTGCTTTATGGACGCATAGTGATAGTCCATTAGACTACATCTAGAATACTGTGTTCAGTTTTTGGCCCTTCTCATACAAGAAAGACATAGATAAACTGAAGCAAGTTCAGTGAAGTCTGCCATCATGATCTGGACTGGATTACTTGTCCTGTGAAGAGAGCCTGTGGGACTGGGGCTTCTTCATCCTGGAGAAGAGGGTGTTTCAAGGGCACTTAGTAGTTGCTCCTGGTGCCTCTGGGGAGGTCATTAAAGACATGCAGCAAAGCTCTTCACAGTGGGGCATGGTATGATATGATGAGCATGAGTTGAAGCATTTCCTCTTGTCCTATCATAGCAGGCCCTAATAAAAATCCCATCCCCATCTTTCTGATAAATGCCCTTTAAGTACTAGAAGGTTGCTAGTAAGATCTGCCTGGAGCTTCTCTTCTCCAGGCTGAACCACCCCAAATTCCTCAGCCATGTCTTCATAGGAGAGGTGCTCCAGCCCTTTGACCATTTTTGTGGCCCTTCTCTGGACCCAGTACAACAAGTCCACGTCTTTCCTGTGACGCTGAGAATTCCAGAGCTAAATGTATTAATCCAGGTGGAGTCTTCTGAGAGCCGAGTATAGGTGACCTGCTGGTAACCTTTCTTTAGGAACATTATCCTATGATCCTATTAAAAAAATAATAAAATGAACATTTTTGCTTAAATGTAGAATATGCTTTGGTTGCATGACCATCTTTGGTATTAAAATTTCAGTGGCTATATTCATACCCGCAGCATATGCAAAACAATTGCTGGCCTTAGGGACTTTTTGTTACATCCAGCCTGGTGAGGCAGATATGAAGAACCCCAAGTATCACCAAATATTCAAGACTAATAATTGTCCTGTGGAAAGGCTGTGGTTACTCTGAGAATGAATATTTCATTGACATATCATAACTGTGGACTTTTATGCTGGTTTATCTACTGTAGAAAATGACAAATCCTTTTCTTTAAACATAATTTTAAAAGACTACAACCATTTCTTAGAGTTAGCACATAACTGCAGCCAAAAATGAGGCAGGTAAACATCTTTTGTTGCTATTTTGAAAGTCATCCAAATTCAGCACAGATTTCTTTCTCATTGTACTCTAATATTGAGAGATTCTATGATAAGGATGCCACATCTGGGTAAGTCAAGGGAAATGAATAAAGACAGAAAATGAAAAGAAGAACTGTTGCAGTTCTTCTACAGAATCCTTTGTCCATTGTCTGCACTGTCTGGGAACAGAGGAGGATCTTCTACCTGCAACATCACAAGCTTAAAAGATTTTTTGCTTTCTATTTGTGGACCCATTATTTCACTGAACTGCCACTGACAGAAAAATGTTGAGCCTACGCCTTAAACACCGTGAGAAAGAGAGTGACTAATGAGAAACAACGAAGTTGGTAACAACATCTCCTTCAGGCCTTTACTGTCTCATCGTCTTCTAGGCCATTTCTGTAGAGGAGTTGGTGGGTCACACACAAAGGATTTGTTCCCTCTCTAATGTCAGGGACATATCCTTCCTAAAGATTTCTCCTCAGAGAGGTTGTATTGTCTGAAAACAATGCAGTCAGTGTATTTCTTGCAAAGAAGCTACGCTTCCTTTTTTTTGATGAAGCATGCACTCAAGCACACTCAAAGTAGGCAAAACATATTGCAAACATTTTCCTCTTACAATAGGATTTTGCAGTTTTGCAAGTTGCTTGTCAGTGAGATTATAACTTAGTAAGTCACATTTAGATAAATGAGGAGGGAGGATGGTTAGGTCATCTTATTTTTGTATTTTTTTTCTAATGTTATATTTCAATTGTAAGCAGATGTAGTTGCTTCCATCTGCCTGAAGTTTTATTACGCTGTTTTACTTGAACAGTATTTTCATGATCTCTAAGTCTAATTACAGTTTTTAATCTTCAGAGATTTTTAAATCTTTTTATTTCTCATTCTAACGCATTAAATGTGTCAGTGCTATGTTGCTATGCTGCTTAAATCTCCACTCAATGCAGTATATTTCCACTGGTTTGAATGGAGCAGCTTGCTAAATTCTATATATATTCTAGAAAGCTGTCGAGGCATATGAGCAAAAAGTAATTATTTCTTAAAGTGAGAAGATTAATTCTTAATTTAAACCAATTTATTTATTAATAGAGAAGAATTCCTGAAATATCTCAAGTTGGAAGGGACCTGTAATGATCATTGAATCCAACTCCCTGCTGACAGCGGGACTAGCTAAAAATAAATCATATGACTAAAAGCTTTATCCAGATGCTCCTTGAACTCTGACAGGCTTCGTTCCATGACCTCTTTCCTGAGGAGACTGCTCCAGTTACCAGCCACCCTCTCAGTGAAGAACCTTTTCCTAATGTCCAATCTGAACTTGCCCTGATGCGCCTTCAATACATGGTATTCAATATGCAACATCAGAACTGCCATTTTGGGTATGTCAAAGGTCTGTTTAGTTGACTTTTACCTCAGCGGCAGTAGTTTAAAGGTCAGTATAGGAGCAGAGCTTCTCAACTAGTGTACTTTCTTAAGCTGTAGGTAGTAGATGCTTATGGAGTTTTTGAACTACAGTTCCAGAAATAATTAATATATTTTTCTACGACCTGTTTTTCCAGTANAAGGTCTGTTTAGTTGACTTTTACCTCAGCGGCAGTAGTTTAAAGGTCAGTATAGGAGCAGATCTACACAACTAGTGTACTTTCTTAAGCTGTAGGTAGTAGATGCTTATGGAGTTTTTGAACTACAGTTCAAAACTGTAAGTTTTGTAACTACAAAACTCTGTAGTTTGTAACTACAGTTCCAGAAATAATTAATATATTTTTCTACTACCTGTTTTTCCAGTACTTTGTTAGATTCTAAAAGCCTGGCTTTTCTGCTTTGAAACCATTTGGTAAAAAAAAAAAAAAAAAAAAAAAAAAATTCTGTACTTCCTTATTCCTCTGTAAAAATACAGCATATTAACATGTTATTGTTATTAAATTTACTTGGTTTTTATCAACTTTTTTCCTAGATAAAATAAATAAACTGAACGAGAACAAAAAACCAAGCCTTCCTGACAAGCTGTGATTTAGTATCTAATGTTAAGCTGGAGAGCTGCCGAAAATATTTCTGAAGTTGCTCCTAGCTGTGATTACCAATAATGTGATAGAAAAGACATACGCATACTTTTCCTGTTTATCTTTTACTATGTCTGAACTCTGGACACTTAGTGAGAAAATAATGCTAAGTTATTATATCTGACTCTAAACAAAGCATTCTCAGTTATCGTAATACTCCCTTTGAACTGTCACTGAGTGGCAGAGGGTGTAAGCAGAAAAATACATGGGGAATTAAAATTTTTAAACAGGAGGGTCGATATGACTTTGCAGGAGCATATGATTCCTGAAATAGTTTTCCCAAATATATTAATAGCTGAATTATAACAATTGTAAAGCTAATTGTAATGGGGTTTTTTTTTCATTAAATAAGGAAGAATTCTGGACCAAACATGGCATGTGTAAAACAGAATCAGTTCCCAAGGAAAGAATGAGTGAAGCTAAGGGTATTTCAAAATTGCCAAAAATATTGTACTAGTTGATAAGGGCAATACCCTAACATGGGTCTTATCCCATCAGGTTGGCGTTCCAGTCAAAGGAAATATTTCCTGGAAATATTTTCTTTCCATATACTTTTAATGGAAAGCTATAGAAAACAGGAGAAAACAAAAGAAAAAAGCACATTTTTTTTCTGTTTCATGAGCCTAACTTCTCAGTTCTGACTTGTGCTGATTCCATGTGTTAACCTGAGTGAATTCACATTGAGAACATGTGAGTTTACTAGGAAAACACAAATAACGGAGTACAAATGATGGAGTACAAAACACAAATGATGTCCGAAAGCACAACCATTAGCCAGCTGTCCATTACCCCAGTGCTGCCCAGAGCTCTGACTCCATGCCAGGCAGACAGTTACATCTTCACTGGCTCTTGCAGTAAATCTGGCTCCCTAGGGACAGCAAGTGTGTACAGAATACTTTTATTTACAGAGATCTAGGAGTTTAGTTATTGTTGGCTAGTTTTGCTTTTCTCTAAGATTGGCCGTTTTGTGGTTTGGGTTTTTTTTGCCTGAATTTGAGCACTTTCTTCCCATTGTATACTGGGATAAGGACAAGAAGAATTGTTCTGAGTTTGGGTTTGACTTTCACACTTGAAAATTCATGCTACTGGCAACCAAAGTAGTTTTTATACCAGGAGTAAAGTGAAGCTTAGCTCAGGGGCATCATTAAGAGCAGTTAGCGATTTTGTTAGTGGCATAAACATCAAAGATTTGTGACCCAGCCACTAAGAACTTATTTCATTAATGCATTTAAATATTAATTATCATTTATTACAAAATAAAAAGAGGCTGTTACAATACTTTTCTCATTGCGTGGCATAGGCTGTATATCTCCTTCTTTTTAAACCAATTAAAACCATTCATCCCCTGAATATTATTAAATTATGTTAATATCAGACTTCTTATTAGGAACCTGGTGATATATGAGCAAAGTGAAATAAATTCAGTAATACAATTATAAGGTTAAACCCAAGATTAGTAGTGAAAAGCAGTCTCTAGTAATTGCCCGTGATTACTTCTACTTGCAGAATGCCAGGCCACTGCTTTTCTAATACGCTGAATCAATATTCTTACAAACTCCTCTTTTCATGGTTTATAAATAAACATCCAGCATTTTGTGAGAGGCATAAATAAAGGCCAATATCGAATGACACAGTGATTCAGAATGTAATTATTACGGGGGGGAGGGAATATGACATGGTGATAAGTCAGGTAATTAAAAGCCAAAACAAATTGTACTTTAAGCCTGGAAAATGTGATTTGCAGGGTGTGACAGATAAAGAGCTATGTGTCCTGTATATTTTAACTTCATTGGCTGAAGAGATTTGGCTTGTTAAAGCCATAGAGGGAAAGGAAATCTAAAAAGACAATAGTTTTCAGTAAACTTTAATCCTCAGTTCAAACTGTTGGTTTAGGAACAGCCCAGCTGAGCAAGCATAGCTTTTATGATTGCATCTCCGTCTGTTGTTTTAAGGCATTTTCAGTTGTTCATTCTTTGAGTTTTCATTGAGTTAATATGTATTTACAAGAACTGGATCACACTGTGACATGAATGGGGCCACATTCATTTTTCCTCTTCCTCTCCCTTGGTGTTCCTCAGGTGAGGAGTCCAGGGATTATCCACCAGGGGAGTTTCAGAGCTCTAAGGTGTCTGTGGCACAAAAGCAGGAGTGAATTGTATCCACACTTGAGTTCTTTCTGGGAAGTATCCTTTGAATTGAGGTTCTTCAGCTGTGCTGAATAGCTTTCCTCCTTTTTTGGAAAGAAAAGGCACATAAACTGATCTAGTTAATTGCACACATTTCATGGAAAAATAAAACAGATGCCTTCCAGATATCCCAGACATAGTGCAGGTGCACTGATCTATTTTCCACTTTGTGTGCACTGGAATCATCAGATGTTCCAGAAGAGCAGTTCAGGAGAAAAGGCCTCAAATGAAACAGCAGCTTCAACAAAAGGAAAAATGCAGTAGGAGGTCTACAGAAGCTGTCTATGTCCTAGCCATGAGAATTGTCAGATATAATCTAGCCTGGCCTCACCATTTCATAGGTCTTTAAATATCATGCAGCTACCTTGGTTTTGAACGTAATAACCCAAGTTTAACTGAGCCATGTTGCTCAGTAAGACAGTCAGTCTTGCTGAGTATCCCTCTAGGTAGGTCTGCTGTTTGCATTTATTCCTACTGTGTGCCACTTCACATCTCAGAATCTGAAGCAGTCCTGTCTTTTTAGATTTTTCGTATCATTCATAAACAGAGATCTTCTGATTACAGTTCTTTTGCTCAGTTTGTGTTTTGGGTTTTGCTCAATGCCTATTGCATAGCAAATACCCTTTAGTTCAGCTTTGCATGAAACTTCTAACTATAAATTAAGAACTGTAATGAGAGTATTTTAGTTTAACAACATTATTAAACACTGTCATGACCCATTAGAAAATTAATTATTTTAATCAAGGCTTTGTGTAGGATTGCTGAAATGCACATTTTACACGCAATCCTTCAAAATTCTCACACCAGATGTATTTACCACCTACAAAGGATGTTGATATGACATCTGCAGAAACTATATTTAAAAAAATATAGAACTTTTTCAGAGGCATTCCTAGAAAAAAAGATGTATCCTAATGCATATCATGATACACGGTCAAGTCATGATAAAAATAATGGTGAAGAAGCAAAGCTCATCTAGGAGCTTGCTGACCCTGCTAGATTTAGAAATTCTGTAATTAATCTTTACAGCAGGTTTTAAATTTTTGCTGTTTTAGCACAGGAGAGTGAAAGAAAATTCAAGGAATCAAATGGAAATAAGAAGGAGATTAAAAAGTCTGCAGGTTAAGCAATGCAGGGAGATCTAGATCATCTTGCAACTTGCTGACTTTTTAGAATGACTTTTTACAGATTGTCTTAATTCTAATGTCTAATTTTGAAGACAGCCTATGGAAGCACTGTTTTTCAATCATGATTTGAGAAAAGCAATTAATTTGATTTCTCATGTGAGCCAGAAGCAGAAAAAAAAATTCTAATAGGTTATTTGGCCTTCAGGTTTCTGTGGAAAACATTAGCCAAGAAAGTATCTGATTTACCTAAAATGCATCAGGAATACTAACTGGAATTTAAATTCATATCTGCTTAAGTGTTGCAGTCAACAAAGTCATCAGCAAAATATTGAAGAAGTCAGCTTTCTTCAAGACTTTCAAATAATGAAGTCAGAAATCAACAATGAGGATCTAAGTTCAATTCTCAGTTATTTAGGGGTCAGTTACAATTGGCTTCATTGTCTTCTTAAGTCTTGCATCTCAAAATATATCTCAGACAAAAATAAAATAGATGGTGTGGGTATAGGAATACAAAATGAAGAACTTAATTGTCAGGAAAATAATTCTGGTCACCTATAAAATTTTAAACTTATCCACATGCTCCAGCATCTGATTCTTGTGGGAGTTTTTTATGATGCAAGCTATAAGAGTTTTTTCCATAATCTTTTCTGGAAAAGATAAAATGTCGCTTTCATTCAGTCCACATGTTTAAGAACATCATTGCTCTTGTTTCTTCTTCTCTTTTCCTTCTTCTCCTTTTGTTTTATTTTTTAAGCCCTTAGGAAGAACTGAGTTCTTGAGTAAAAATTTAATGTACCAGACCAAACTGGGGAAAAGTAAAGCTTTGAATAAGATAGGAGGATTTAGCTGACCTCAGCTGCACACCTGTCACCTTTAAGTGACCAAGAGCAGAAATTAAGAATATAGAGTGAAGATTTTAATGCAAGACGTGCCTGCTTGTCCTTCATAAAGCTTTGGCATCCTTTGCCCACTGGCGTAAAAGATTTTGCAGTTGCCCAACACCTCAGTGCAGTTTTAGCCTGCAAACAACATTCCCGTTCTTGAAAATGGTTTTTCTTTTAAAACTGCCAGAGGTGTTTTGATATTTTGGTCTGTCCCAATGCTATGCAAGTTGGACTTCCGGTCTTCGATTTTTAAAGGTTTAGCAATTTTATATGAAAACACCCATGAAGAAATTACTGTATTTCTTCAGGAAGCACATACAGGCTCTCCACTTCACCCCCACTTATGTGATCTTCAGTATCATCAAGCGACAGAATTACATCTACACTTGCCTATTGTGTTCTTCATCCCACAGTTCTTTCATTCATGTTCATGTGTTGGCTTTATCTGTGGATCCAGAAGCAAGTGTGTATAAGGCAATCTCTGGCAAGCTGACAAAGCTGAGCAGGGCTAGGGCACTCTAATTCGCGTTTCCTGAGTAAGCTCTCTGCATACTGAGTTGTTACGCAGAATCATCAGCAGCTCTCTCCACAGAGAAGACACCAATCAAATTGTCCTGTTTTAAATTGAGGTTTTATGCTTCTAATTGGTAGAGAGAAGCCTGAGCAGCCAAAGACATTATCTGAATTTCACAGAAGTAACCTTAAGTGTTTAAGTACAAGAAAGCAAGAAATGATGAACTGTGTTATTCCCTCCAGCAATTTGCAGACTCAGCAGTATCACCACTCTCAGTTGATGTTATGGAACTCCAAGTCAGCTGTTATGAACCCTGTTTTTAAGACACGTCCCAAAACAAGTGAGTGCATATGGATCGAAGTGCTTGGTCGTCTCTGTCTGGGGAGTGCAATAATTGACCTGCTTTGGTCTATGGCATCCAAGCTGCATTAGCTCAAACCAGCTCAAGCCTAGGAGCCATGCAAACATATATGGACAAGCTGCTCGGCTCAGCTGCCGTCTTCTTTTAGGTCTAAGGTCTTCTGTGGGAATTAGATTGGATCTGGCCACAATGCCTTTTATACCTGCCTATTTCCTAGTCAGTGAAGGAACTGTTAGAGGTATTTATTTGTCTGATTTCTTCAGGCTAAATCTATATCTTGTTGTTGCTGGCTTTACTTGATTATATTAATATTAGAGTGCCACTCAATCCATTGTTTATTTGAAACAACTATTTAATTTTGTGTGCTACTGTGCAAAGGATAACACGAATGGGAAAAAAAAATCAGTTTTCTTCCAATCTAAGTATTAGTTTTGAATTTGCACTGACATTTTCTTTGAATAGGTGGTGGCTACTTTAATACTTAGTTTGAAACCCAGCAGAGAGACAGCTCAAGGCACACTGCTGCCTTTGGTCCTCGAGATCTTAAGGTAAAGTTCAAGGGAAACTGCTGCCACATAGAGTAGAGGAAGACAGAACCAAAATATGTTCAGAAAGCACCTGGAAACCTACCCATCATGAGTAAGGTTTTGTAGGAAAAATAAGCACCTGTGTATCTTTCATCATCGCACATCTATTTGTAAGGAACGGTGCACATCTGCTTTTCAAGGACAATGTATAGAAACCAAAACACAGGACAAACTGCTGTCAGAACCTTTCACACTGGTCCTCAAAACTGAAGTTCTTTCATGAGCCTTCAGAATGTTTCATGGCCATAAGTGCAAAGTTTAAGAAATCTCTTAATTCAACACTGCATTTTTATTGTTACATAATTGTATATATCATCAACATTTAAAACTGTACCAGAATATGCCAAATGTAAATGAATGCAATTCAGTTTTTCACTTAAATCAGAGTTAAAATTTTGGGTGAAGAATGTTTGCAGATTTATTTATACTCTGCAGTCTCCAAAGTTAACAGAGGAAACTGGCTGCCAGTCTCTACCACTATGCAAATACTTTTTCTTCCATACAGTTACATAAATATATTAAAAAAATTATAGGAGTGTGAAAAAATGTTAGGAGTGTGAAATAATAATTTATACAATAAATTTTATTCAAAATAAGGAAAGGGGGAGAGGGGCAGGGAGCCAGAGAGTGAAAAGTTAATACGAAAATGGCTCAATTGTCTTATTTTTATCCTGACCCCAAAGAAAGCATCCTATGGCCATATCATATTTTCAGTCTGATTCTCCAAAACTGTTTCTGAGAGAAATGTCTTCTAGACTTAGACTAGTACTGAAGAACTGTGAATATACATATATTCCTATAGTGCATATTTTTATATGTAAAAGTCTGTTCTCTATTTAAGATTCAGTCTGTGCCTCCTGCTCTTCCTCGCACTTTCATTCCTTTTGACTGAATCAGTAAAAAGTACCTTAGCCATTGACTTCAGTCTGAACTTGATTAGGGTCTGGTTGTTGAGATTTATATAAAATCAGGTTGAAAACAAAGGTTTTAAGTCAAAGGTCTTTACAGGGAGACTGGAGAACTTACTGATGGAAACATTGCTGAGGAAATTTGGGTAGAGTAAGAGATTTTCAGCCGAGAAATGACCGTTTAAAGGCATAAGAACAGCACTGCACATAAACACAGATAAAATGTTTATAGACTATCTGTATGCAGTATAATTGACATAAAATCATCATGGGTGGAATTTCACACGTGTGATATTTTAGTTTAACACACTGTGGAAGTTTAATACCTTTCTGAAGCTTATAGCCTTACCTGCCACCGGGAGCGTGCCTCAAACAGGGGAGCACAGTGTTCACAGTTTCTAAGGGCAATTCCTGTGGTTGCCAGTGAACTGGATATGGGCTTGCAGTGTGCCCAGGTGGCCAAGAAGGCCAATGGCATCCTGGCTTATATCAACAATAGCGCAGCCAGCAGGACCAGGGCAGTGATTGTGCCTCTGTCCTCAGCAGTGCTGAGGCCACACCTCAAATCCTGTGTCCAGTTTCGGCCCCTCACTGCAGGAAGGACACTGAGGTGCTGAAGTGAGTCCAGAGAAGAGCAATGAAGCTGGTGAAGGGTCTGGAGCACAAGTCCCATGAGGAGCAGCTAAGGGAGCTGGAGTTGTTTAGCCTGGAGAAAAGGAGGCTAGAGAGGGACCTTATTGCTCTCTACAACCACCTGAAAGGAGGCTGTAGCCTCCTTGGTGGGGTGGGGGTCAGTCAGTCTCTTCTTCCAAGTAAGAAGCAATGAGATGACAGGAAATGTCCTCAAGTTGCACAAGGGAAAGTTTAGATTGGATATTAGGAAAAAACTTCTTAATGGAGAGGATTATAAAGCATTAAGACAGACTGCCTAGGGAAGTGGTTCAGTCACCACGTGTAGATGTGGCACTCAGGCACATGGTTTACTGGTGGATTTGGCAGTGTTAATTTAATGTTGGAGTCAGTATCTTAAAGGTCTTTTACAACCTAAACAGTTCTATGGTTCTATCACTCTATACACAAACACCCCTCAAAAAATTAATAAGCCTTAACTGATATATTGTATTAATAGTGCTGATGTTGTGAGGTAGAACTTATGTAGTGGGGTGTATAAAGGACTAAGTTATTCTTCCTGCTGACTAAGATATAACATGGAAGAGATTGTCACTTAGCGGGAGAAAGAAACATGTTAACTAAATGTATTGAATTATTTTCTTTTTTAGCTATCAGAAGTATTTTCCTGGTGACCGTGTATTGGTCTTTAGTAGAAGGAGTAAGTGCCTATCAAGGAAAGATTAGATTTCTGCAGAGTGATTGAGCTTATTGCTTAATCAAGTGATGATCCATTTCAGCACTTGCTTCTCTTGTCTTGTCTTCACATTCCTGCGTGCACACACACACACACACGCACACACACACACGCAGATTCCCAGGTGCCATGTTGGCAGCTAAAGTAGTGGGAGAACTTGCTGTGTTGTAGGAGAGGTGAACTGGATGATCTTCCTTTGCACAAACTTGTAGCTGTTGAGGTTCGGTCACCTGTGTTTATGATCAAATATATTTCAGAATACTAATAGAAAGAGAAGACTAGAGTGTATATAAGCCTATGAGCACCCAAACTATCTGCAGATAATGGCACACAAATGTTGCTATTTGAGTTTGTAATGGCTGTGTTATTACCACCTGATAGGTATTTATGTATATATCATGAAATGTTGATATATTTATACATAGATCACAGAAAGCACTACTTGGTCCAGTGTCTTTGAAGGCAGTTTTAATACAGAGGAAAACATACAGTCAATAAGTACAGAAAATTATTTTAGGTTTTCTGCACTAGGTAGATTTTACTTTTTGTAGCTTTATTTGTGCCTTTTTGGATCAAAGCTGAAGCACTGATCAGAGTCACATTGTCTTCGTCATTTTTATCAGTGACTATGAACTCAATTATGCTTTGCTGTCAAGTTAACATCCTTTAAAAACAGCGAGAATAAACAAATGCATTCTAATGGAACCATTTTTCACTATTATTTTTTCACCTAAATGTATCTGCAGCATGATCCAAAAAGCTTCAGAAGTAAAATGTTTCCTAAATGCTCTAACATACTCAAATATAATAATGCGTTTAATGTGAAAGTGGCAAATGGACAGGGGTTGAGAAGAATGGAAGTTTTGGCAGATGAAAATGCTTATGAATGTGTTTATTAGCAAGAAAAGTTAAGGGCTTATAATTCAGAGAGTATTATATGAGTTGAGAAGTTGCTAAGAAGCATAAAGCTTGATGGGGAAAAAGAAAGATGTTCTTGGAAGCTAAGATCGAGCATAATATTTAATAGCCAGAAATTTATATCACCTAGGGTAGGCACTTATCTGAGGTAACTAAGTTAAAAATAGGGTGACCTGATACTGTTTCTATGATCTCTGCAGAAAACTAGGCATCTCCACGGGAAAATCACATCTTGTGCAGGTTCAGTCGTGTTCTAGAGTGGACAGTCTCTCACCAGCAAAGGAGAGGGAACAGAGAACTACTAGAGGCCATTTAGTGCATGGACCGGCCTTTAACTATTCCAAGGTAAAACTGCCTGATAATATGGGCATCCCATGAACTTAACGAAGCTTCCTCTACATGCCAAGATGGGAATTGCCTAAGGTGTTTTCCGTTTGTCATGGAAGTCTTAAATTCTTTCCTTTCCTTTTGGTCAACTGTAGAAAACACACCTGTGCATTTTATTTGTGATTTTTTTTTTTTTCAATAGACTTCTAGTTCATGTTTTTAAATGACTCTGTAAGTTGATATTTATTTATTATGCTTAGGATTTTGTTAGAGGAGTCAAGAATAGCGTTCACACACTTCTTAAGAGCCCAGAAGGTTAGCTTTTGCCTCACATATAGATCTGTAGTAGTTATTGTTACCAAAATTAATATAATTAAACTCAAAATTATGGTTTCTTTTTTTATAAACCCTATTCATACAAGTATTCAGTATCTCAGTGACCAGAAGTTAACTTTGCAGATGACGGATAAAGATTAAATAAGACAGAATCAGCCTTAATTTCTTTATATGTAAAGTGTGGTGCTTCATAATTAACTTAGAAAGTGGGACTGCTGTGGAAATGAAATGGAAAATGTCCTCTTTAATCTGTTGCTCCAGGTGTATGTAGGTTATTCATTACTGGAATAAGGAACCCTTGTAAATTAAAGAATAGGTGACATGACAAAAGAGGAGAGGAAGTCTGAGGTTTATAAAGCTCAGCTGCTGTGCATATTTGTGACAGAATTGCAATTTGATTTTCTTAGCAATCATTATGGAAAAGAATGTCTAAACTGGTGAAATTAAAGCAGAACTACAAATGTAATAGGCAAAAAACTTAAAACTGTTGGTTAGTACCTTCGGAGATGAGAAATGCCTGATTATAGAATCTTTTTCAGCATTAATATTATTGACTTACTCTTTCCCAAAGACAGGAATCTATATCCTAGGACATAACTAATTTTGTTCTGATTGCTGTCAAAAGTATTTCCTGATTTTTCGGCATGAGGTAAAGGGAGGATTTTTGAGCCATAACCTCAAAAGAAAGAGTGGTCAGAGAGCAATAACAGCAGGAAAAAGTGAAAATCTCACTTCTCCATCTCTTTACTGTGAATGAAGTGCGTCAGAAATAGACTTTGGCATGTATCAGCCATAAAGTAGCCAAGAACTGCCCTTGTAAATATTCAAATGGTAGTATTTGCTGCTGGTAAGATCTGAAAACAGGTGTAATTTGAACTATTTGTAAGAGCATTTTTTCTCTAAGTGTAAGATTCTTTCAAGCAAATGTGCACACTAAAAAAAAAAATTATGCAGATAAATTAAGTTACTTGAATATCAGTACATTTCTGATTTTGTCTTTTCCAAATACTTATGCTCCATTTAGCTGGGTGTATTTGCCTTTGAATATTGTTCACTTTGAGGAGAGTAGTTGTTTTTCACCCTGGGACCATAATTTCTTTTTGGTGTTTCTTTTGCTTTGGTTTTGGGTTGGGTTTTTGGTTGTTTGTTTTTATAAGAGTTGATAGATTGTTGGGTTTTCCTTTTTTACAGAACATGAAATTAACCTGGCAAAGGAGTTACTGCCTCAGTAAATATGAACAGCCATTTTTGGGATGTGCTTGAAGTTTTAATGGGTCTCATCTCAAGGCATGTGGTTCACCTAATGAGAGAATTGGCTTCAGATTGTTCCATAAACTGTATTCTGGCTTAGTCAGAAAGGTGTAAACTAATTTACTGTGGGGGAAATCTCTTTTGCCTCAGGAAGCTGTGGAGGTGGTAGGCTGGAATTTCAGCCCCCATTTCGTGGTGTTCGAAAGGGAGCTGTAGTTGGAGGTAACAGCCTGCACTAGCTTGGCCATACTGTGAGAGGGAAGAATCTCTGTTTGATCATGTAGTCTCATCTCTGCACCTTATCAGTCACCCTAGTTCGTAATGTAGTGGACTAAAGAGTACCTAGAAAATTTTTCATCAGTCTGATAATATTGTATATGTCCAGTAACAGAGTTTGAATCATTTATTGAAGGGACTAAAACTTTACATTGCACCAAAACTTACTTTCTGAGCTAGACATTAATTACTATAATTGAAAGATTTCTTACCTCTTTGTTTTTATAACAAGGAAAAAAATGCATTCCTCTTTCTCATATACAGGTTTTACATGCTAGTTTTAGGGTATATTTTCAATCAAAGGAAAAAAAGATCTCAGCAACCTCACTAAGCTAGGAAACTGAGACTTGTAGTTGAAAGCTGACCTTAACTGACTTTTTTATTTTTGTAGAGATTTATCCAGAATTGCATTTCTCCAAACCTAGAGGCCCTTGGGTTAGCCCATCTAGTGTGGTTCATTAAGCGAAACTGTGTTACTTTATGTAATAGAATTTCAGGTGATCCTTGCTTTTGGTGAACCAAGGTACCTTATGTTTGGAGTGTATTTGTCATGGGCTTCTTCAAATAAGTAGTGAGAAGAGTAAAGCATCTCCAGAAAGCAGTTCTCATCTCCAGTCACATCAATTAACTTGAGGATGTTGCTCTCTTTCTTTATCAGCTAGAGAGAAGAAAATAACTCTTCTTTACATTCTTTATCTATATGCATGGCATTAGATGGGGAAAAAATCCAGTCTGTCGATATTAATGTGCAATATTGTATTTTGTACCTGTTAAGTTAGAGATTGTTAGGATTTTATCGTAGGTACTTACATTTAGCTGCTCCTTCTTAATTAAATGACCTAAATACAATTTTTAATGACATTTTATTCAGCATTTATTGGTTAGTCATTGTGGAAATTATTCTGAAAGGAGAACAGACCAAGGTAATGATTTTCTGTAGAAATCGGCTGCTTTAAAGGCAACAAATGTACAGTTTTATTGCAGTTAGTGTTCTGGTGTATTAATAGAGTTGACTGAATAATAAAAAATAGAGTGTTGAGTATGTTTGATTAAAAGTAGACCAATTTTCCTTTATGTAAATTAGTATTTCTGAAAATGCTCAGTTTTATAAATTGTAAATGAGTTAATCACAGTATTTATGTAGGGAACCTGCTGTTAGTTGGTCAGCACCTGAAGAATTTTGCTTCTACATGAGAGATCTAAATACATGGCTAACTAGTCAGGCATACAACTATCTAATTAAAATACACAGTTTGTAAATAAGTCAATTGTAAACATAATTTACTGAATTCTGGTTGCAAATGCTACTGCATAATGAGGCCATCAACACAAATAGAAAATTATCAGCATTAGAAAAACCTCCTGAATCTTATAACCTGTACAACTTGAAATGGTATTCCATGAGATATCCTGATTAGGGTTATGACATAGAGTTTGTATGTGGTTCTAGCCATGAAAGTTGTTTAGTAATATGTTTTGTGTTTTCATCATAGTCTGTAACTCACATTTTTCCTGTTGGTCCTCCACATACTAGATGACTCACACAGTAATTAAGTTGCTTTATTTTATTTTATTTTATTTTATTTTATTTTATGAAAGAACCTGATAAATAAATTTAGATGGCTTATTGACTGGAAGCTCAGTTACTTAACAGTCAGCAGTATGGATATAAATCATGTGGAGCAATGCTGCAGGTGAGTCGTGAAATAGATCAAGCTCAAGACATGAGTTTATGCAGCACTACTGCAGTACCTCACTTGTTGATCACGTTGGATGTGCTTAGATTTTATTCATCTTTTTACTGCTGGCTTTTGCTGTGTTCGTGGTTAACACTGCAATTAGCACAGAGGTCTTTGTAGCACTTACATTAAAAGCATAACATTAGCATGAGTGTTAAGTGTCCTGGGAATATAGTTCGTGTCTGTACAACTTAAGAATTTATATTGCTGGAAAGGTTTTTAAAACCCAACTTTAAAGAGTTATGTAAAAAGTTATGTAAGTACATAAAAGGCTATGTAAATTTGGTTGGCAGAAAAAGTCATGACTAGTAGGAACTGGAAACATGACTAAGGTTCGAATATCGGATCTATTGAAGTCTTTTTTTGATACCTAATATCCCATAATCAGTCACAGCATGTACTTCGAAATTTTTCTCAAGCAAATATGATTCGTGAATCCTGTGTTCTTTTACTATAGCATATCAGTGCTTGAGACACTTTTCTGCCATGAATATACGTGTATGAGCACTTGAAGATTGTGCCTTTTGCTGGATATGCTGGACACAGTGTTCTTCATGGGCTGCTCAGGGTACCTACAGTATTTCACCCTTTGGCAGAGTGAAGTGCCTGAAACCACCGCATCGTCCTCTCTTCTATTGTTCCTGTATCTCGTTTTGGCTTGGGTGCTTGGCACTGGCGTGCCGCTCTCTGAGAAAACAGTGTTCTTCGTACAGATGGGATGGCCTTGGCAGTGCGATATACTCTCACCACCTCAACCCACAGTTGACTGGCAGCTGTGTCCTGGAAAACTGGCATATTACCTTGCAAGGGGCATATTGCCAGCCATAGACAATCAGGCACCTCAGCAGCAAAATGATCACAAATGAATATCAGCTGTTAACGTTCAAGGACTGATTCCAAGTCATTTGGGTTGGCTAGAAGCATGAAGTCTTTATTCTCTTTATTGCCAAATGCAGAAGTCTCTATTGCACACTGCCTGCTGTCTTTCACATAAATAAGTCTGAATTGAAGAGTAATTCTCCATACAATATTTACAGCACAGATATCTGTGCTCCTTCATGAATAGATGGAGATAGGCAGTTTTCAGAAATATTTTGAACTGAAAAATCAGAAAATATATTGAAGATTTTTGGCTTTGATGTCTTATCTTACCCATGCTCCAAGAAGCAGTCTGTGGTCAGTAGTGAACTAGACTGTAATCAGAGTTAATAAATGAATGTTTCATACCACTATCTTTTCAGAACAAAATGTAGGACAGAAATGAATGATCTGAGTCTTGCCCATAGTCATGAGTGCAGACCATACCTTTCAGGAAATCAGACAGTGCAATGAAATAATGGAATGAAAAACATATATTAGGCAAACTTAGCTACCATTTAAAAATGTGGTTTTGATCTGAAAAATGTGTCAGGAGACATTTTGAATTATTTTTCTTCATAGATTTATTTATCATATTTTAATAGATTTCCTAAAATAAAATAGAAGGAGCTTTGAATTAGCAAACCTGGATGTTGAAATAAGCTCAGTTTGGCTCTTATGAAGATTTACTGAGCCAGGGTCCTTACATAGTGCTGTCTTGTCTCCAGCTGAATGGGACATTTGCAAGAAAGATTAGGATGCTGCACTGAATAGTTATGGACACTTAAAAGCAAGAATAAAATTGAATTCATTCTCTTATATTTCTGTGCAGTTTGTAGGGCTAAGAAGAGTGAAAAAGACTGGACTTTGATTTTTCTTACCAGACACTGAGCGTATATAGCTGGCTGGAATGCTAATACCATGATGACATTTTTGCATACTGTATTCTCAGACTAGAAATGAATTCTGATTTATCACACAGCTTTTAGGGCAATTTTATTTGACCTTTTCTAAATACTACCTCCATTTATCCGTGGGCAGCTGACAAAGTCTCTTTTCCCTGTGACATGGTATTTGTTAGAAAATATGAAAGTTGAGGTTGGTTTTAAATTACTGGCTTCACATAGTTTTATTATGAAAAAGACTAATGAAGTGCCCCCCTACCCCTATTGTTCAATATTGCTGGAACATTTTAATTGTGGGGTTTTTTTAGTTGCCTTACTTTTCCCAGGTACTTTTAGCCAGTCAGCCCAAGGTACATGGCTAAATAAAAAGGGATGGGGGGGTGAACCCTGCCTTCAAAGTGGCAAAAATTAACTCAAATTAACATGCCCCTGTCACCATGTGGAGTGAACAGTGTCTTAAATATTTATGCACAAACTAAATTTATTTTTTCTAACAGGGATGAGTAGCCTTGGATCCTGGGCGGGGGGGAAAGGTGGAGGGGGTGGGGAGGGAGGAATGGTATGTGCCAGTTTTCAGCACCTCTACATCCTTTCACAGCAAAATGTTATCATGATCATCATGTTGAATTTCAGCTGGGCTTTGTGTTGTAACTGCCAGCAGAGTAGTGGTACACAATAAGCTGGCTGCCAGCTGGGCTGAGAAAACTCACAGCAGGGTGGGCAAGTACACGAGAACCCCATGTGGAAGGACACAGCCAAAATATGGCTCTCATCCAGCCGCTCTGAGGATCTCTGGAGTGCAGTCTTTCCAGCTGCAGGTTTCTCACAAACACAGTGCAAACAGTATGAAATCTTTGGGCATTCCAGTCAGCAACAAAGTTACAAAAGGGAAAGAATATGCTGTCAGCACTGTGCTCACAGAGCATTGTAAGGTTATGAAAAATCAGGCTTAAAAATAGGACTGTAATTTTTTGAAAATAACTGAAATCTCAGTAGGTGGAGGTGTTCAAGTTTATGCCCCTTTGTTTTATAAAGTGAGCCCACATTACTAAGCTCACAAGGTGAACTCACTGTGAGAATTAGCATTTACTGTTTGCCAAGTTTTCTAGGCCTGTATTTCAGGGAGTGGCGATGGTGCTAATTGCAGGGAGTGGGGCTGTGCACCCAAGGAGATATGGGAGTGATATTGTGTGAAGGTACGTCTTCCACGTTCTGATGGGAAGGTTAAACATTCTCTGCTCCCATCATGATAAATCCTTGTCTGTCTGGACCACTGAGCCGCTCCTCCAGGAAAGACATCATGCCTATGAATAATTCTGGCAACATTTTAAAGCAAATTAGAGTATGACTTTATGGCATTTTCCACACTATCCTCACACAGAAAGGATTATAGATGTCAATTATTTTATCTTTTAGAGAGATGATATTCTCTGTACATTTCTTGATCCACTGCATAGATGGAAATGCTATTATGATGAGTTTACAAGACCTCTAAGGCTGATTAATTGCACATAAAATAGTAGTATGAGAGCATCCTGTTGAGAACAAAGAAACTATAAAATGATCCAGATGCAGCTGCATCTCAGCATTACTTCATATGCTGGCTGTTGAACATCTTGCAAATGCTGTTGACTCCTCTTGAATGCAGTTCTTGTTAACTGTACACTAATCCTATTTGTATTCAGTGGCTATGTAAATTTCTTTTTGTAGGGGTTTGGTTTTTTTTTATTTCCCTGGAAAATTGCACTCGTATACAAGAGATCCTGATGACGTTATTCATATGAGAAACCAATATATTACACACCGAGAGGCATGACAGTCAATGCAAAACAGTATTATGAATCTCAGGTGGATCTCTGAGACAATCTTATAGCTTAAAAGAAACAGAATAATCTCTTAATAAACTTATTCTCTGAATATAAAATTCAAAGCATATTTTATTGCTCTATCCAATGAGCATTCTATGGTTTTTTGTACTTGCTGTTCTGTTACTGTTTGTAACATGTGTCAGTATGTTGACTTTGTACATTAGTTCTGATCTAAAAAAAGACCTAAAAACCTACTCATCTTTAAATCTGAGGTACTACTTCAAAACTAAGAGCATCACTTAAATACTTTTCTAAATCAGGGCCAGAGTCTCCACGAATAAATTATAATTTGAATATTGAACTTGTAGAAATAGATTTTTTCCTTTTTAAAATGAATAAGATTTATTACTTTCACACAGTGTTTTTGGAGTGTTTCGCTACTATTTTGCAGAAAACACATTGAAAGAATAAGTATTTTTCTATAACCAGTGACTGATGGCTTCTAGCATGCAAGATGGCGTTGTTATCAGAAGTAATGTTAAATAATTAGTACTCAGAGAGTGCTGTCATGCTCGTTGTTATGGCAGATTTGTAACGATTAGAGATAAAATGTATTTTTTTTAATTATATAAATAGAAAGAAAAAAGATTGCTAAGTCTAAATTCCTCCTATTTTAAACCATAACATTTCTTTTTGAGAATAGTGTGCTCAAGAATTGGGACTACTATAATATTCACAATAAAATGATTGAAAATATACATTATTGAAATATGTAACCTGATGTTTTGTTAAAAATGAGATTTTCCTAGAGTTTGAGAGAAGGCTGCATCTCCCTAATGGAAGGTTTTGCTCTTTCATTGTGTCATGGTTTAGGAATGGTGTTACCCAATTTAGTGCTCCCACTAAAACCATGGTGCTGCTTTCTCCCTCTCCTTGTACCCCCTTCCCATTTTGGGTGGCTGGAGAAGAGAACTGGAGGCACAAAAAGCAAAGATTATGGGTTGAGATAGAACAATTTACTGGAAACAACAATGAGGTAAGAAAATGAATAGTAACAGCAACAATACTAATAACAGAAGTGTACAAAAGAGAGAGTGATTCACATGCACAGTGCTCACCTCGAAGCCCGACCTGACCTGACAACACCCACACTACCCTGACTGGAAGAGACCCCTTCTCCTGGGAAGAGGCTGCCTTCACCCCACCCTTGTCAGTTATTTGAGGTGGAATAGAATAACCTCTGTCCCCTAGCCATGCCCCCTCCTGGCTGCTACAAAAAATTAACTCTGTCCTGGTTGGAACCAGGGCACATTGCAGTCACAAAGTTAAGATTCCCTTTTGGATATTACACAGATGCCATTAAGGCTAAGAATATTAAGACAGGTAGAGATTTGAGTGGTTCGTTTTGAGACACCACTGAAATGGGTTTCCCTGCATACTGAAACTACTCAGTAGTTTCTAAAAATTAGGACTCTGAAGTGTTTGGGCATCTGGATCTTCTAATTGCACTAAATTACTAGAGGAGACAGAGGTGAGTTTTTTCTCTGGAATATGTAAACCTTACTTTAGGAAATTCCAAACTATCTTGAGTACAGCCATGCCTATAGTTCTGATCTGGATTTGTTTTACTAGGGCTTGCAAGCTGACCTGGTACTTTGGGAAGTTCTCTTTCTCCTCGTTTAGAAATTATTTACTTATTTACACCTAACAGTCTCAGAGCATTCTTCTCCCAGACCAGTTAGGTAACATAAGCACCACACTGGGGTGTTTTGAGAACCAGCAGCTTGGTGATTAGAGGGGGAGGATTTTAGAATAAAGCTGGTTTTGACTGATACGTCCTCTCTGGCTTCTTATTTTTTTTGTTTCTCTTACATCAAGCCAAGCTAAAAACATAGAATTCTTATTGATTATTTATGAATTTTTCTATTGATAAAAATCAGTCTGCTGCCCTTAGAAGAACAGAGTTGGATCTCTGTACAGAGGAACCTTATGACAGCATGGGTATAGTGAAAAAAACCCAGCTTTTAAGATGATTTTTTGTAGAAAATACAAAGAAAAATTGAGAAAGAGCTTAGGGGACTCCCTTCCTATGTGGAAAGTGCAGAAATTAGTGCTTTATTTCTGAAGAATAGCAGTTAGCAACTTCATGACTCAGAAAGATTGCTCTAGATGAAAAAGTATTGAGTATTGACAAAAAACCATTAATTGATCATTAAATAAAAGGATAAAATTGCTTGGATGTGAGCTGGTGTGGCTGGTCTGTATTTATGCCAGTCTGAAAAAGGTTTGAGCACGTCCTAGTTTGATTTGAAAAAGTGTTCCCAGTATCCATGTGTCCACAATCCAAGCAAGATACTGAAAGAGTGATGAAGACTCAGAAGAAGAATGAAGAATGTCATAATAATATTTAGAAGTAATTAAAATATGTCCCACAGGAAGAGAGTGAAGGAGTGAAGTCTATTTCTTTCGGGAAAAAAAAACTGCATAAAAGGTGGTTTAATAATGGATTTTACAGAGACAAGCGTGGAACAGCATTTTGATGATGGAAGAGGCTTTCTCTTAATTGACTAAGATACATAAAGATCCTCTGGCTGGAAGCTGAAACTACGCAAATTCAGGCTCTATTCACTACACACATTTTTAATTGCAAGGGTAATTATCCATAGAAACAGCTATTCAAAGGCTATGATGGCCTCCCTAGCACTTGAAGTTTTGAATATTAAATTGGATATTTTTTGAAATAGCTTTTTCAAAAAGCTCTGCTGTGTTTTTAACCTAGTTATTTTTTGGCTATGTTTTGCTGGTCTTGACATCAGATGGCTGCAATGGCCCCTTCTGGGTTTAAAATTCTACCAATATAAAGGGAAAATACTGAACTTTAATAAGTGAAAACTTAGTCTGATCCATCTAATTTGCTGAATAGTATGGCCCCACGTAGGGCACCTAGATAAGACACCACAGGATAGGTTCAGTGAGGGAAATTTGTCTTGAAGTAATTTTTGTAGCATTTTGATCCTATGCTCGAGAGAACTGAAAGACCCTCACAGAATAATTTAACACATTATACAGTAGAAGGTATGTAAGCTGCGTAGACTGCCTGATATTATTATTAATAATAGAAACACATAATGTGTTGTGTTGAAAAGTACCTTAAAGATGATGTAGTTCCAACACTCCTGCCATAGGCAAGGACACGTTCTACTGCACCAAGTTGCTCAAAGCCCCATCCAGCCTGGCCTTGAACACTTCCAGGCATAGGGTATCCACAGCTTCTTTGGGCAACCAGTACCTCATGACCCTCAAAATAAAGAATTTCTTCCTAATATCTAATATAGCCCTACTTTAGTTCAGTTTAATGCCATTCCCTCTTGTCCTGTCACTGCTTGCCTGGATGAAAAGTGCCTCTTCATTTTTCTTTTAAGCCCCCTTTAGGTCTGCCCTAAGATCTTCCCAGAGCCTGCTGCTTTTAAGCCCCCTGAAGGCTGCCCTAAGATCTTCCCAGAGCCTGCTTTTCTCCTGTCTGAACAATCCCAACTCTCTCAACTCTATTAATGCTGATACTCTGTAATTTTATAACATATATAAGACCTCAGTCCTAGACTACAGACCCCATGTGCTGGGTACTATACAAATGCAGATTTTCATTTCACAAACTCTGTGTGAAGGTACAGATCTTCATCTTGCTTTGTCTGCATACCTATGCCAGGACAAGCCATGTCTCTTCAAACCAAAGCCTGTGCCTCATATTGTTTCTAACTCAGGGATATTGTTTTCCATCCAGGCTAAGTGGGTTTTAACAGCTGTGCCATGGCTCATGAAATAAAAAATCCCTTCCTACTGCTTTTAATTTCATAATGTGAAATAGTTCTTTAGATCATGGAGGACATAATCTCCAAGACCTCATCTCCAGGGTAAGCCTGGTGATAAGATGTAGGGCCTTCCTGTTTACTGAACAGGAGCTGTGGAGCTGTACTGCAGACTATAACCTGGATTTATGCAGCAGAATACCCTGCTGGGAGCTTCAAAGCATGCACAGGTTTGGAAAGTGGACTGTATTCTCAAAGAAGGCATTAGAACAACAAAAAACTTTTTGATTTTTGTAGAACCTTTGCTTGAATGAAAAGAAAGAACAATAACTCCTCTTTCAGTACAGTTAAACCTTTCCAACAGTTTAGCCAAATGGGAAATGTCTTTATTCAAATTCCTCCCCCCTTCCAGGGGGATGGTTAGAAATCTTTTTTTATTGGAAAAAACACCTTGATACTTGAGATGTTGCTGTGCTATCTGAGGTATACATATTTCTTGTTAAGTGAGTCAGCTCTTGCAATGTTAGGTGCACAAGATGCATGCTGGAGTTAAAAGGGTAGAATGATTACGGAGTCAACTGGTCTAGAAAGATGTCTCCATGGAAGGCAGATTAGTTTAAAAGATATTTTGAATATGCATTTAGCATCGGTGACTAGTCAAACACGGATATTTGAATCAGAGGAACAATTTGTTATTTATGAATGTCAGATTGCAAAAATAATTTGAATTTATGACACTAAGGTTTAAACAAACATCAACCTAAATGTATGCCCGAAAGTCCTTATGAGCATTTAAATAAATGACGCCATCCTCAGTACTTCAAAAAACCAGGTCGCTTATTTTTGCACCACTAATGATATAGGAGATTTGAATGAGGCATTCGTTATTAGAAGCTTGCATAGGGTATTAAAATGACTTATGTAAATGGCATTTGCAAATATATAGAACCACATTGGATGGTTTCAGTTGGAAGGGACATTAAAGATCATCTAGTTTATTAAAAGTAAATGTAATCCATACTGCAATGTGTGATGCTGTATCAAGTTGAACATCTTGTTGCATTTGCCTCTGAGTAGGAAGCATGTAAAACTTTGTCCCTTTGCTTATTGTTTTTAGCACAAAATGTACATCATAAAAAAATTACAATATTTGTATTGTTTGCTGAGAAACAGCAGGAATTCTTTTTAAGTTGAAAGCAAGACAGAGACAGGGCTCTGTGGGAGACTGTAGACACTGAATTATCATATATTTGGAAATACTCAATAATCACTTGTGTGCAGATTTCTCTAAAGCTTTTGTGAATGCTCGAGGTGCAACACCAAACATAATTTTCAGTTCTCTGCTCATTACAAAAGAGAATAAAATGTTGAAATAATTGGAAAATATGCAGTTGGCTTCAAAACAGTTACTCTTTAATGCATTTAAAAGACAAATATTTGAAATGTCATTAAATATTAGCAAAGTAGTTCTTTTTTTTTCAAAGTAGACCAGTTGTTCTGAAGACCAGGGTGTTTCTTAAGTAATCCATACAGAAACAAGATGGGAAGAAAGGCAAATAGATAACTATCTTAAAGTACTCAGATAATGTAATTTTAGAAACATTTATGATCGTTATATGTTTGTTTATTTTCTTCTGCATTTGTGAGTTGGAAAACTAGTTCTACTAAAATAAATGTTAATGCAGGGAAGAGACACTGGCTGAGTTGATGTAGATCCCTCCAAACATACAAATAAAGCTTAAAATTTTGGCCTGTACTATTCTCAGAGCTTGTGGGGGATTATTTTCAACACCAGCACCTTAAAAAGCAGAATTGCCATGTGCTGTCACCTTGTCCACCCCAGGACATGGAAACAGTATCAGTAACCTTTAATATGGCAAGATGTGATTGCAGTGGTCCTTAATGAGGTTCAGGCTGAACTTTCTTATATAACCTTGGGACCCTTCACTCCCAAGCTGTCTCTGGACAGGAGCACTAATTTTGTTTCATTATCCTAATATGTGGCTCTGTTTACATCCTGCTTTTCAGCAAAGGTTCAGCTGTGGGCTATGGCCTTACCAGGTGGAAATGCATCCAAAGTCAGCAGGGAGGCAGATGGCAGCAGATTCTCTGGGTTGTGGCAACCATTAGTAACTGTCACTTTTCAGCTCAGACCTGCACAGTTTTCTGTTTCCAGATGGCTCTGGGTTTGTTGCTGGTTAGCTCTCGGGAGCAGTGTGGGAACAAAACCTTTGCACAATGAGGCTGAGGTGTCAGCCTGGGTGCTGTAAAATTCGTTTCCATCCAGGACAGGAGCCTGATGACACTCTTCTACACTTCCACTCTTCCTCTGCTCTGTGCCTGAGAGACCTTTCTCTTTAAGCAGTAGTCTCAAATTAAACAGGCAGTTAGCAATTGTCTCCCATGAGTGGAAATGCTCCTCTGTGCTGTTGGGAAATGACAGATAAGAGCTGAGGTCAGATGAGAGCTGAGATTTCGCATCCACTCAGGGCTTGACTGGGTGGCAGGTTTGCTTTGTTGTCTCCAGACATTTCAAAATAGATGCTTAAGTGACTAGCAATCAAATGGTGTGCACTCCTAACAAATTAAGATCTAAACCCAAGATATGCCCACTGTAAATATACTATACCGTGATAAATATTATACAACTATACATATATAAAAATAGGTATCTAAATTATAACACTGCAACAGTCAGCCTTTAGTTCTCAACCAGGGCATTTCTCTCTTCTGTCATATTTTTTCTTGTAGCCACCACCCCCTTCCCCTTTTGCATGTTTGTATCCTCTCGTGAATTTTCTTGGACATTGAATCCTCTGAGAATATCCTTTTCCTTACACATTTCATTAGCTGCACCTTATCTCCAGCCTCTCTTATTTACTCTGTCACTGTATTGTCTCTTGCCCTTGACTGCAAACCCTCTGCAACTGAAGAGTAGTTTGGAAAGTATCTTTCACACTGTGAATAAGCTGTATTAAAAACATTATTTTTCCAACATAATGTCCCTTGACACAAAATTAATTTGTGTTCCTGGAGTGCTTTCTTGCTCTTCCCTCTGTTTCCTTTCTGCTATGATACCATCCCTCTTTAATTAAGACTTTATGTCCTCTCTCCTGTTTGTTTCTTTCCATCTGGTAATTGGTCATTAATCCATTTATCCAATTAAATATCAGAGTGGCCTTTATGGTGAGGGGGACATCCTAAAGTCAGTAACAGATTCTCTGATTTCTGTTCTTCCAGTGTGTATACTATTGACATCATCTTTAAGTCAAATTTTCCCTGATTACTTTTCAAACTATGAATATTATTATTTTCCTGTTTTCTACATATATTTTCACTTAGAGAAGTTTGACTATTTTAATTCCTTTCTTGTGGACTTCTCAAGAATTAACCTCAGTCTCAAGTGTTGGATTCTGCTCTTAGTTTCAAACACCAGAAATCACTTCAGATTTTAAATCAGTATCACTGTTCTGTGCTCCAGGTGCACTCTCCTCATGTTCTATAGGTTGTCAAGCTTGGTAAAGAAATCAGAAGGAATTGCTATTATCCATAGATAAACTGTGGACTTCGCTTCTCTGAATTTCATCTGGTCAATTGGCAATAGATCCTCTTTCCAGAAAACTAATCCTACTGTCCTCACTGATCATTTTGTACAAGTGTTTTGAGAGGGACTATTCTTCACAGTTATCCTGTGTTGAAAACCACTGTGCTATTTACAGGTTCCTGTCTGGTGCCTTTTTTAAGGTTAACAAAATTGAAGCTACTTCATTTCAGTCAGAAGAATGTGAAGATAATCTTTCTTAACTTCAAGATAAAACTATTTTTACAGTATTAGTGTGAAACACTTTTGGTCCCACTTTATCATTTTTTGCCTTTCTGTGCAAGGAGAAAGGGCAACTAATGTAGTACTGCCATCCTGTTATTCCTTCCTCCTACAAAACATCTATTTCTACTGGAGGTGGCAGATAACATTGTTCGTCCCACTTTACCTCGATTAAAGTAGCGGGAGGAAATCATGTGTCCTGGGGAGCTGCTCTTTCTCTATTAAGCAAGTGAGTGGGTTGCACTTGGAGTTATAACATGCTTTCTTTCTTCCACCTCAAGGTCAGTGGGACTGCCTGATTGATAAATAATGTCTTTGTCCACTACTGTCATGCAGTTCAAAATGCAACTTCTCAGAAGGGATGAAAATCAGGAGCAAATTGAATCTGCTCGTCTTTTTTTTTTTTTTCCATTTAGAACAGGAAATTATTATATTAAAATTATATGACAATTTGTTATATTATTAGTGCTACTTGCAAAGCAGATTGCCTCAACAGGAATGGCAGAATGTGATACATTATTTGCAGAATGGGAAATATATCATGGTCATTACGACTCTGTTAAAACAAACCTTCTAGTAAGTAATAAAAGATCCACAACGAAATTATGAAAGGAACTTACTCAGGCAAATAATCAGAGAGATGAAGCACCTCTCCTATCAGGAAAGGCTGAGAGAGTTGTATTTTTTCAGCTTGGAGATGACAAGGCTCTGAGGAGACTTTATTGAGGCTTTTTGATATTTGAAGGAGACTTCTAAGAAAGATATGGTTAAACATTTTAGTAGGGGCTGTAGAGATAGGACAAGGGGGGATGGTTTTATACTAAAAGAGAGTAGGTTCAGAGTAGACAGAAGGAAAGAGTTTTTTATTATGAGGGTGGTGAAATGCTGAAACAGGTTGCCCAGAGAGGTGGTAGATGGCTCATCCCTGGAAACATTCAAGGTCAGGTTGGATGAGGCTCTGAGCAGCCTGGTTTACTTGAAGATGCCTCTACTCATTGCAGGGAAGTAGGACTAGGTGACACCTTCTACTAGACCAGGTTGCTTAAAGCCCCATCCAACCTGGCCTTGAATACTTTCATCCACAACTTCTCTGGGCAACCTATTCCAGTGCCTCACCACCCTCATAGTAAAGCAGTTCTTCCTAAAATCTAATCTAAGTCTGCCCTCTTTTAGTTTAAAATCATTACTCCTTGTCCTATCACTACACCCCCTGATAAAGCGCCCCTTTCCATCTTTCCTGTAGGCCCCTTTTAGGTACTAGAAGTCTGCTTTAAGGTCTCCCTGTAGCCTTCTCTTCTCCAGGCTGAACAACCCCAATTCTGTCAGCCTGTCTTCGTAGCAGAGATGCTCCAGCCCTCCGATCATCTTCATGAGCTTTCTCTGGACTCACTGCAGCAGGTCGTTCTTAGGCTGACAACCCCAGAGCTGAACTCAGTACTCCAGGTGGAGTCTCACAAAAGCAGAGTAGAGAGAGATGATCTCCTCCCTCTACCTGCGGGTCACTATTCTTTTGATGCAGCCCAGGGGCTGATTTTCTTTCTGGGATATGAGCTTACGTTTCTGGGTCATATTCAGTTTTTCATCCGCAAATACCCCCAAGTCCTTCTCTGCAGGGCTGTTCTCAATCTACTCATCAGCCAGCCTGTGTCCATGTTTGGGACTTCCCCAACCCAGCACCTTACATTTGGCCTTTTTGAACTTCATGAGTGAAGTTCACCTTCACTCTTGAAATTCACCTGTCCAGGTGTCCACCTGTCAAGGCTGCCAAGCTGCCAAGGCTGTCAGGATGGCATTCCTTCCCCCTGGAGTATGAACCACACCACACAGCTTGGTGTCATCTGCAAACCTTGCTGAGGGTGCTCTGAGTCCCGCTGTCCATGTCACCAGCAATACTCAACAGCGCTGTTCCCAGTACTGACCCCTGAGGCACGCCACTCCTCACTGGTCTCCACTTGGGCATCAAGTCATTGACCACAACTCTGGCTGTGACCATGCAGACCCTTCCTTATCCACCGAGTGGTCCATCCATCAAATCCGTGTCTCACCATTTCAGAGAAAAGGACGTTGTGCAGAGCCATGTCAGATGTTTTACATAGGCCAGGTAGACGGCATCAGTCACTCTTCCATTATCCACCTTTGCTGTAACACTGTCACTGAAATCTGCCATAGAATTTGTCAAACACCATTTGCCCTTAGTGAAGCCACGGTGGCTGTCACCAACCTGTCACCTCTCTGTTTTCCTTGTGACTTACTGCTCCTTGAACTTGCCAGGCGCAGAATTGAGACTGATCAGCCTGTACTTTTTTCCTTTATAAAAATGGGGTTATATTTCCTCCTTTCCAGTCAGGGGAACTTCACCAGCATGCCATGACTTCTCAGATATGATGGCTAGTGGCTTAGCAACTTCGTTACAAGTTCCCTCAGGATCCTCAGATGCATCTTATCAGGTCCCATTGACTTGTACACCCTCAGGTTCCTTAGATGGTCCAAAGCTTGATCTTCTGTGGTGGGCAGTAATTAATTCTTCCAGTCCCAGCCTCTCAGTTCGCTGAATTGGGTGGCATGGGGAGGGCATGTGCCAGTAAAGAGTAAAGGGAAAATAATTTTTGAGTCTACAAGTTCTATGCCCACAATGGACAATAAACAATTCCAGTGATGGTTTCTTTTAACATCTGTGTATTGTCACTCATATTTCTACTCACTGAATGCCAAACTTCTACAGCCTGGAGGGGGATCTCACAAACTTAAACAATTTTTTGCAAACTTTATCTATTTTACTTGTTGATTGGACCCTGTGCTATGACATCTGGAACACTAACCCCAGCTGTCTTTGGAGTCAGTGCCCATGTGGCATCAAAATTAAGGAAAACAAGCTTATTCATTTACATATTTTGCATATTTATAAACCCACCATTTTTCTGTATCAGTAAAAACTGGATGCAGAGACAAATGAGCCTGGCTTCATTGATTTTAAAGGACCTGACATGACTGATACTAGCAGAGATTTTGGCCTGCTGTGTTTAGCTCTGGTTTACACTGAGTCACATAAAGCCAGGAAACATGATGTGGCAAGTGGTCAGAAGTGTTTTAAATCTTCTCTTGAGAAGCTTCTGCACAACAGTACTAATTTCAAGTCCATGAAACTTTACAAGCAAAAGAACTGGGATCAAGCGAAAGCAGCACTGGACCCCTGAAATAAGCCTGAAAATTATTTCTAGCAGAAAGTATTTGGACACATCTAGTAAAAACTGCCACAGGATCTGAAGTTACACTACTGTTGCCACCACATAGGTGGAATGGGACGTCCAAGGTAAATTTCTGCTGGAATATTATTTCTTGATTTATTTTTCATCTTCCCCTGCAGCTGGAGGCTCTCCCTCAGTTTTAATGAAAATAAAAACACAGCTGGATAGGAACATGATCTCCTGGAAAACAATGAATTCTTCACACTTCATAGAATAACATAAATAAAGAGGACCCACAGTAGGGTATCCAAGATTACATAGAGGAGTCAGTGACTGACAGAAATAAAGTAAGGAGCTCTAGCTGAAAACACAAGCTTGGGGAAACATGGTCTCATGGGAGGTTTTTCTGAGGAATAATGAGGGTGGCTCCAAGCACAGTTTCCTGGGGAGGGGATGAGGTGAAGTGTATAACTGCAAGTGCACTGATGTGCAGGCTCATGTTGTTCTGGTCACCTGCCAAAGCTAGGACACCCCTGAAGCATTTGATAAGGAATTGAGGAATGGTAGCTGTTGGCAACCAAATAACTGATCCTCATGGACTTTACTGCAGATTTTTCCATGTGCATATGTGTGCATGTACGTGTTCATTATATACAAACATGCACATGTGTCTATTCAGATTGCTTGTATGGCTATCGAAGGTTTAACAGTATAATTAAATAGGTGGAAGTACTGTGTTACTGACATGACTGCTTGATATATTAATAGATTTAAACATTGTTTTTATAAGAGGACATTATCAACTTGAAATCTCACATGCATCTCAAAGTATTTTTACTGTTTAAAGGCATACATTAAGATATGATAGCTATAAGGTAATAGAGGTTGAAATATTTCACCTGTGTACTGTTTGTTTAGTGTGTGTGACAGTATTTCATATACAGTGGGTTTCCCCAGCTACTCAGTGTCACCTTTAGTTGTAGAGATCTTGTTCAAAACAAAGAGGAAAACATTCTCAGTGGGAAAATTCATGTCTCTCTCTCTCTTTATGACCTGTCCTCAATCCAGTTTTATTTTAAAACCTGGCTCTAAATGTAAGCATAAAAAAGCTGAGGAAAATTATATTATTTGCATGCTTCGAAAAATAACATTTCTGTAAAGTTCTCCTCTAGATCAGGCCCATTGCCAGGGTAATTAATGGGCAGATGCAGTCCTTGAAACTACTTTTAACTCATCTCTTGAAACTGATTCAATTTTAATTTTGTGATCTCCCTTTAATGGTGCTTGCTGTAGAGTCAGTGCTAGTTAATAAGAGTATTCCCTTCTTTGCCAGGAAGTAGTTTCATATAAGGTATTTAAGGGATATCTCAGATCTCATGTCAGATATTATGATACCTGAGAATTTATTATTACCTTCTTAAACGTGGTATTCTCTTGAATAAAATCTTTGAAATTTGAAAAAAAAAAAAGTTGTATTTCTTTTTAATATGTGGAGATACCACAGAAGGAAATAGCACTGTCATTACATGCTTAACAATGCAGCTCACATTTCTTCTATTTTTACAGCTGAAAATAAGCCTTGTTCTATGATTATGATATCTTCTGATGCTTTCTATGTGACAAAAGGGCATATTTAAATTTTATCCATCATGATTAACTAAAGCCAAGCCTCAGGAAATGCTCGTATTTGCTAGAGGTCACCTCTGGTTTACACCAGGAAGAAACTGCAGCTTTGGTTCTCCAAGAGTGGGTTGCCTTTTGGAAGCAGAGCTGCCTCCATACAGCTGTGTTTAAGATCTGGTTTGAGTGTGGTAATGATTCAAAAATGTAGAGGAAAGGAGGCAAGTGATTCTGAGAAGGAAATGGACTGAAGTTTATTTTTTCTTGAAACAGTGTGAGATTTGGCTCTGCTCTGTACCTCCACAACAGAACTTTATTATACTCTCAGGAGTGGTGGTTTTACTGTCAACTTCCCAGACAGTTTTTCAGCAACATCTCTGGTTAGTTTTTCTCTTCTTTTTCATTTTTAGTGACTCTTTAAATGAAGACTACTAACATTCCTAGCCATATTTAAAATTCTCAGGTGAAAGAATTAGAAGTAATTTATTTTATTTTTCCCCTAATTATTTCCCTTATATTGAATTTTTGGCTCAGTCTAGGCAAAGTCTTCCCCAAATTATGGAATATTACACTGTTATTTGTAAATGGGGCAATTGTAGTTTGTCAGCCAATTTGTTGCAAGCAATTTGTTCAGTAAGATTGTGGGAGGAATGACTGTGGAGTAAATGAGCTGCATGGAAGAGAGTAATGGGAACAGGCTATGAATTACTTTGTTGTGAACAGAAAAGCTTCTGTTAATCTCTTCAGGAAAGAAAAAAAAGCAGTCTGTCTACTTTCTATATGGTTTATTTCCTTCTTTTTTGAGGTGTAGTTCAGATCTCAGAGACCATTTGCCCTCTTGGCTTTAGTTAATGTCTCTATTTTATCTCTGTATTTAAATAATTGACAAATCTCCAGAGATCAGGGTAGTTAGGAAGGGTCTTGAACTGCTGCTTCAGCTTGGCTTCAAAATAATAATATTAGAAAAGTGCAGTGTTTCATTACACAGCAGTCAAACTACTGTCAGTCAGACAAAATATGAATTTTGTGTTCCAGGTTCAATTTACGTAATAAAAAAAAGAGAGAGAAAACAGGAAATACTTTTTTAATTTTTTTTTTATTTAACTGGCACATTTTAAAAGGCTGTTTGCTTCAGCAGATTCAAAATATAATTTATACATTATGTTTGCTTTATAACATTAGGCTGCCCACAGCAATAACAGCCAACAGCTGAAGTAAAATGTGTTGTCAAGCAAATAGTGAAAGAGGGAATTAAAGGGAACACCTGTGTCTTGTTATTAGAAATCATATCCATGCTGGACTTGTAATATCCTAAATAATACAAATTTAGCTAGAAGTAACAAAGCAGATGGAAACATCTGTATATTGTATGCGGTGACACTTATTGGTAGAGTATCTGGCCCTGGTTTTCCTCTCAGTAAACATTATTTGCATAGCAGTTTTCATCCTTTGCATCCCTAACTCGTGAAAAAAAATTGATGTCTGATGAAGACAGAATAGTTTATATTAGAACATTAGTACAGGGAGACAGTCTGGTCCTGATACAAGTACACAGGTGCAGATGTAAGTCATGTAAATGTCCAGTACGGACCTACAATGGACATTCTAATGGGCATAAGTGGAAAATACTTAAACTTTCTTGAATGTACCACTTTCTCACTGAGTAAAAAACTCAGAAGAAGGTCTTGCAATGCCAGGGATTGCTGAGATGTCAAAGAGCACATCAAATGCAGCCAGGTTGCCACATCACCATAAGTGAAAGTCAAAGGAATTTAGTTCTCCCTAACATCAAGTGTTCATGTGGGAGGCACAGACCATGCAAGCCAACTGTCCCATTCTGCTCTGCAGTCAAAGGAGTGGGGCAGCCATGCAGCTGGGCAGGTGTCAGTGTCTGTTTTAGTGTAACCTCCATATGTCTGCAGTCTCCATCAGCTGCAGTATTGACTAGGTCCTCATCTGGCTGTTATGGGAGCTTGGTGGTAGGACATTTTAAGCTGAATGTCTGAAACCCAAAGCTGAATCTTACTTTTGTAGTTCCTTTACACACAGATTCAGTTCCTAAAATGACAGCATTTGCAGTATAATAGCCACCATAACTCTACCTAAACTTTTAGCAGAACTCAGATGTCACCTGACTATAGTTGGAAAAGATTTTTCTTCTACTAGTCATTTTTGTACCTACACATTTTTTTCACCTAACATCATCTCCAGCCAAGCTTTCCATGGAGAATGGAAAGAAACCCAAAAGCAAAAGTAAAAACACATCATCTGCAATGAGAGAAGCATACAGGACCTTTAAACTAAATTTATGGCTCTTTGTAAAATCTATTTGAATGAAAATTTTGCAAAGGAGAATTCTTTAAAAGTGTCCCCTCTTTATACATTACTAAAAGAAATCCAGTGCAATAAATCTCTTAGACCCAGATTTTCTTTTTCATCCTTCTAAGATGTGTCATAAATACGAATTTTTTTTTTTCAGTTGGAAGGTTTTCTGTCAGCAGGCTGAGGTGGTTGGACACTGGGTACCTTGGGCCCGAATATCTCTAAGATGCTAGAATGGTAGATGCTAAACCAAACTTTGAGATAGATGAAGTTAACAATATATGGAATTATGATAAAATACTTTCCTGCAAGTGCTTGATGACAGGTATTGTGCTTTTTGGGACGTGAAATTTGTCCAAGATGATGTATTTGGAGTATGACTCAGAACTGACTTCTTGCCTATATGAACAAGTGAAGCTTTTAAATTGCTCTTCTCCTTCACTCTAGGTGGTTTACACCTTATGCTTCCAAAGAAAATGTTGCCTAATGCACCTATCCGATTGCGGAACTTCTGACAAAATAATTTCTTCCTCAGATCATCAGCGCAATCCATTTTTGTTCATCTTTCTGAATTAATTTTTGTAGCTTTTTGAGTAAGTGTAATGTTTTTAGAATTTATTGCTGTTCCTGTAAGTACAGAATCCTTTTTCAATTGTCCCGGTGTAGTTTTCGCAATGATTTCTTACAGATGATCTACAGAGATTCTTTTTCGCTTAATTTGATGCTTTGAGTTGCTAGCTGGGGATATCTTTGGCTAAGCACACTCACTGTTAAGAGATTCTTGTGATGCAAGAAGAACAGTCATTTTAATTGCAGAAAGAGTAATTTATTTTTCTGTAGCTTTTCCCCTAAATCTGCTCACTTTATGAGTAAGAAAGTAAGTCACACACTCTTCTACTCTTCATTCAGCTATTGAGAATGTTACATAATAAAAAGGAAACATACTACTAATGAAATTACATTTCTTAATGCATTATTCACCAATCTCCAGGGTTTTAATGCTATTTTGTATTGCTAAACACTTACTATATTCATTATTTAACATGCAACAAAAATGCAGATAAACCAGGCCATTTGGGTGGTAAATCAGAAGGCAGAGAATATGAATTAGCCAAGGAATGTCTTTTCATATCAAATCTTACTATGCTCTCTCACTAAATTTTAAAAAACTCTGCAAAGACCAAGTCTCTGTTTAAAATAAAACAAAACAAGAAAGCCTTGTATCTGTTGTATTCTCCCCCGTTTCACTTCTTCCTTGTTTGGAAGACAGCCATGACTCTCTCCCATCATTAGGTTCAGAGACTATGTCTCCTACTCTGCATTTCCAAGACACTAAACACCTTCCTAGATCTCTTATTCTCTGCTTATTTGTTGCTTATACATATCAGTGACAGTTGTCGACAGATTCTGCCTGTAAGCCTCTGAGTATGTTCTTTAAATCCTTGGTGGCAACCAACCTGGTAAAGCAATTAGGCAGGAAAACTATAGAAAAGGAAGAAGAATCAAGAGAAAAAAATAGTGGTGCTTTCTCTAATCCAGCGAAGGTTACCGTTGGAAAGGGGAGATTTTAAGTCTTTAGTGTCTTGTATCACTTGTGTATGGTAGAACCTATGATTCATACATCACATGGTGCCTGAATGTCTCCAATAATGACATTAGCCAGTTACACTTTTTATGGAAACTTGGGGTTTCATCCAGACCCTGTGCGGTTGGTTGTGGATGGGCTGTGCTCACTTACACCTTGAATAACCAATCCTCATGCTTCAATTAGGGTGTAACACTCCTCTAAGGACTTCAGTCTTCTAAAGCTTACGTATTTTGAGATGCGCATGGTGGCTCTCGTCCTAGACACTGGTGTGCCATTTTTTATTCGGTCAAGAACCAAACTTCCAAGATACTTGTTTATTAAATCACTATAAAACCTAAAACTCTTTCCACTTGAAAACTCTTTTCACATGAGATGGTATGTTTGAGGCTGTCGTGTTCCTTTGTCTTCAGAAAACCTCAGGGCAGAGTGCATTGTCTCTGTCCCTGTTTGCAAGGACACCTCATCCTGTATTGGCCTGGTGTTATTTCCACAGTGCCTTTCACCATTAATGGATTTAAAAAAAATATTTGTTGATATTTTTGTTCCTGCAGTGCTCTGAATTATATTTTATTCTTCTGTGAGCCCTTTTCTGACTTTGGTATGTTTTCTAAAAATCCACTGTTTGTTGACCTATGTGTCTGAATATTAGCTTTCACCTGAAAAGATTTTTTTAACCTTTGTAATTAATGGGGGAAGGTGAGGAGGAAATAACCCCAAACCACAAACTGTGGCCGCTCAAAGACCCAGAGATTCCAAAACTCAAAGAGGAAGACCCCAAAGCCATCAGTGTTTTACCCAAATGTAAAACATTTCAACAGCTGTTGAATAAAAATGAGCCTGATTTTGGAGGACCTGACCCACAATTGCTAAAGGCTCCTGGCTGTCAAGGCATCAGTGGGAGCACCTGCAGTGGAGCCCCTGCTGTGCAGTTACCCTACTGCCAGATTTTCCCCATGTGGTGGTACCAGCAGAACCTGCAAATGCTCCACTGAGATTCCTGCTAGGTAAGTGTCAATGTATTTCATTTTGCAGGTGAGCTCCAGAGCAAATTATATTAACAAGGTTCCCAAAATGGGTATTTGGGAAGGACAGCATTAGAGCATAATGATGGATATTGAAATGGTATGCTAATACTTAATTAGATAGCCTACTTATAGACATCTCTATAGCACTCATTACCAGAGCAGCTGTGATCTGATTATATCAGCAATCTGAACTTTATCAAATCATTAAATTATGGTATTAGTAATTTCAGAAGAGAATCACAAAATAAAATGGCTGCATTGCTGTTATTGTAATACATGACATAGCACAGTTGCAACTGATAATTAACCATGCGATCAATCCTTATTAAGACTAGCACCTGTATGTTTGTCAGCTATGGAGCATTATGGTTTTAAATAACTCAACACTTAGGACTTGATACTCTGGCTGAAATATAATCTCTTGGGAAGAAGCTTTATAACTGTGAATAACACTCTTTGGGAAGCAAAGTGCACCGCATGGGTTTCCATGTACCTTGTGATATAGTTGCAGGCGGTACATGAAATAACAGGGCCCCTGTTTGGCAATGTCACCTGGAATAGGTGCCAGGACAACGTGTGCTTAGCTGTCTGTGAAAGAACTCACACAAACCTGGTGGGACTCATGTTCCAGAAAACATCTAAAATGTGTCTGACCTTGCTATAATTGAGGAAATCTGGAAGGATGTGGACTGGAAAGCACACTTCTTTTCATTTTCTGTCAGCTGCAGTGAAGAAGTTGTGTTTTGCTGTGCTGATGGATAGTGCACTGGACTGGCACTTTAGAAATTCTTGTTAGTACCTACAGGCATCACATCTGGAGGGCAGCACACAGGTAGGGCTGCAGTCTGGCATGCGTTTCTCAAAATCTATTGTGTTGTTATTCAAGAACATTCTTTTCTCTCTCACTGGAACTGAATTGCATCATTTAAGGTTACAGATTGAGTCAGCTTTCTGCTAACATTCCCTGAGTGAAATGTGCCACTTCTGAAAGAGTGTTAGACTGACAGCAGTAGAAGATGAAGCCATTTGGTTATTCACAAAAGTTTCTGTAGAATCAGTGTCACCACATTTGCTAACACGTGTATCTAGTTGTGGTTTTACGTTTCTTTTTTTACACTTGGAAAACACCATGTCTAAAGTGCATCTTCATGCCTCGTAACCTGCTGGTCATTCAGCTTCAAGTCTGCAGCAATCTACACCTGTATTTTTGTTTAATGAAACAAAAGAAGCTGATTTATTGAACTGAGACCATCAAATCATTTTATGTATGTTCCCAAACATGCCTTGCTCTCAAATATCATGAGAGAACTAACCTTGTGAAGGATAAGTTGCAACATTATTTACTGCCCTACTTCAGCAGATCCAGTATTTTTCGTGTTGTCCTCTTTGTAACCTTTCTAAAAGAAGAATCCAAAAAGGACAGCATGATTGTTAGCATATTCCCAATTTACATCCTCATTCAGCTCTTCTTCATTTCATGTTTAATATCTATTCTTCTAATCCAGAAAGAGACTTTATTTCCTGTCTGCACTCCCCGAAAGATATTAATTCAAAATCACATTAAGGCAAAAAGCCCAGGTCACTCAACAGGAATAAAGATATGATTTTCCACTAATCACATTCTGTCTTCCCAGCACTGTGCTTCCCTAGTGAAATGGAAAGAACCAGACATCCCACTGGGTCTTTTAAAAAACTGTGCTAACATTACATAATCCCAAAGGCACAGGAAAGTGTGATAAAACTGTAAGATAAAGTCTGTTTTATCTGTTCATGAGAAACCAATAGGTGCCTGTGACACTCAGGCTTTTCTCTCATGCTTGAAAATCCTTTTCTCCTTGGAATTTAGCAGAAAATTTCTGACCATCATTTTGACACTTCAGTGTCCAACTGAAAAGATGACTTCCTTACATATCTCAGGCTGGCAGAGCTTGTTTTTCTGGTTGACTGTGCAAAAGTGCTCTCATTTGTAAATTTCCTATCTCATTTTCTGTTTGGCAACAAATGGGGGTCTTCCAATTCTGTTATTTTTAGTGATTATTTTGTGAAGGTTCTTCAGTTTAAGTGAACCAAAGGCAGTCAGTGCTCAGGGGATGCCACAGTTCTTGCAATGGTGCTGGCAGGTTTTTGTGACTGGGTGGCATAAACATTCATATTAAAGGAACTCTTAATGGCCCTGAGCCAACAAAATGTTAATAGGAGTCTAATAGTAAGAGCCAACATTGTCTTACTGATTTCAATAAGATAATGCAACAATTAATTGTTTCCTGGACTGAGACTAGAGTGGATTGCTGCATATAGATTGGACTGAGATGCGTTCTCCATAGTTAATTTTTTTTTTAATTATCACCTTTTTTTGTGTACATTTCTTGGGAGTGAAGAACATTTCTATGCAAATGTTTTGTTTTGCCTAATGTATTTTCCAAGAAAGGAAGAAAGATCAAAACTACCACATCCCAAATTAAATTCGCAGTTACTATTAAAAATATGCAAAAGGATGATTTTTGTGCTTTTACCACTCAACTAAAAGCTAATCTCTCCTCTGCCCTATGAAAACTTGTTATCTCTTCATGTGGAGTAGGTGACTAAAACCATGAAATTTCAGGAAAACTACTGTAAAAAAATGAAGGAGGAGGGTAGATTGCCTGAGTACCCAGATTCTTAGTTCCATTCAGATGCCATAAACAAAAGAGAAAGAATATTTATCCTTAGGCAGAATATCTCTCAGTTCACACTCCTAAAACTAAGACTGGGTTCCTGTTCACACTTCATTAAAAAAAAAACCCCAAAAGTGTAAATCATCTTTTATCATCACTAGGGACAGAGTATTTTAGTTTTGCAATGAAGTCCAACTCCAAGAAGGCTCATTCCAGAGAGTACTTTGGTGCATACAGTTATTCCCATTAGAAGAATTAAACAAGGTTGTTAAGTTTGCCAGTTTAATACTGTGCTAAATAGTTTATTACTTTGACTCAAAATGGAGAAGTTTGAGAAACTCTTGAACAGGATATGGGAAAGAAAGTTTTAAAGTTACCTTGCATCCTATAAATGTTCTTCTAAAGATGGCTCCAGGATCACTAAGGGACACTGTAGAAAAACTAGGCATCCTCGGTGTGTTTGAGTACTGATGTGAGGGACGTGCATGGACTCTCAGCACCCTTCACACTGACCAGCTTCAAATTCTCTCTACTTTGCAGTTATGATAGGAAATAAGTTCACCACTTAACACCACAGCAACTGATTGGCCTGTTTCACAGTCTTTACTCCAAAGAAGAAAAATTTATCATCTTGGTGTAATTGAGGGTGTGAGTTCTCTTTAAAGATGTCCAGACACAAGAAATGCTGTGCACCATTACTTTGCAACAGGCTTTGTGGGTTTTTTTTCATTCTAGCAGTTGTGTTTCTCTTGTTAGTCCACCATCCATCCCAGGTGCCACTGCAGAAATGAGCAGTTTGTGAGTGAAGAAAAAAGAGAAGTTATCATCAGGGAGATGGCACAGAAATCCAAATATATGGAATGGAATAAATGGCAAAGTCTTCTCTTTGTTTACAAGCCAAATTCTAACTAAGGAAATCAACTCCAGCTTGAGAAGATTCCAGCCAGAAATTTTCTGCAATCAAATCAGAATTCAAACCTTGTCTTGGAGACCCTGTGATTTTATTGCCACTCATGTGCATCCCAACTAAGCCACCAGTGTCTAAAAATTTCATACACCAGGCAATTTGTCAGATTCCGAAGATGACACCATAATTCCCAGTGCATGTTTTTTGTACTGAGTAATGTTTTCTGCACCTCATTCAGTACTGTGTGTTCTGCATACAAGTAAGCTCTAACATTAAATGCTTCGGTGAAGTGCTTTTCACCTTATTTGTAAATAACTTCAGAACAATAGGGACAGATGGGGGTGAGTAAGGGAAGGAGCTTCTGTTTCCAGTAAGTAACATATGAAAAAAGGCAATCATCTCCTGGCTTTCTGCAAACAAATTTCCTTTCATGTTCTCTGAATACCATCTTTGAGCAATACTGGTACTGGAAAAGGCAAGGCAGACCAGAAGACCTCAAATAGTCAATATTTTGAGGGAGCTCCTCAAAACTCCATGAAAAGTGTTTTTCCATATGGAGGAAGAATAGATGCACATTAAACATCATAGAACTGCTATGTGTTCATTCCTTTAATTGATTCTCAAGTTTTCAGTCAGTTGAAATATGGTGTTAAAAGAGCTCAAGATTCATGGGAGTGGAACATAATTAAAGCACATTTTGTAGTCTGTTGCAGACATCTTTTGTTTTGGTGGGGGTTTTAGATTGCTCAAATTAGAAACCAAGTTTTGGAAATACAAGGAGAGTTGCATTAACATATCTGGTTTCGTAATGAGTTTTTCCAATATCCCTATCAAAGGATGTCATAAATCTCAGTTACCTCTGTTAAAGTGTTAAAACGAAATTATTTAGCCTCACACCTGGGGCTGACACAAGATATGTCTTTGCATTTTATCGTGTTTCCAGCAATTTACCCTTTCACCTTGCTGTGAGGCAGTTGTAAGACACGTGCACATCTTCTTCCTTCTTCCTTTAAGTAGAGTAAAAGTCACAGTCCTTTCAGGTCATAGAAGTAAATCAAGAAATTATTCTTTCAATTGTGAGAATTTTTTCTTGTAAGACTACAATAAAACTGTAGGAAAGCATGTAGTCTTCTGAAGTTTACAAAACTGCTTACTGTAATTGAATCTATTCAGATTATCCTAAGAAAAATTGTTTTCCTATATTCTAGTATCAGAAACCATGAGGAATTTTAGTTGCTAGGGCCATACACATGTACGTGTAGTGTTCTAGTGTTGTTTAGTTGTTTTAAAAAATGGAACACCCAAGTGGTTAGTATTTCATATGACACAGGTGGCAGCCATCTTAAAATCTTTGGCATTCCTTCAAAAAGTTATGGTAGGTTTTGGTATGGTTTTGGAACAAGTCTGCTCAAAACCTTGCGCATGTAAGTAGAAATTAAAACCAGAGTGCTTACAGAAAAATACACTGTGCAAAACTGAAAAAATAAAAGGTTAATCTTGTTTGCATAAGAGAGTTTTAAAAAACACTGATGTTCAGTTGACCAAAAATGTTCCATTTTTTTTAACCCGTACATTATAACAAAAAACTCCTCTAAGAACTGCAGTTTTGTAAATTGTAAATAAAATTATTTATAATGAGAATTAATGTCGTATGTGTTACTATGGAGACCATTTGAGAATAGAGGCATTAAAGTATAGCTTGCTTTCTTTCAGGAACTGAAACAAATGCTTATGAAAACCTTTAAAGGAATTAGTTCAACTGCAGTACTTGAAAGAAAAATGTAATGGAAAACATGTATCTACTTATTTACAGAATTCCACCAAGTGAGGAGAACTTGGTGACAGAATTACGTTTTTGGTGGCAGGGAAAGTAGGCATCTTTTATTCGTCTAGCTAAAACTGATGGAAGACATTATTAGTCCACAGAAGTGGAGTATTCGAAAACAATTCATAGGGAGAGGTTTGACAATCCAAATAATGGTTATAGGAAATTGTATCTGGGACTATTTTCAAAGCTCATTTGTTTGCTGGATATGTATGTCTGCTATATGTCCTCTGAGAAATTACACTAAATGGATAAAACCTGACAGTTGGAAGAAAAAAGTAGATAAGCATTTTTTTAAGGGCCCTCTAAAAAAATAATTTGTATGCTTAGCCTGTCCTTATTCAGTGGCTTAAGAGGTTGCAAGTAGCATAATATTATCTCATTTTACATTTTTGTTTTCTCATTAGGCTTGATAGAGAAATATCTCACTGTTCACTAGGAACACACTATGGGAACCAGTAACTAGTCTAGCGAAGGAACGCGTATCTGAAATCAACACATGGTGTTATGAAATGCAATGGTGTGAGAAGGGAATTTGGAGAAAAAATATAAGTAAAAAAAAGAAAAGGGAGAAAAGAGTTATTAAAAAAAAAAAATCAAGAGTGAAAGTAAAAGGAAGCAAGGGAAAAGGAAGATAAAAGATAAAGTTTTATGGAAAGCTGTTTCAAATCTTCACTTCTGCAATGGTAATTTCTAGTCTTCATTTAGTTTTGATTCTTTTTTCAATGGACTTTCTCTGTGCCATTTCTCTTTCTTGGCTGTTCAAATAGCTCAGAAATGCTTCTCTCCATTTTTCTTATTCTGTTTTCTTCACATTTGTCATCTCTTCTCTGAAGAAAAAATGTGGCTCCTGAGGATATTTCTTCCCTTGTTTTCAGGATTCTGCTAATGAAAGGGTGGTTTCTTAGGAGCTCCGATAACCCAACCCAGTTGTTCCTCTGCCCGGTTTTCTACCCAGTTTTCAACATGCTTTCACTCTGGAGGTTTTTTGGGATCTGTGTTTCTGTTATGGAGTGTATGGCACTGTATTTTGTGTTCAGGCTAGCTTAGCATCTTTCCAGTCCTACAGTCTTAGTAATTTTGAAGAGGACCTGGGTAAGAGTGCCAACATTCCTTATTTGAAAGCCACATACTGAAAATTTGAAGCCTGTCTTCTGGTTCAGACATAGTTAAAGGCCATGGACACAACCCACGTGGGGCAGGGAAAATAAAGCTCCACAAGGATTTCCAAGCTAGAGAGAACAGTGATTCTCATGTTCTCATACCAGAACACTGCAACAGGGGCCGAGGAGTAGGCAGGGGTTATTTGGATCCCAGGATGACTGACCTGAAACACCATCATCAGAACCCTCACTGTCTCATGTCCTCCTACAGGTCTAGGAATGACTTTATGCAGAAGCACATTGCATAAAAAGAGCACGGGAGAGCATTTTTGTGAGAAGTGAAGAAGACCACATACAAAAGGCTTTATATTTTGGCTGAAGTTTCATCAATTGAGATACTTTTTGCCCACTTGGTAGATCAGCTGAGCTGAATTGACCCTTAGTCAAACCAAGTCGTATAGTTTTGTATATGCTAGGGATCAAGAGTATGCACACATGCACGTGGAGTGATAACGACAGCTGAAACAGCAATGTAGTTTTCCTTAGGTTAAAAGTAATTTATTTTGCATTAACTTCAGCATTTCTCATGTCATAACTGGAAACAAATTCAGTTTAAGCCAAAAGATACCACTTAAGTTACCTGGGCCACTAAATTTAGTCCTGTAGCTTCTTTATTTATAATCTTAAACTAGAGTAGCTCAGCATTCTTTTGAGAACAAAATGGTAGTCAAGAAGAGAATGAATTGTGAGGTACTTGAGAGGGAAATAACTGAAACTATCTATTGAAAGCATAGAAAAAGAAATGCAGCACAGACGAGTGTGAGGTACTTTACATTCAAAGCAGAGATGAAAGCATTGTGAATTTAAATTAGTATAATGACCTACAGAAACTACGTCAAGGTCTCTGGAATTATTCAGCCCTGGCAACCAGAAGGTGTTCAGATCTTATTTTATCTAGAGTTCAAATTAAGCCCAAGCGCTGGTAGCAGTCATTTCACCCTTTGCATGGAGGGAGCACTGTGGAGAACTTTATATATCTGAGTAGAGCCTGTTGCAGTGCTCCAATTTGTGCTATTGGAAAAATGTGTTGCTCTTCCCCCTTTTTTTTCTTTTCTTTTCTCCTCTATATTTTTTCTCTCTTTTCCATTACTCTTTCCTAGAATCATGGAATCAATCACAGAAAAGCCCACATTGAAAGGGCCCCCAGTAGATCATTTGGTCCAGAAATGTGTGGGAAAGGGAGCCTAGATGGGATTAATTAGTACCTTGTGCAATCACATCTTGAAAACCTTCAGCAATGGGGCCTCAACCACATCCCTGGCGAGGTTGTTCCATTGACTGACTCTTCTCACTGTAAAAATTTTTTTCTTAAGTCAAGATGAAACTTCCCGTGGTGCAACTTCTGCCTGTTGTTTCATGTGTTCTCCAGGTGGCTCCTTGTGGAGAGAGGGCCTCTGCCCTCTTTGTATCTGCCCTTTAATGCTAGAAGACTGTGATAAGGTCCTGGGAAAGTTTTGCAGTGCTTTGATGATCTTCATGGCCTTTCTTCAGACACTCTCCAGTCTGTACACGTCTTGAACTGTGGAGATCAGTGTTCCAGGGGCACTCCTCTTTCTTCTTTCCCTTCATTTTATTACTGAAATAAAGAGCTGTACTTGACTTCTTTAGTTTTATTTTATCAGAGGGAAAACTCGGACCTTTAAATACCTGAAGGTGGATAAATAAGGCCATCCACTCATTATTTCAGCAGTTCGTTGAACTCTTGTTAAAAATCTTGGGTTTTTTCTTGTGGGTTGTGAGTCTCTGGAGCCTAATTCAAAAAGTTTAAATGGGTAAGGTTGGCAATACTGGGAATCAAGCTTTTGAAATGTTTCAAAGAGGATGATTTGTCATTTCTTATGGTCTATCTTTGAAGAAATATGAGAGACGTTCTTTTTTAAAATAAAGCAAAATATATCAGGCTGTTATGATAAAATAATTATGCTTTCTTTCTTTTAAGCCTGAAAAGTGCAAGTTTAGCATTGAAATCAAAAAAGACATCTCAGCTGGGAAAAAGTTTAGAACTTAAGATTTGCTTCTTTGACAAGAAGATGTATGCCTGCATAGCCGACTTGTAATTAGCAGCATTAAGGGGCACAGTACCTAAATCAGTACACAGAAGCTGTTTGGCAATGACATCTACACTATTTGTACATGTGATTAACTTCTGAATTAGCTGTAATCTCTCAGGGAAAAAAAAAAAAGAATGTCACCATGGACAGTTCAGTGTAGACATCTGTTTAATGCACACCTGCAGCCAAAGGGGAAATGTTCTGTGCCTTTTATTTTGGTGGAAGCCTTACAGAAGAGATAATGACAGGAGCAGGCTCGGGGTGCTGAACACCTGCTTGAGAGGTCTTGTCTTTGCTCTGGTAAGAGAGAGGATATGAGGCTATGTGACCCATTGTTTTGTCCCAGGATGGCAATTTCTATGTCCCCATAATGAAAGGAACAAAATCTTCTGTGCAAGAAAAAGCAAAGAGATCTGCAGATAATAGCCAATTAGTGGTTCAAAGGCTAATTAGGTAAGTTCTCAAATAAAGTTTTGAAGGTGATACAGTCAGCTAAGCAGAGAATTATCATAGGAGAGGATAATGATGCTCTCTGAACAGCTCAGGAAAGGATAATCAAATACCCTCAGTGATGCTTGAAATGGTAAGAAAAATAAATATGCTTAAATAAACATATGAAAAAAATTTCCTTAAATCAGTAGTTCTAGGAGTCACTAGTGGAATTTGGGCCAAGTGAAGGATGACTGATCTGTTCTACTTTAAAATAACTCATGTTCTGTTGCTTATTTCTTAGATTTGGGAATAATCATCAAACAGTGGAACATGAGCTATTTTTTAATTGTAAATATATACAGAGACAGAAATGCATGCACTGATACGCGCATGCATTCAGCTACGCACCTTGCCTGTAGTTATTCTGAAGTATATTATTTGTGACTGAAGTCTTAAGGCTCAGTTCACCCCTGAATTAATAGCTAGGTGACTGGGTAACATTTAGAGAGATGCTCCACTCAAACAGGAAGGTAACTTGCAGATTGATATATTCAACTTTTACAGAATCTTACTACTTTAATGACAATATATCTTCTGGAGGATGTGAATTTTGAGTGGAAAGAGGGCTGTTCTGTTTCCAGTTGCAAGCATTAAACATCCAGGCAGTTGTTAGAGTCAAGTAGCACCCAAATCAATAACAAAGCTACAGAAAGAACTCCTGCATGCATGCATGCATTGCCTTCCTTCACCTGCATGAGTACACCCTCTCCCAGCAAGCAGGGACATGCCTCCTTAGTGACAGCCTGTGCTCACCGTGCACCTCAGGGCTGGCTGGACTCACCAGTGCCAGCTCAGAGCCTGTGGCCCCGTGTTAGCACTGCTGGCGCTTTGCTGCGTGCCAAGGCGGGGAGCAGTCCCTCTTGGAAACCCAGCTTTTGTGAGATTTCCCTCAGGGCTGCTTTTCAGGAAGGGTAGTTCTGTGGTCATACAGTCACGTCAGCTTATGCCAGTACAAAAGGTATGATGGGAATCTTCCACTAAGTCAGGGCTCTTACTTTCTGCCTGGGTATGGATTGCCTTCAGCAAGTCATGAAATATCACCTTTATGTGTTCTTCCTTCTTTTGCCTCCTAAATTCACAAACTTTTGTCTTTTGCATACTCTGATTCCTTTTTCCTACATGCAGCCATTATTTGGGTTTTCATATGGTAATCCCCTTTATAAGAAGCAAATAATGGAATATATAATATTTATGAGGTTTTATAGTCTGGCTCCAAAAGTCACCATGTGAATTAATATCCTCTGTGGTTCAGTGCTAAAGCATGAACTACCAAAGTGTTAAGATGCTGACATACATCAGCTTTCCATCAAGCTAATAACCAGAGATAACAAGAGAGTTCAATTACACTCAAACATGCTGAATCTTTCACTGACTGTTTTTTTTTTAAAAACTAAGTCTTTTCAAAACTTTAGGTGTTCTAAAACTTTGCAGAATTGGATTTGTGAATTTTGTCTTTGTTGCTGTGTTTTGTTATTCACACCACTAGTAAGTTCATTCCTTATTAAAGAGTGTGTTATATTGCAGAGTGTGTGGAATCACTATTCTTTCTAACCAGAGGAAAGACTTAGTAACACGGTCCTGGCGTCACCAAGGACAGACAGTGCTTTTAAATGTGGCCTCCTGCATCCTGCCTAAAAGTCCTTGTGACTTTCAAGGATAACTGCTAGACTGAGTGTTTTCCGCATGGTATTTTTTTTGTCACATTCATTCAAACATAAGAAAGTATTCGGCATTAGGGAAAATTTACTGTCTGAGCTCCGTGCTTCCAAACTTGACATACTCAGAAATATATCCATCACCCCCAATACGTTTATTTTTATTTAAAATACATAGTATGTCTGTTTTGGGATTACCTTCTTGAAATCTGGGTCCCCAAAAGTGGAGTTTAGGAAAAACTTATGATCTGAATGTCATATCAATGCAGGGATTCTTTCCATAAACTTTTATCCTACAAATTGATTGTGAACACAGTAAGTACATAATCAGGGGTCATATTCCAGTGTATATGAGCAAAGGTATTAATGTAAGAGAAAGCCTAATGTGTGGAATACTTTGCATTCTGTATATGCTGAGAAACCCCCTAACATCTGTTCTAAGCTTTTTAATGCAAATTATAACACCTGCGTAAGTTCAGATGGTTCTAGCCTCATCCAGTAATACTACAAAGTATTTGTTCACCCCTCTCAGAATTACAGCAGGTGCACTGAATGTGTAATCTGTTTTTCAAGGCCCTGCACAAACTTGTAGAAGTGAGTTTGTGCACTCTTGAAGGTGATGCAACTGTGTGCACCAAGGATGTGCCATAAAAGATGCCATTATCCTTCAAAGTTAAATGTATTTTCTTGTCATAAGAAAAAGAGATACGTGGCATTCTTAATATGTTGCTCAATTCCAGCGGTTTTATGGAGCATTGCAAGTGTTTCAGTGTAGTACTATTTCATTCTGAAATATTGTTTCCTTCTTTATAAATACCCCATTGTTGCCCTTTCCACTGCTACCCTCTTTTCTGGACCAGTCATAATTACACCTCTCTTACATGGAATGATTATTACTATTAACGCGATATTTAGGTCTTTAAAAGCTGTTTCTCTTTTTCTTGACCAAATATTTAAACCTCCTACTTTTACATGCATTATTTGAGCAAAAATAGGCGAGTGACATCTCTTATTTTAAAAGAAGTTTTCTTTTTAAAAGCGTCCTTTTCCCCAGTTCAGACTTAAGCAACTTCACCTGAAAAGCAGATCGGAAACATAAACCCTGAAATGAAAGTCAGTATTTAAGCAGCTCAAGGTATAAGGCAAAACTGAAGAACAGAAGACATTGTTTCTGTTTTGATCATCGGACACTAACTGAAATTTTAGAGATACCGTGTAATACTATGATAAGTTTACGTAGCAAAACATTGCTTTAAATTTGGTTTAAGGGATCATGTGTTTTTCAGTCTTCTACTTAAAAGAAAAAATAAAGGTGGGATCAAAAAACAATTGCTTTTGTTTTTTATTTCAAGTAAGACTATAATGCCCGTTGTAAAGCACTGTTGGTACAAAGGAAAATTAAAAAAATAAAAATAATAAATTGTTTCTTTAGACAGAAGGATATTTAAGTGAAAGGAAGGAGAACATGGCAATTTTGAATCTTGTTTTTGGAGAAAAATCAATGATGTGGCTTAGGTCAGTGCCACATTACATACAGGCTAATGATCTGGATGAGAGAGTAGGCAATGAGTTGGATATTTACTAATAACAGTCTATAAGGTTTTTTACTTAATTAGCCTGATTTGGCAATTAAAATCCAGAGCTATGCAGATGAAGACACCCTGCCCCTGAGCAGCATGATGCCTATGAAATTCAACCGAGTATAATGTTCATAGGTGAAAATAACTGAAACGAGTGATCTTTTGTGGGTTTGTTATGTGAGGTTTGGGTTTTTGGTTTTTTAATCTGAAAGATGAGAAACCATGAAAGGAGGATAGAGAGAATGGCTTTTGTAAGGAAAAAGTTTTCTTCTGGGAGTTTTCTGCTTGACATTACTTGTGCTGTTTGTGACAGTTTAGCTAAAAAAATTAACCCACAGAGGATTTTCTCAAACAAGAAAATAAATTTGTAAAAAAGATGGAAAGTGATAAAGTCATAAAGATGACATTGGGAATGAAATAATGTTGGTCTCTTGCTTCATTATGCCTTATAACTTTGATCCTATGATTTTAAGGCAAATGGTGCTGTGACTGAAACAATTGTCTTTGAAAGATGTATATAAAATAAATAGTATCACCCAGGAACGCCTTAGTCAAATGATGAGTTATTATATGCCTTAAAAAAAAAAAAAAAAAAA